>JAIUJO010000154.1:32500-632500 GCA_023846275.1 Vanilla planifolia | reverse complement strand
AAAGTTGAAGAAATGAGATAAAGGTTATGAAAAGGCTTCATTCCAAGGTAATGAAAAGATAGAGTGTAACATTCTTGATTATTAAATTAGGTAAAAATCAATTCTCATAAATTATGTAAAAACAATAGAAAATAAATTTTTAAAACTATGAAAATGAATATTTCATTTGATAATACCCATTGACATGAGTACGTCAATGTTTGCTTTGTCTTAATCGACATTGTTTTCGAATACTATTAATTGTATGAGTAAATAAGCATAAATAATGACAATTTATTATTTTATAATTCAATAAATATATATTAAATCTAAAAGGAGATAAATTGAATCAATGTAAAACAACCAAATCAAAGGCATGTAAGGCTGAAACATGATGAGTTTTAGTGTTACAAAATAATGTAACCAAAACAATGTTAAAATTTGAAGAAATGAGATAAATTAAACACAAAGTTGCATTAGATACATTTGAGATAGACAGTAACTTCCTTGATCACCAAATCTGATTTGAATTGATTTCCTAATGAAACATGTTAGAACCTTAGAATATAAATTATTAAAATTATTAAATTCTATACTACATGGGTAGAGCTCATTAAGATGAGTCCAATGGTCGTCCTTTCATCTCGATCAAACCTTGTTTGGAGTTACTATGAATCAAAAAAATAAATACAAATAAATTATTATTTTAATATTATGCAAATATACATTAAAGTGAAATTAGATAAATTAAAGTAATGTAATATATTAAATCAAAGCTATTAATTATTATATTAGAGTAGAATTAGTCTTTCATAGTAATATAACCTAATCAAAGTGAAACATTTGAAAAAAAAAGATAAATTTATTTAAAAGTTGCTTTCCAAGATACCAAAGAAATTATGCATCAAATCTTAAATCATCAAATTAGGTATGAATTAATATAACTTATAAAGTACATAAAAAAATTTAAAAAAATTAAAATTCTTAATATTCAAATCATTATTAAACTAAATCTCTCACAAAAAGTATAAAAACTTCAAAAAATAAAAATATTCAAAAATATCAAAAATGATGATTTAATTTGAATGTGCTCATAGAGTTGTGTCCAACCTAAGTAAATAAACATGAGAAATAAAAAAATTATTTTATGATTAAGGAAATGTATAATAAAGCTAAAATTTGATAAATTAATGTGATCTAATATAACTAATTAAAATCATCATAATATCCACATGAGAGGAGAAATTAAGATTCACAATAATACGACAAAATCAAAATAAAAAATTTTAAAATTGATATAAATTGTACGAGAAACTTGCATTACAACATACTAAGGAGGCCAAATATAACTTTCTCGTTCGTAAAATTAGCCACAAATCGAAATATCTCACAAAGAATGCTAAAATCCAAAAAACTATTTAAAAAATAAAAATAAATATTAATTGGATGGTACTCATCATGACGAGAATAGTAACATTTGTTTTGTCTTAATCAGACCCCGTTTGAAATTATTACAAATTATCAAAATCAAGAAAGAAAAATAAATAAAAAATTATTATTTTTTAATATTAACTAAATTTATATTAAAGATAAATTGATATAGATTGAGGAAATATAATATAACGAAATCAAAATGATGTAATGTTCACATAAGAGGAGTGTTCAAGTTTAAATTAATAAAACCAAACTGAAGAGAATAATTTAATGAAATGATATAAATTACACAAGAAAATTGCATCCTAAGATACTTAGAATATTAAGTGTAAAATCGTTGATAGTCAAATATTTATAGATCTAAATATTTGTAAAGCATGCCACAACCCTAAAAACTAAAATATTTTAAAATATAAAGATTAAAATTTATTTTATAGTGCTTATCAATAAGATCTAATGATATTTTTTTCATATTGATCAAAACACATTTGGAATTACTATGAATTACCAACGTTAATAAGCATAAATAATAACAAATTATTACTTTTATGCTAAAAAATATATAATAAAGGTTAATAAAGATAAATTAAAGTAATGTGCTATAACTAAATAAAAGCAATATAGTGGTGAGAGAAGTGGAGAAATATTATCTCATAGTAATGTAAGAAAATAAAAACAAAAAATTTGAGAAAATGAGATAAATTTCATGAGAAAACTACATTCCAAAATATTATGATTGAGTGTAACATCCTCGGTTGTCAAATTAGAAATAATTAACAATATATCAAAAAGAATGTCAAAACCATAAAAACTAAAAATATTTAAACTTATAAATATATTTAATTAGATAGAGCTCGTAGAGATGAGTCAAATGACATCTGTTTCCTCTTGATCAAACATTGTTTGGAATTTCTCTAAAATTTTGAATTAACAAAGAATAAATAATAAAAGATTATTTTTTAATATTAATTAAAGAAATATTAAGGATAAAAATAGAATAATTGAAAGATTATAGCATAACTAAATCGAAGTGATGTAAATGTTACATGATAGAAAGTTTAGGAAAGTTGCATTCCAATTTACTAAGGAAATTGTGTGTACCATCCTTAATTATCAAATTCTATTCAAAATCAAAATATCTCATCAATCATAAAAACCACTAGAAAATAAAATATTGAAAAATATGAAAATAGTGATTTAATTGCATAGAGGTTGGCGAGATGAGTCCAGTAACAGTTTGAATTACTATGAATTAGAAAAAAGAATAAATAATAATAACAAGTTATTATTTTTATATTATGTAAATATGAACATCAAAGCTAAAATGAGATAAATTAAATTAATATAATATAACAAAATCAAAATGAAGAAGGCCACATTGGAGCAGAACTAGACTTCTATAGTAATATAACCAAATCAAAAAAGAATTTGAATAAATGAGATAAATTGTACTTTAAAGCTACATTCCAATATACTATAGACATCAAGTGTAACATCATTGATCATCAAATTAGATAGAAAAAATATTTAAAAATAAAAAAATAAATATTTATTAGGTTGGTGCTTAGAGTGATTCATTAAACGATGTTTGTTCAATCTTACTCAAATATCATTTGGACTTATTGCAAATTACCAAATAAAATAAGCTTTAAAAAATAAATTATTTTATTAATATTAAGTACAAAAAATATTAAATCTAAAAAAAGATAAATTTATGAAATATAATATAATAAAATCAAAATGATGTAAAGCTTATTTATAATAATAATTATAATTTCATAATAATATAAAAATGAAAGAGAATAATTTGAAGAAATAAAATAAATTATACAGTAATGCTACATTACAAGATACTTAGAAGATAGAGTGTAACATCTTAGTCATCTAATTAGGCAAAAATCAAAATGATTCATAAAGCATGCTAAAATATTAAAAACTAAATCATTTTAAAATATAAAAATAAATATTTAATTTTATAGTACTCATTGAGATGAGACCAATAGTGTTTGTTCATCTCAATCAAAACTCATTAGGAATTACAATAAATTATCAAAGTAAGTATAAAAATATAAATTATTATTTTATTATTAAATAAATATATAATAAAATTAGAAAAAGATAAATTAAAGTAATGTAATAAAATTAAATCAAAGCATATAATGGTCACATGAGAAGAGAATTAGTATTTTATTATAATATAATAATATGAAAGCAAAAACTTTGATAAAATGAGATAAATTACATAGCAAAATAGAATTCCATGATACTAAATCAAATGTACCATGCTTAATCACCAAATTAAGTATAAAAAGGAATGTCTCATAATGCATGCAAATACCCTAGAAAATAAAATGTTCACAAAAAAATAAAAATGTATATTTAATTGGATAAACTTTATTAAGACTAAGCTAATGACATCATTATTATCTCAATCCCATCTTATTTCAAATTTGTTTAAATTACTATATATAATAATAAAAAATATTTAAAATTTTACGTAAATATTAATTAATTATATATTAAATTTGTTAAGTAGTAAAACAAAGCTTTGTAATACAACTAAATCAAAAAGATGTAAAGGCCACACAAAATGAAACTTAGAGTGATATAGAAATATAACCAAACAAAATTAAAAAATTTAAAGAAATGAGATAACTTGTATAGAAAAGTTATATTTCAAGATACATTGAAGATGAAGAATAACATTCTGATTCATCATATCTAGTGCTAATCAAAATATCTCATAAAGCTAAAAAACTCTACAAAACAAAATATTTCAAAATATAGAAATAAAGATTTAATTAAGCTCATTGATACATGTCCAATGACAATTTTGTTTGTCTCGATTAGACCACATTTGGAATTATTATGAATTAAAAAATTAAATTTGAATAAATAATAATATATCATTATTTTAATATTAATTAAATATATATTAAAGTTAAAATAAGATAAATTGAATCAATGTAACACAACTAAATCAAAATAAAGTAAAGGTCATAATAGAATAGAACTATAGTTGCATTGTAATATAAGTAAATCAAAGTAAAACTTTTGAAGAGATGGGAATTATGGAAAGGCCATGGTTTTGAGAATTATATTATGAGATGGGATATGAGGTACCAATATATGATATTATTTATTTATATGAGGTGTGATACAATAGAGTTTGGATAATAGTCATATATGAGAAACATGAACTTTTAAAATGAAAAATGATAAAATACAAATGGATAAATATTATGAAATAAAAAATGAATATTCCAAATTACAAATCTTAAGTAATATCAAAACATTTATTAATTTGTAACATAAATAACTTTATTAAAATTTTATTCCATGTTCATTCTCAATCTAATTTAAACAACTCAAATGATTATATAGTAATTTCTTCCTACAAATCTTAATTATTATTATAAACATGTTTTAGAAAAGGTATTAGTGATTAGCCACTCTTTTTGGTGCATGGCCACCTTAATGCTATTCTAAGCCATATTTTATGGAGACTAATCTTGAAGTCAATGCACCCTTGCATTTTTAGGTCTCTATGAATGATTCCTTACCCTATTTAGCGTAGATAATGAATGACTGACCACTATTAAATGTGGCTTGAAATAGCATCAAAGGTGGTTACATGCCTAAAAGGGCTATTTAACAACCAATGCCCATTTAGAAATTATTATTTAGTTTTATAAATCATTGAGTGAGAGTATATGATGAGTAACAAATAATTACAAATAAATAAGAGCACATAGGATAACGCAAGAAGATTTTCAATCATTCGAACCAAACAAATCCACCACCAACTAAATAACTAGGCCTAAACTAAAATCCACCAAAGTTTGTTGTAGCTAGGTGGGGTAAAGTACATGTAATGGATGATTATTTTAATTTACTATATTTTTTCCTTAATGAAAATTTTAAATTTCAAATGGAAATTAAATTTTTTTAATTTTCAATTTTGAATTCATATCAGGTTTAAAATTTGAAATTTATATATATCATATGATTATCTTATGGAAAATAATCCTTAAATGAATATTTTATGTAAATGATTGAGGAGAATTTGGAAATTAAATGAAATAAAAAGAAATAAAAAGATATGAAGTGGATTTGACACCTTAGCATAGGTAAGAAAATAGATAATATCCAATTGATAAAGTTAACATGATTAAAGGAAGGAAATTTTGGCTATAGAAAAGCATGATATGCAAAGTTTAGATAGTTTTCTTGAACCCTTACTGATATTAAACATAACAAGAACCAATCAAAGAGAGTATGATGGCCAATGTTGAGAGCAAGGAGAGTTTACAAGCCCAATAATGAAGAGGAGAACCAAAGTGGCATATACCTCTACTAAGTTCAAGAATTAGCATATAAATTTTGATGCATATTAGGAGTTTAAATTAAGTATTTTTCTTTAAAATTACATGATATGGTCATAGGGTGACCATGGATATGAAGAATATTCAATGGTTTCTATGTTGTTTCTTAACTTGAAGGAAAATTGTATAATAGTTGCATTATTTATATTAAACTTTCATGATAAGCTCTGAGTTAAGATGTAAGTATGTATTAGACAAAAATTGTTTTACATGAGTATGCATCATTTTATGTACAATTGTCATTGATGACTCAATATGATGTTTAAAATGATAAGAACTAATCTTGTAAAAATTTAAATTGTTCAAATTGTGAATGAATTGAAATTTGATTTTGGTGTTGAAAGAATGTTAGTTGAGAGTTTTATTTATCATATTGTGGTGATTCCTTTAGTTAAATTCATGTTTGTGGTGGTAAACGTTTAAGGATTGGTTAAAATAAAAATATAATGTGTGTGGGTGTGTATGTATATGTGTATGTGTGCAAGCATCTTTTTGTTTTGTGCATGTGTGTGTGCATCGACACATGTGTGCTTATGTGTGCATGCATAAGATGTGTGTGTTTTTTTGTTTGTTTGTGCATGTCTGTGAGCATGTATGTGTGTGTGTATGTTTATGTGAGTTCTTGTGTTTGTATGTGTCTACATGCATCTATGTGCATGCTTGTGTGTGTATGTGTGCACATGCTTGCACATTTGTATATGTACTTGTGCATGTGTGTGGTCATGCATGCATCCTTGTGTGCATGTTTTTGAGTGTGCACCATGTGTGTATTTTTTGAGTGTGCATTTGTGCATCAGTGCTTGTTGGTCTGTGTGTAGGTGTATGAATGTGGATATATGTGGGTCATACATGTATATGTTTGTGTGGTCATTTGTGTATATGCTTTGATGTGCACATGTGAGTCTATGCATATACTTATGCTAGCATGTTCATAGGCATGTGTGTGCATGTGCATGTGCATGCATGTGTGCGTTTGCATGTGCGCATGGGGTACATTCATTTGTTTGTGTGTATATGAGTGTGCATGGCATGAGTGTGCATGAGTGCACCTGTGTGTACATGTGTGTGTGGGGGGGGCATGTGTGTGTGCATGTGGGAGTGTGTTTGCATGCATGTGTGTGAGTGTGGGTGAATGCGTGTGCATATGCATATGAGTTTGCATGTATACATTCATGTGTGTGCGTTTCTATGTGCACATGTGTTTGTGTGTGCTTGTAAATATGCATGTGTGTGTGTGGATGCACATGATTTTGCATTCATATGTATGTGTGCACATCTTTATGTGTGTCTAAGCATTTGGACATGTGTGTATGCATGTGTGTGTTAGTGCATGTGCATGCATGTGTATGCATGTGTGTGTGTGCATCCATGTGGTTGTGTACAAGTATGTGTGTGTGCGTGTGCTTATGTGTGGGTCTATCTACATGTGTGGGAGCATGTGTGTGATGTGTGGGTGAAGATCTATATGAATGGTTGTGTAGGTGCTTTTATGTATGTGTCTGTGTCTACTTGTGTGTGCATACATCCATGAGTGTATATGTGTGTTTGTGAAAATGTTCATACATGTGTGTGTGTGTGTGTTTGTGTGTGTGTGTGTGATATGGTGTCTTTGTGTGTGTGTTTGTGTGTTCATGCTTGCATGTGTATGTGTGCACATAGCCACATCCAAGTGTGTATTTTTGTATACATGCATGTGTGTTTGTGTGCATGTGTGTTTGTGTTAATGCATTTCTTTATGCATGTGTGTTTGTGTTGTTTTGTGCATGAGTGTGTGTACATGTGTTTTTGCATGCATGTGTATGTTTATGTATGTGTGTGTTTGTGCATGTGTCTAGAATTACATATATGCACATGTGCATGCATATGTGTGTATATGCAAGTGTATGTGTGTGAGTGCATGTGTAGGTGTGTGTGTGTGTGAGTATATTTTTGTAAGTGTGTGTGTCCATGCACTTATGTATGTGCGTGACTGCATGTGCAGGTGTACATGGATAAAATGTAGGCATAGTTTTGTGTGTGTTCATGAGTGTGTGTGTGTGTGTGTGTGTTTGTATGTTTTTATATGCTTTTATGCATGCATGTGAGCATCTGTATGCATGTGTGTTGGGTGTGTGTTTGTGTGTCCATCTCTTAAGGTGCATGCATATGATTGTGTGGCTGTGTGTTTTGTATTGTTTTGTGTGTGTGTTTATGTGAATGCCTATGCTTATGTATGTGTTCTTGCATATGTGTTTGTCCATATGTGTTTGTGCATGTGTGTTCATGCATGTGTGTGTGCATGAGTGTGTGTGTGTGTGTGCTTATGTGTGTTGGAGTGCATGTGTATGTGTGCATGTGTGTGTGCATGTACATGTGTGCCTATGCCTATACATGTGTGTGTCTTTGCATGTGCATATGACTAGATGCATGTGTGTGTATTTGCTTAGTGTCTGCATGTGGGTACATGCATGTATGTGTGTGCTTGTGCATGTGTCTAAATGGAATCACATGTGTGTGGGTGTTACATGTGAGTGGGTGTGTGTGTGTGTATGCATGGGTGTGTGCATGTGTATGCATGTGTGTGGGAGAGTGTGCATCTGCATCTTTTTGTATATGTATATGTGTTTGTGCTCATGTGTGTGTACATGCATGTGCATATGTATTTTTCTTTGTGTGTGTGTGTAAGTATATCTGCATGTGCAGATCTTCCCGTGTCTATCTATGCATGTGGTTTTACATGTTTGTGTGTATGCAAGCATGCATGCTCATGTGTGCACAAGTGTGCATGTGCATGTGTGTTTGTGTGCATTGAAGTGATTGTGCATACATGGTTTTGTTGTGTGGGTTTATGAGCATCTGTGTGTATGTGTGTGTGTGGGCATGAGTGTATGTAGGTGTGGATGTGTGTAACTGTGTGTGTGCATGTGTGTTTATGTATAAGGGTGTATGTGTGTGTGCATGTCTATGTAGGTGTGTGTGTGTTTGCGAGTGTGCATGCATTTGAGCACGTGTGTGTGTGCTTGTGTACATGTTTATATGTATGTACGTTGGTGTGTATGTGCTTACTTGCATGCTTGTGTGTTTATTTGTGCATCTATGCACGTGTGTGTGTTTGTGTGTGGGATTATGTGCACATGCATGCATGTATTTGTTCATGTGTGTGTGTGTTTGCACATGTATTTTTATGCATTTTTATGTGTTGTGCAACCATGTGTGTGCATGTATGTATGTGTATGTCTATGTCTATGTATGTGTTCTGATGTGTGTACATGTGCCTGCATGTGTGTGTGTAATTCTATGGATGTGTGCATGTGTTTGCATGTGTGTGGGTTCTTGTGCGTGTAAGTGTCCTTATGTGTGTGCTCATGTGCTCATGTCTACATGTGTGTTTATGGGTCCATGTGTTTATAGGTGTGTGCTTACATGCATGTGTGTAGGGGTCAGTGTGTAGCTATGTGCATGTGTGTGTTTATGTGTGCGTGTGTAGGTGTGAGGGGTGTATGTGTGGGTGTGGGTGTATGCAAGTGTGTGCATATTTGTGTGTATGTGTATACGTGTTTGTGTGTGTGTGCTTGTGCATGTTTGTGTGCATTTGTATACACTTTCATGTCTATGGGTAAGCAAGTACTTGTGTGCATTTACGCATGCATGTTTTTGTGTGCACATGTGTGTGTGTGTGCACGTTCATATTTGTGTGTACGTGTGCAAGTGTCTGCTTGCTTGTGCATGTGCATGCATTTCAATGCTGGTTATTGTGTGTGTGTGTGCATGTATGCAAGCATGTATTTATGTCAGTTTGTGCATGTGTGGCTATGTACTTGTGTGTAGATGTGCATGTGTGTGTGTGTATGTGCATGTAGTGTGAACATGTCTATTTGTGTTCATGCATGTGTGTGCATGATTATGTGTGTATGCACATGCATGGTTTTGTGTGTGTGTGCATGAGAAAGTCTTTGTGTGTGTGATGGTGTGTGCATTTGTTCATGCGTGTGTTCATGCCTCATGTGTGTGTGTGTGTATGTATGTGTGGGTTATGCTTCTATTTGTGGTTGCATTTGTTCATGTGTGAGTGAGTTCATTCACATGCATGCTCATGTTTTTTTCTTATGATTGTGAGTGTGGATGCATATGGGTGATTGTGTGATTGCTTATGTGTGTGTGAGAGAGAGTGTGTGTGTATGGGTATGTTTGTGTGTGTTCATGTGCATGTTTGTGTGTGTGACATGTGTGCACGTGTACATGTATGTGTGTGTACTTTTCTACAAGTGTGTGTCTATCTACATGTTCATATATGCATGTGTTTATCTATACAAGTGGCTATGTGTGTGCATGTGTGTGTGCATGCATGCTTGTGTATGTGCTTCTGTGTTTATGTGTGTGGGTGTTATTATCCATGCGTAGTTTTGTTTGTGTGTGTTTTTATATGCAAATGTGTGTTTGTGTGCTTACCTGTGCATATGCATGTGTGTTTGTCTATAAAGGTGTGCATGTGTGCACATTTGTGTGTGCAAGTGTGTTTGTGTGTGTGCGTGTGTGCTTGTTTACATGTATGTGTGTGTGTCTGTGCTTACTTGCATGCATGAGTATGTGCGTGCTTGTGTGCACGTGCATGCATGTTCTTATGTTCATGTGTGTGTGTTTGCAAATGTATTTTTATGTAATTGTGTGTGTTGTGCATCCATGTGTTCGTGTATGTACATTTGTCTATATGTATGTGTGTGTCTAGGTGTGTGCACAATTGTGTGCATGAGTGTATGTGTGTATCATGTGTATGTGTGTGCTTGGGTGTGCTTGTGCATGTGCTCATGTGTTCTTGTGTGTGCATGTGCATGTGTGTCTATAGGTGTGTGTGTGTGTGTGGCTATGTACATGCACATGTTTAGCTCTATGTGTACGAGCAAATGTTTGTGTGTGCAAGTATGTGTTTTTCTGTGTGTGGCTATGTTATTATGTGTGTATGAGTGTGTCTATGTGTGTGTGTGTATGCATATGCATGTGTGTACTTTAGTATGTGTACATACTTGTGTGCATGTGAGTGTAAGTGTATACATGTGTGTGCAAATGTGTGTTTTTTTACGTGACTATGTCTGTGCTTGTGTGTGTGCATGCTTGGGCATGTCTACATGCATGTCTGCATTGCATGCATGTGTATGTGTGTGTGTTTATTCATGAGTGTTTTTGTGGGTGCACATGTCTACATGTTTGTACATGTATGCATTTGTGCATATGTGCACACACGTGTGCATGTTCGTAGGCATGCATGTGTGCATGTGTATGCAAGTGTGTATATGCATGTATGTGTGCATGTGTGTGGATGTGTGGGTGCATGTCTGCATATGTGTGTAGGTGTGTGTGTGTGTGTGTATTTGTTTGTTTATGCATGGGCATGTATTTTTCTACATAAGGGTGTTCATGTGTTTGTGTTTGTATGCATGTGTTTGCGTGGATGCACATTTGTGTATGTTTATAAGTTCTTGCATATGTGCATAAGCGTGTATGCATATACATGTTTGTGTCTGTGTATATGGACATATGTAAGCATGTGTGTGTATATGCATGTTTGTGTGTGCATATGTGTGGGTGTGTGGTGTGTGCATGTGTGTGTAAGTGGGTGTGTGTGTTTACACACATGTGTATATGTGTGCATTTTTGTCTTCATGTGGGCATATATATGCTTGTGTACATGTGCCATTGTGTGTTTTTGCATGTGCATCCATGTGGATAAGTTTGTGTTTGGTCATCTATGCATGTGTGTCAACATGTGCATCTGTGCATGTGTGCATGTGAGCATGCGTGTGAGTGTGTGCGTGCATGCATGTTTTTTAGTGTGTATGTGTATGTTTGTACATGCATGTACTTGTGCATGTTTTTTTGGTGTGTGTGCATGTTTACATGTGCATGTGTATGTGTGTCTATGTGCATGTGCATGCATCTATGTGTGTGTGTGTTTATTTTAGTACATGTTTTTGTGGATGTTCATAGGTGCATGTGCATGCGTGAGTGTTCTTTTGTGTGTGTGCTTGTTTGTATACTTGGTTGTGTTTTTATGCATATGTGTGAGCATGTTTGTGTATAAGAGAGTACATATGCATGTGCATGTGTGTTTTTATGTGTATGTGTATGTGTGTCAGTGCATATATGTTTATGTGCATGTATGTGTGTGTTTATACATCTATATGTGCATACATGTGCATGATGACATGTGTGTGTGTGCGTGCATATGTCATGTATGTGCATGTGTATATGTGTGTGTGAATGTGTTCATGGGTTTTTTTGTGTGAACATGCATGCATGCAACTATGTGTGTGTGTGTATGGTTGTGAGTTTTGAGGAGTGTGTGTGTGAGCATGCAGAGGTATGTGCATCTGTATGGGCATTTGTTTTTGAATGCACATGTGCATTTCAGCGAGTGCGAGTGTGAGTGTTCATATGTGTGCTTGTGTGTATGTGTCTGCATGTATGCTAGTGAGCATCTCTACTTGTGTATCTAATCACATGCATGTGTATATGTGGGTGCATGTGTACATGTGTGTGTGAGTATGCATGTATGTGCATGTGTGTGTTTGTATGCATGTGCATTCATGTGTGTGTCTACAGGCGTATATGCATGTTTATGTGTGTGCATGTGTGTGTGTGTATCTTCATGTGCATATGCTTTTATGTGCATGATCATGTATGTGCTTGTGTGTCTATGCATGTATGTATCTAAGCATGTTTGTGTGTGTGCATGTCTACATGCATGTGTGTGTGCAGGGGGTTCAATGCATGCTTTTGTGCTTGTGTGTACACGTGTGAGCTTCTGTGCATGTGTGTGTGTGCATGTGTGTGTGCACGTGCATGAGTGTGTATGTGTGTGTGTACGGTGTGTCTATGCACATGCATATATCGAGGAGTGTTCATATCTCTAAGTGTATGTGTACATGTCCATGTGTTTGTGTGAGTGTCTATGTGGGTTTTTATGTGCATGGATGTATGCATGATGTGTGAGTTTGTATATATGCGTGTATGTGTTTGTGTGTATGAATGTGTGTAAGCATGTATGCATGTGCATGTTATGTCTGTGAGTGCTCGTGTGTGTGTGTGTGCTTATGAGTACATAAATTCACGCATGCATGTGTGTGTGTACATGCATATGTCAATGTGTATGCACACATGTGTGCGTCTGTGCATGTGTGTGTGCTTTTGGGGGTGTGTGTGTGCATGTATGCATGTCTATGTGTCAATGTATGAGTGTGTGGGCATGAGTTTGTTTGGGTGTGAGCATGTGCATTTGAGTATATGTGCATGCAAGGGTGCATATGTGTACATTTGTGTGTGTATGTGTGTTAAGTGTGTGAGTGCAAGCATGTGATTTTTTTGTGTATGTATGTGTGCATCAATGTGTTTAGATGCATGTATGTGTGTACATGTTTGTGCTTCTTTGTGTGGATATGCATGTTTGCATACGCATGCATATGCTTGTGTGATTAAGTGTGCGTGTGTGTGTGTGCAAGTGTGTGTATATTTGTGCACTTGTACACGTATTAGTGATTGTGTGTGTACATGTATGCATATGTTAGTAGGTGTGTGTGTGTGTATATTCGTATGCTAGCTCATGTGTGTGTAGGTGAGTTCTTGTGTGTGCATCTATCTATAGTCTATGTATGTGTGTCTATGTGTTTATTATGCTTGTATGTGTTTGTATGTGTGCATGTGTGTGCTTGTGCAAGTATGTTTCAATGTGTGTGAGTATGCATGCATGTTTATGTGTGTGGGTGCACAAGTTTGGGTGGGTGGATTCATTTGTATGTGTTGCTATGCACGTACATGTGTGTAAATCTATCTATGGTTGTGTGTCTACATGCATGTGCTTGTGTGTAAGCATGTATATGTGTGTGTGTGTGCATGTGTGTGTATATGGGCTTATGGGTGTTAGTGCATGTGAGCAAGTGTGGTTGTGCATGAGTGTGTGTGGGGTTGTATTTTTTGATGTGTGTGCACATGCGTGCATGTGCGCATCTCTACATATGTGTACATGCACATATATGCATGTGTGAAAGTGCACACATGTGTGTATGCATGTGCATGTTTATATGTGTAGGAGTGTGCATGTGTGTGTGTGCATATGCATTTTTGTGCACATGTGTGTGTGCATATCTGTGTTCATGTGTGTGTGCATGTGTGTATTCATATGTGTGGCTTTGAGTGCATGTGAGTGTGTGTGTGTGTGTGCATGTGTGTGTGCACATCTACTTATGCATGTGTGTTTGTGTTTCTTTTAGTGACTATTTCTACATGTGTCTATGTGTGCATAAGTGCAAGCATGCATGTGTGTGCATAGTGAGTGTATATGCATGTGTGTGTACGCATGAATTGTTTTATGTGTGTGAATGTATAGTTCTATGTGTATACATTATGTTTGTTTATGTGATTACACATGCATGTGTTCCTTCGTGTGTGTCTACATAGGTATGTGTGTGTTTGTTTCCACATGTGTGGGTGTGTTTGCACGGGCATGTGTACTTGTTTGTGTGTCTATGCCATTGCCTATGCATGTGAATGCATGTGTATTCATGTGTTGGTATGCGTGCATAGTTGTGTTTGTGTGCATGTGCACATGTGTGTACATGTATGTCTGTGTGTGTGTGGGTGCATGCATGCATGTGTGTAGGTTGTCCACATGTCCATAAACATGTGTACATATGAGTGCATGTGTTCACATGCGCACGTGCATGTGTGTGTGTACGTGTGTGTGTGTGTGCGAGTCTGTGCACGTATGTGTATGTGTGCATGTGTATGTGCATGTATCTACATTCACATATGTGTGTATGTGTGCATATCCATACATCTCTATGTGATGATCCTAGTGCGTGTGTGTGTGTTCATGCCTGTGTTGGGTATATGCAAGTGTGTGTGCATGCATTTGCATGTCTGTTTGTGTGTTTGAGCATTCGTGCTTGTGTGTGTACATAAGCATGTGTGTGTGCATGTGTGTGTTTGCGTGTGTACACACATGTTTGTTTGCACACTTGTAAGTGCTTTTATGTGTGTGTGCTTGTGTAGATATATGTGTATACATGTGCATGCATGCATATGTGGGCTCATGTTTGTTCATGTGTGTCTATTTATGCATTTATCTATGTGGGTGTGTATGCTTATATATGTGCAGGTGTATGCATGTGTGTACACATGTGCATGCAAATGTGTGCTTATATGTTCATGGATATTTTTGTATATGTGAGTGCATGTAAGCGTGTGCATGTATGAGCATCTATGTCATTTCACTTGTTTGTATGTGTGAGTATGTGTGTATGTCTGTGTGAGTCTATCTATATATGCATATATGTGTGCATGCATGCACACTTCTATGGATGTTTTTGTGCATGCTTGTATGTGTGTTTATGTATCTATGCATGTTCCTATTTGTGTGTTTAAATATGCATGTTTGAGTGTGTGTAGGTGCATGTGTTTCTGTGTGTGTATATCTACATGTATTTGCATGTGTGTGTGTGTGCATGTGTACATGCTTCCACATTTGTTTGTGTACACGTGTGTGTGCATGTGTGCATGTTTGCATACATGTGTGCATATGTGTGTGTGTATGTATGTGTTAGTGTATGAGTGTGAATTTGTAATTTCATATGCATGTTTGTGTGTATGCATGTACATGTGTGTGTGAGTACATACGTATTTGTGTTTTTGCTTGTTTGAGTACATGTGTGTGCTTAGTCATGTGCATCTTTGTGTGTGTATGTGTATATGTATGGGGGTGCATGTGTCTACATGGCTGCACATGTTCATGAAGTGGGTCTATTTGTTCATGTTTGTATGTTTGCATGCATGAGTATTCGTTTTTATGTGAATTTGTTTGCATATGTGTGTGTCTGTGTGTGTGTGTCTATGCTTATATGTGTGCATGTGGGTGTGAGAATGCTTTCATGTGAGCATATGTGCATGTATACATATGTATCTATATAAGTATGTGTGTGCATTCATGTGTCTGTGTATGCATATCTACTTTTGTGTGTGTGCAAGCATCTATGTGTATGCATATGTGTGTGCATGCATTTTGAGTTTTCATGTGCATGTCCATTTTTGTGAATTTGCATGCATTTTATTATGTGCATGTGTGTACCTTTCCATGCATTATGAGTATCAGCATGTGTGTGTAAGCTTATTTTGGTATTTGTGTGTGTGCATGCACACATGTCTATGCATGTGCATGCACTAGTGTATGAGTGTGTGTACATTTTTGTGTGCAAGTGTGTGCATTTATGCATGTGCATGAGCTTGTGCTTGTGTGTGCATGTGCTTGCAAGTGTGCATGTGTATGTGTGTAATGTTTAAGTGCTTTTATGAGTGTGTGCTTATGCATGCATATGAGTTTATGTATGTGCATACTAGTGTGTGGCTATATGTGTGGACTTATGCATTTAAGTGTTTGTGTGGTTGAGTGTGTGATTGTCTATATGGATGTGTGTGGGTTTGTGTGCTCAAGTTCATGTTTTTACATGCCTTCATATGTGTGTGTACAAACATAATGTTTTTGTCAGTTTGTATGTGTGCATGTGCGTGTGTTTGTGCTCGTGTGTGTGTTCATGTGTGCGTTATCGTGTGTGTGTTTGTGTTTGCATGTGTGTATACATTTGGTTATTCATGTATGTATGCATGTGTTTGTTTTTATGGGAGCATATGTGCATGTCTATGGGCTTGTGCATGTGCACGTACAAGTGCATCTTTGTGCATGCAAATGTGTGTGTGCATGGGCATATGCTTTTGTATGTGTATTCTTGTGCATGCATGTGTGCAAGTGCATATATGTGTGAGTGAATGTGTGCATGTGCATGTGTATGTGTGTGTGAATGAGTACATGTGTGCATGTTTTTGCATCTGAATGTTTGTGTGTGTGTGTGTCGAGGTGCATTAGTGTGTGCATGTCTTAGCATGTTTGTTTTCTATGTGTCTATGTGTGCATGTCTTTATGCATGTGTGTCTTCTTATATGTGTTTGTTACATGTGTGAATGTGTGTGTGTGTTTGAATGCATATATGTATGTGTGTGTCCATGTGCATGTTTGTGAATGCACAGGTGTGTGTGTGTGCGTGTGAGTGGGTGCTTGTATGTATTCGTGTGTGTATCTTTCATTGTGGGTGTGTGCATGCATGCATATGTGTGGGCATGTATTTGTGTGCCTATGAGTCCATGTGTGTGTGCATCTTGTATATGTCTGTTGATGTGATTTTATACATATATATGTGTATACATATGCATTTGTGTACATGTGTGCATGCATGTGTGTGGGTGTGCAAATGTGCATGTTTTTGTGCATGTCTTTCCATTTGTTTGTGCATGTGTGTGAGCACGTGCTTGTGTGAACATGTTTGTACACGTGCATTCATGTGCATTTATGGGTACATGTCTATGTATAAATATGTGTGTGTGTGCATCTATGTGTGTATGCATGCACATGTGTGTTTGTGAGTTTAGGCATTTGCACATGTGCATTCTTGTGCATGTCTACATGGATGTTTTTTATCTTGTGTTTGCATATATGTGATCCTATTTGCGTGTGTGTGTTTGTATATGTGCTTGTGCCTATGCATTTGCTTGTGTATGTGTATGTGTTTGTTAATGTCTATATATGTAAGTGTGTCTGTGTTTATGTGCATGTTTGTGTGGGTAAATGGGAGCACATGTTTGTGTGTGTGCATGTGTGCTTGTGTGTATATGCATGTGAGTGTGTATATTTATTAAACTCATACACGTATGCAAGCATATGTGTGTGAGGGTAGATGTGTGTGCTTATGTGCATACGTGCAAGCATGCATTTGCATGTGTGTTTGTGGGTCGTTGTGTGTGCGTCGCTACATGTGTGTGTGTGCGGGTGCATGCATTTTTGTGCATGTGCATGTACATGAGTGCATTTTCATGTATGGATGTGTGTTTGTGTTTGTCTGTTAGTGCACACAATGGTGTGTGTGTGTGTGAGTTGTGTGAGCACATGTGTATGTGCCTTTGGTGTGTGCATGTGCATATATGTATGTTCATGCATTCATGTGTGTGTGTGTACATGTGCATTTGTGTATGTATATGCATATTTGTGTATGTTTTGCTTATGCATGCATCTGAGTGTGATTGTGTGCATGTGTGTATGCATATGTTTGTGCATACATGTGTGTGCCTATAGGCATGAGTGGGTGTGCATGCATGTGCGTGTGCTTGTGTGCTCATGTACATATGTTTGTTTGTCTATTGTCATGTGTATCTTTGTGTTTAATTTGTGTGAATGTCTATGCATGTATGCTTGTGTGTGTGTGTGTGTGGTTGTGTGCGTGTTTGTGCAAGCATGTTTTTGTGCTTATGTGTGTATGTATGCTTGTGTGTGTGCGTAAATGCATACATGTGTCTCTACATTCATGTGCACGTGTGCATGCATACATGCATGTGTGGGTTTTGTGTGTGTGTGTGTTGATGCATGCATGCATGTGTAACTATGTACTGTGAGTGTTTGTGCATATGTGCGTCCATGTGTGTTCATGGGTGCTTGCAAGTGTCTGTGCCTAATTTTTTGTTCTTTGCAAGCATGTGTGTGTGTGTTTGTGCGTGTATATGTCCTTATGTATGCATGTATATGTGTACACATGTTTGTGTGTTCTTTGCACATGTGTGTGTGTGCACGCATATGTAGTTGTGTGTGTCAATGTTTGCACATGTGTGCACATATGTGCATATGTGTTTTTGTGCTTTTGTGCATGTATGCATGTGTCCATGTTTGTGTCTATGTGCATGTGCCTTATGTTCCTTTGTACGTGTTGTTTGTGATTGTGCATGAGCATGTGTGTGAGTGTGTGCATGTGTGTACATGGCTTTGTATATGTTAGTGCGTATCTATATGTGGGAGTTTGTTTGTGTACTTGTACATGTGTACATGCATGTGTGCATAGCTTTGTGTGTGCATGTGCTTGGATGTGCATGTTTATGCATGTGTGCAAATGTGTGTGGGGCTATATGTGTGTTGATGTGCGCATGTGTATCCTCATGTGTACCTATGTGTGTGTTTGTATTCTAGTGAATGCACAGACATGTGTGCTTGTGGGTATTTGTGTGTGTGCATGTGAATAAGTGTGTGCATATGTGAATGTGTATGCATATCTATATATACATGAATGTGATTGTGCATGAATGTGATAACACATGTGTATGTCTACGTGTGCACACACATGTATGCATGTTTGCAAATGCGACTACGTGTGTTTGTGTGTGTCTTCCTATGTGTGAAGGCACAAGTGCGTGTGCATTTGTGTTTGCTAATGCATACGCATGTGTGTGCCTTTACATATATTTGTGCATATTTGTATGTGTGTGTGTGTGAATGAGTGTGTGCATGTGGTTCTTTGTGTGTGCTTACGTGTGCATATGTGTATATGTGTGATTGTTCATGTGTTTATGTGAGTTTATGTGCATGTGAGCACATGTGTGTGTGTGTATGCTTATATGCTTGTGGTGGTGCATATGTGTGTGCATGTACATGTTTGTGTGGGTCTGTGTGTGCATATGCACTTTTGTGAAAGTGTGTATTTGTGCGTGTGTGTATGTGGGCGTGCTTGTGTGCACATATGGGGCTATGTGTGCTTGTGCATCCATGTGTGCATGCGTGTGTTTGTGTGCATGTGTTTCTATGCATACTTTAATGTGGTTGTATTTATGTGTGTTTGCACATGTGTGTATGCAAATTTGTGTATGTGTGTGCAAGTGTTTGTACATATGCTTGTGCATGTCGGTGTGTGTGTGTGTGCGCAAGTGTATGTTTGTGTGCATGTGTGCTTGTCATGCATGCATGAAGACACATGTGTGTGTGGGTGTGCATTTGTGCAATCATGCTTTTGCATGTGTGTGTCAGCTGTAGGTGTGCATGTGTGTCCCCATGTGTGTCTATACATGTGTGCATTTATGTGTGTGTACATGTGTGCACATGGTGTGAGAGTGTGTTTTTGTTGTTGTGTGTGCATGTGTAGGCATGCATATGTTTGTGAGGGTGCATACTTGTGTGTGAGTACACATGTGTATGCGAATGCATGTGCATGTGGGTGGGTATGTAGGCATGCATGTGTTCATGTGCACATGTATGCATGTGTTCTATGTGTACGTATGTGCATATGTGGAACTATGCATGTGTGTGTACGTTTATGTGCAAGTGCATGTATGGACGTGTGTGCATGTTGTGCATGCATGTGTGTGTATATGCATTTTAGTTTGTTCTTATGCATGTGTTTGCATTTGCATGTGCATAAATGTTCATGTTTGTTTGTATGCATTTGTGTCTATATGCTTTATGTGTGAGTGTGTGAATGTCTATATACATGTACGTATCTTTGTGTGTGTACATGTGTGTGCATGTGTGAACATGTTTGTGGTTGTATGTGTATGGGTGCTTATGTGTGCACGTATTTGTGCATGTGTGTGTGTACATGTGCATGTGCATTAGTGCATGCATGTATGCATGCGTTCATGCATGAGTGCATGCATGGGTATAGGTTTGGGTGTTTGTGTGGGTGTGTGCGTCTACATTGTGTGCATAAGTGAGTGTGCTTGCATGTGTATATGTGTGTTTGTGTGTTTGTGTGTGTGTTCCAGTGCTTATATGTGTACAAGTATGAGTGTATGTGAGTGTGCATGTGTTTGTCGATACAAACACCTGTGTGTCTACACACCTATGTGTGCATACATTTGTTGGCTACACACTCATGTGTGTAAGTACGAGCATGTGTGGGTCTATTTGTGCATGTGTGTGCCCATGCATATCTCCATGTGTGTGCATGTGACTGTGTACACACATGAGTGTGCATGCGTTTATGTGTGTTGTGAGTCAGTGAATGTGTAGGTGTTTGTTTGGGTATTTGTGTTTATGTGTGTGTGCATATATGTTGATGTGTGTGTCTGTGTGCATGTGCCTTTATGCTCTCATGTGTAAGCATGTGTTAGTGTGCATGTGTGTATCTATGTGTCTATGTGTGCACGTGCATGTGTGCGCATACTTTTGTGTGCATTGTGCTCATGTGTGAGTGTGAGCTTTTGTGAATGTGTCTTGATGTTTGCATGTGTGTCCAATGGTATGCATGCATGTGTATGAATGCACAAGTGTGCAAATGTTTGTGTGTTGTACACACATATGATGCAAGTGGTGTGGTTGTATGCGTGTGTGCATGTGCATTCATGTGCCTACAAACATTTTTGTATGCATGTCTATGTGTGTTATTGTTGTCTATATGTGTGTGTTTGCATGCAATCCTCTCTATGTGTGTATGTGTTGGCGTATTTATGTGCATCTATGTGTATGTGTATGTATCCGTTGTGCACATAAGTGCATGTATGTGTGTGGCAACATGGTTGTGTTTGTGTTTGCATGTGTTTATGTGACAGTGTGTTGTGGGTTTATGTATGTGTGTATGCATCCATGGATGTGTGTTTGAGTGCATGTACTTGCATGTGTTTTCATGTGAGTGCATGCATGAACCTGTGTGTATGTGGATTCTTGCATTTGTGTGTGTGGATGTTCATGCATGTGTGCATGTGTGTCTATGAGTAGGTGCATGCATGCATGTGCACATGTGTGTATATGTGCATATGTTTATAGATGTGTCTCCTTGTGTATGTGTATGTGCATGTGTGTCTATTTGCATATGTTTATAATGTGCCTACCTATGTATATGTGTGTGTGCATGTGCACATGTGTATGTGCACATGTGGGTGCATGTGAGTGTACTAGTGTGTGTGTGTGTTTGCACACATGTGCCCATATATGTAAGCTTGTTTGATGCATGTGTTTGTGCATGTTTGATCACCCGTGCATGTGTGTGTATGTGTGTATGTGTGCATGCATGAGTTTATGTGCACATAAGTGTGTGTGTTTGTGCATGTGTGCTTACGTACCTATCTATTTGCATATTTATATGCTTGTGCTTGTGCTTCTGTGCATGTGTGCATGTTAAGGCATGTGAATGTGTGTGTTTGTGCATGTGCGTTCATGTGTTCATGCGTGTGAGTGTGTGTGTGCATATGTGTGTATTTTCAAGTTTGTACTCGTTCATGTGTATGGGTTTGCATGAGTGTTTTTGCATGTTTTCACACATGTGTATACATATTAATGCATTTTTGTGTTCGTGTTTGTGAGTGTGTGTACGTGTGTGCATATATATGTATGTGTGTGTCTTCTTATGTTGTGCTTGTGTAAATGTTTTTGTGCTTATTTCATTGCATGCATATGTGTGCATGTGTGTGTGTATGCATATGTATGTGCATGTGTGTGTATGTGTGTGTGTTTGTGTGTTTATGTGTTTGTGCATATCTATGTGTGTGGGTGTCTTTTGAATGTGTGTGTCATTTATGTGCACATTCTCATGCACATATGTATGTGTGTGTGCATCTTTGTGTGTGCATGTGTGTATGCTTGTGTGTACGTGCACATGTCTGTGTGTTTGTGTGCATATGCATGTGTGCAAGCACGTGTAAGTTGATGTCTTTGTGCTAGTCTGTGAGCATGCACACATGTGTGTGCACATATGTTGGAGTGTTTATGTGTGCTTTTGCATGCATATGTGTTGATGTGCAAGTATGTGTATGGTGTGCATATGTGTGCATGTATGTATGCATGTGTGTGTGTGCATGTGCATATGTGTGTGTGTGTGCTTGCATGTGACTATAATCATGTATCTGTTTGTGTGTGTGTGTGTGCATATGTAGGCACCTATTTGTGTGCAAGTGTATTTGTATATGTTTGTGGTTGAGCACGTTTGTATGTGTGTGTGCATGCATGTATATTAGTATGTGTCTATGTGTGAATGTTTGTGAACATGTTTGTGTGTGTTAGTTTGGGTATGTGTATGCACACTTGCATGTGTGTGTGTGTGTCCCTATTTGCAATTTCATGGGTGTGTGTACTTCTATGTTTATGTTAGTGCATGAGTGTAAATTTGTAATTTCTTATGCACGTTTGTGTGCATGCATGTGCATGTGTGTGTGTGAGTACATACATATTTGTGTTTTTGTTTGTTTGAGCATGTGTGTGTGTGCTTAGGCATGTGCATCTATGTGTGTGCATGTGTATATGTGTGGGGTTACATGTGTCTGCATGGCTGCACATGTTCATGTAAGTGGGTGTGTTTGAGCATGTTTGTATGTTTGCATGCAAGATTGTTTGTGTTTAAGTGAATTTGTTTCCATATATGTGTGTCTATGTGTGTGTGTGCTTATGTGTGTGCATATGGGTGTGTGCATGCTTGCATATGAGCATATATGCATATGTACATATGTATCTATATGAGCAGGTGTGGCGTTCATGTGTCTATGTGTGTGCATATCTACTTGTGCATGTGTGTGCATGCATACGTGTGTATGCATGTGTGTGAGCCTGCATTTTGAGTTTTCAAGTGCATGTGCATTTGTGTGATTTTGCATTTGTATGTGCATACATTTTCTTGTGTGCATGTGTGTACCTTTCTATGCACTATGAGTATTAGCATGTGTGTGTGTGTGTGTGCCTATTTTGCTATTTGTGCATGTGTGTGCATGTCAATGTGTCTATGCATGTGCGTGCACTTATGTGTACATTTTTGTGTGTGAGTTTGTGCTTGTGTGTGTGTGTGCATGCAAGTGTGCATTTGTATGTGAGTACTTATTGAAGTGTTTTTGTGAATGTGTGCATGTGCATGCATGTATTTTTGTGTATATGCATGCTAGTGTGTGCCTACGTGTGTAGACTTATGCATAGAAGTGTTTGTGTGGGTTAGTGCGTGCTTGTCTGTGTGGTTGTGTGTGGGTTTGTGTGCTCATGTGCATGTTTTTGCATGCCTTCGTATGTGTGTGTACAAACACAATGTGTTTGTCAGTTTGTATGTGTGTTCATGTGTTTGTGCTCATGTGTATGTTTATGTGTGTTATCATGTGTGTGTGTGTGCATGTGCATGTATGCATACGTGTGTACATTTGGTTATTGATGCATGTATGCATGTGTTTGTTTTTATGTGAGCATATGTGCATGTCTGTAGGCTTGTGCTTGTGCATGTACATGTGCATCTTTTTGCATGCATGTGTGTGTGTGTGCATGGGCATGTGTTTTTGTATGTGTATGCTTGTGCATGCATGTGTACGAGTGCACATGTGTGTGAGTGAATGTGTGCATGTACATGTGTGTGTGTGTATGTATGAGTGCATGTGTACATGTATTTGTGTTTGTGTTTTTGCACATGCATGCTTGCACACATGTGTGACTGTGTGTATGTGTGTGTCTAGGTGTTTGAGTGTGTGCATGTCTTAGCATGTTTGTTTTGTTCGTGTCTGAGTGTGCATGTGTTTATGCATGTGTGTCTTCTTGTGTGTGTTTGTTACATGTATGTGAATGTTTTTGTGTGTGTGCGTGTCAGTGCATATATGTATGCATGTGCATGTATGTGTGTGTCCATGTGCATGTTTGTGGACACACATATGTGTGTGTGTGGGTGGGTCCTTGTATGTATTTTGTGTGTTTGTTTTGTTTTGTGTGTGTGTGTGCATGCATGCATAATTGTAGGCATGTATTTGTGTGCCTATGAGTCCACATGTGTGAGCATCTGTGTGTATGTGTGTGCATGTGATTTTATACATATATATGTGCATGCATGCATGTGTGTATACATAAACATTTGTGTACATGCGTGCATGCATGTGTGTGGGTGTGCATATGTGCATGTGTTTGTGTGTGTGTTTTCATGCATTTGTGCATATGTGAGAGCACGTGCTTGTGCATGTGTGCGAGCACATGCTTCTGTGTGTATGAGCATGTTTGTACAAGTGCATTCGTGTGCTTTTGTGTGTGCATGTCTGTGTATAAATATGTGTGTGTGTGTGTGTGCATCTATGTGTGTATGCATGCATGTGTGTGTTTGTGAGTTTAGCCATTTGCACATGTGCATTCCTATGCATGTCTACGTGCATGTGTTTTAGCTTGTGTTTGCATATTTGTGATCCTATGTGTGTGCATATGTGTATTTGTGCTTGTGTATGTGTATGTGTTTGTTAATGTCTATATGCACAAGTGTGTGTGCTTATGTGCATGTCTATATGGGTGCAAGGGAGCACATGTGTGTGTGTGTGTGCACGTGTGTGTGTGTGTGTATGTTTGTTCAACTCATACATGCAAGCAAGCATTTGTGTGGTAGTGTGTGTGTGGGTAGATGTGTGTGCTCATGTGCATATGTGAAAGCAAGCATTTGCATGTGTGTGTTTGCGAGTTGATGTGTGTGTGTGTGTGCACATGCATGTTTGTGCATGTGCTTGTACATGTATGCATTTTCATGTGTGGATATGTGTTTGCATTTGTCTGTTAGTGCACACACTAGTGTGTGTGTGTGTGAGTTGTGTGAGCACATGTGTATGTGTTTTGTTTGTGCACATGCATATAGGTACGTGGATGCATTAATGTGTGTGTGTACATTTGCATTTGTGTGTGTATGCATATTTGTGTATGTGTGTGTATGCTTTGGCTTAAGCATGCACATGAGTGTGATTGTGTGCATGTGTGTGTGTATATGTTTGTGCATACATGTGTGTGCCTATACACATGAGTGGATGTGCATGCATGTGCGTGTGCTTTCGTGTTCATCTACATATGTTTGTAAGTTTGTCTATAGGCATGTGATCTGTGTGTTTAATTTGTGTGAGGGTTTATGTATGTATGCATATGTGTGTTTGTGTGTGCATGTGTGTGTGAGTTTGTGTAAGCATGTTTTTGTGCATATGTGTATTTTTGTGCTTATGTGTGTGCATAGATGCATACATGTGTCCCTACATTCATGTGCACGTGCACATGCATACATGCATGTGTGGGTGTGTGGTGTGTGTGTTGATGCATGTGTGCATGTGTAACTGTGCTGTGAGTGTGTGTGCATCCATGTGTGTTCATGTGTGTGTGTGCTTGCAAGTGTCTTTACTTAATTTTTTTGTTCTTTGTAAGCATGTGTGTGTGTCTATGTGTGTGTATATGTCCTTGTGTGTGCATGTATGTGTGTGCACATGTGTGTGTGTGTCCATGCATATGTGGTTGTGTGTGTGAATGTTTACATGTGTGTGTGCATATGTGCCTGTGTTTTGGTGCTTTTGTGCATGTATGCATGTGTCCACAATTGTGTCTATGTGCATGTGCCTATGTTTCTTTGTGTGTGTGTGTGTTGGTGATTATGCATGTGCATGTGTGTGCATGGCTTTGTATATGCGAGTGTGTATGTGCATGAGGGAGTTTGTTTATGTGCTTGTACATGTGTACACGCATGTGTATGTGTGTGCATAGGTTTGTGTGTGCATGTGCTTGCAAGTGCATGTTTGTGTGTGTGTGCAAATGTGTGTGTGGGGGTGTTAAGTGTGTGTATGAGTGTGTTTGCATAGGGGTACATGTGTGTGTGTGCGCATATCTATATATGCATGAATGTGACTGTGCAAGTGTATGTCTATGTGTGCACACACATGTGTGTGAATGCATGTTTGCAAATGTGACTACGTGTGTTTGTGTGTGTCTTCCTATGTGTGAATGCACAAGTGTGTGTATGTTTGGGTTTGCTAGTGTATATGCATGTGTGTGTCTTCGCATATATTTGTGCATATGTGTATGTGTGTGTGTGTGCTTGAATGTTTGTGTGCATGTGGTTCTTTGTGAGTGCTTACATGTGCATGTGTGTATTTGTGATTGATCATGTGTTTATGAAAGTTCGTGTGCATGTGAGTACATGTGTGTATATGCTTATATGCTTGTGGTGGTGTGTGTGTGTGTGTGCATGTACATGTTTGTGTGGGTCTGTGTGTACAAATGCACTTTTATGAAACTGTGTTTTTGCATGTCCGTGTGTATAGGGGCATGCACATATGGGGCTATGTGTGTTTGTGTATCTGTGTGTGTATTTGTGTGTGTGTGTATGTGTGTTTCCACATATACTTTAATTTGGCTGTATTTTTGTGTATTTGCATGTGTGTATGCATATTTGTGCATGTGTGTGTAATTGTGTGTGCATATGCATGTGCATGTGGGTGTGTGTGTACAAGTGTGCATTTGTGTACATGTGCGCTTATCATGCATGCATGAAAACATGTGTGTGTGTGTGGGTGTGCATTTGTGCAAGCATGCTTTTGCATTTGCATGTGTGTGCTGTGGGTGTGCATGTGTGTGTCTATGTACATCCATGTGCTTGTGTGTGTATACATGTGTGATGTTTTGTGTGTGTACATGTACGCACATGATGTGAGTGTGTTTTTTGTGCTATGTCTACATGTATCTTGTGTATGTATGTTTGTAGGCATGCATATGTTTGTGAGTGTGCATACTTGTGTATGTGTGTATGTGCGTATGCAAATGTGTGTGCTTGAGGGTGCATGTGCATGCATGCATGTGTTCATGTGCACATGTATGTGAACGTGTCTATGTGTACATTTTTGCATATGTGGACCTATGCATGTGCGTGTATGTTTGTGTGCAAGTGCATGTGCGGACGTGTGTGCATATCTATGTGCATGTTTGCGTATGCATGTGTGTGCATGAGGATGCATTTTAGTGTGTTCTTATGCCTGTGTTAGCACTTGCATGTGCATAAATGTTCATGCTTGTCTGTATGCATGTATGTCTATATGTTTTATGTTTCAGTGTGTGTATGTGTGTATATGTGTATGCATGTACGTATCTTTATGTGTGTAATGTTTGTGCTTGTGTAAACATGTGTGTGGTTGTGTTTGTGTGGGTGCTTATGCGTGCATGTATTTGTGCATGTGTGTGTACATATGTACGTGCATGTATGTGTGCATGTGTTCATCCATGAGTGCATATGTTCATCCATCAGTGCATGTGTGGATGTGGGCTTGGGTGTTTGTGTGCATATGTGAGTGTGCTTGCATGTATGTATGTGTGTATGTGTGTTTGTGTGTGTGTGTGCCTATGCATCTATGTGTAGAAGAATGAGTGTGCATGAGTATGCATGTGTTTGTCAGTGCACACACCTCTATGTGCACACTTTTGTGTGTTGCACACCCATATGTGTTAAGTACGAGCATATCTATCTGTGCTTATGTGTGTCCATGTGTGTGCATGTGACTGTGTGCACACGTGAGTGTGCATGCATTTATTTGTGTTGTGAGTGAGTGCAGTGTGGGTGTGGGTATGGGTATTTGTGTTTGTGTGTGTATCTGTGTACATGTCATTTGTGCTCTCACATGTAAGTGTGCATTAGTGTGCATGTGTGTATCTGTGTGTGCATACTTTTGTGTACAACATGCTCATGTGTGTGAGTGTGAGCTTTTGTGTGTGTCTTGGTGTGTGCATGTGTGTCCAATGGGGTGCATGTGTGTGTATGAATGCACAAGTGTGCAAATTTTTTTGTGTTGTTTGCACTTATGGTGCAAGTGTGTGTGGTTGCATATGTGTGTGTGTGCATGTGCATGTATGTGCATACAAACATGTGTGTATGTATGTCTATGTGTGTTAGTGTTGCCTTTATGTGTGTGTTTGCATGCATTCCTCTCTATGTGTGTATGTGTTGGTGTATTTATGTGCATCTTTGTATGTATATGTATCTATTGTGCACATAAGTGCATGTATGTGTGTGGCTACATGATTGTGTTCATGTTTGCATGTGTTTGTGTATCTCTGTGTGTGTGGGTTTGTGTATGTGTATACGCATCCATGCATGTGTTTGTGTGAGCATGTACTTGTTTGTGTTTGCCTGAGTGCACTCATGTACATGTTTGTATGTTGATTCTTATGTTTGTTTTTGTGGATGTTTGTTCATGTGTGTGTGTGTGAGTGGGTGCATGTGTGCATGTTTATGTGTGTGTATATGTGCATATGTTTATAGGTGTGTCTACCTGTATATGTGTATGTGTGTGTGTGTTGATTTGCATATGTTTATAGTGTGCCTACCTGTGTATATGTCTGTGTGTGCATGCATATATGTGTGTGCATGTGCACATGTGTAGGTGCACATGAGTGTGCATGTGAATGTGCTAGTGTGTGTGCACTTGTGCATCCATGCACTAATGTGTGCATATGTGTAAGTATGTTTATATGCATGTGTTTGTACATGTGTGATCACTCATGCATGTGTGTGTATATGTGTGTGTGTGCATGAATGAGTTCATGTGCACATAAGTGTGTGTGTTTGTGCATGTCTGCCTATGTACCTATCTGGTTGCATGTGTATGTGCTTGTGTGCATATGCAAGTTTGTGTGTGTCCATGACCAGGCATGTGAATGTGGGTGTGTGTGTGTGCATGCATTCTTTTGTGCATGTGTGCATGTGTGTGTGTGCCTATGTGTGTATTTGAGTGCTTGTACTTGTTCACGTGTATGGATTTGCATGGGTGTTTTTGCATGTTTTCACACATGTGTATACATATTTATGCATTTTTGTGTTCATGTTTGTGAGTGTGTGTGTGCGTGGTTGTGTGTGCATATATGTGTATGTGTGTGTCTTATTATTCTGTGCATATGTACATGTTTTTGTGCCTATTTCATCACATGCATATGCGTGCATGTTTATGTGTGTATGTGTGTATGTGTGTGTGCGTGTCTATGTGCATGGATTTCTTTTGCATGTGTGAGTCATTTATGTGAACATTCGCATGCACATATGTATGTGTGTGTGCATCTTTGTGTGTGTGCAAGTGTGTATTCTTGTATTTGTACGTGCACGTGTCTGTGTATTTGTGTGCATGTGCATGTGTGCGAGCACGTGTAAGCTAATGTCTTTGTGCTTGTGTGTGAGCATGTAAACATGTTTGTGTTTGTACATCTGTGTGCACATATGTGAGAGTGTTTGTGTGTGCTTTTGCATGTGTATGTGTCGATGGGCATGCATGTGTGTGGTGTGCATATGTGTGCATGTCCGTATGCATGTGAGTGTGTGCATGTCCATATGTATGTGTGTGTGCTTTCATGTGACTACAAGCATGTATCGGTTTGTTTATGTGTGTGTGCATACGTAGGCACCTATTTATCTGCATGTGTACATGTACATGTTTGTGGTTGAGCATGTTTGTATGTGTGTGTGTATGTGCATGCATGTATATGAGCATGTGTCTATGCATGAATGTTTGTGAGCATGTTTGTGTGTGTTAGTGTGGGCATGTGTATGCACACTTGCATGTGTGTGTGTGTGTCCCTGTATGCAATTTCATGGGTGTGTGCTTTTGCTTATGTGCACATGTGTGCTTTTGGGCATGCATGTGTGAGTGAATCTGTTTGTGTTTGTGAATATGCATGCATAGGGGAGGTGTGTGTGTGTATATATGTACATGCTTATGTGTCTGTGTCAATACATGTCTGTGTGCATATGTGTGTTTGCATACGCATGTGTTTGTGTGTGTGTGTGTGTATTTGTGAGTACTTATTTATTTGTATGGATGCATGCTTGTGTGTGTGCATGTATGTGTGTGTGTGCATCGATGTGCATGTGTTTGTGTGTATATGCATACTTGTATGTGTTTCTATGTATATGCATACTTGCATGTGTTTATGTGCATGTGCTTGTACATGTGTTTAGGTGGGGGATGCATGTATGTATGTGTGCATGTGTGCATGTTTGGTTGTGTGTGTGTGTGTATGTGTTTGCATTTTTGTGGGAGTGAGTGTTCGTGGTTGTGTGTATGTGTGTGTTGTTCATGTGTGTGTGTCGGTATGTGCATTAATGTGCTGGTGCGAGCCTATGTAGGCATGCATTTCTATGTGTGTGTATGTGAGCATAAGTGTGCATAAGAGCATGTGTATGTGAGTGGGCATGTTTATACATGTGTTTGCATGTGTGACTTTATGCTCATGCATGTTTGTGTCTGTCAATGTGTGTACAAGTAAGTGTGCTTATGGATTTGTGTATACTTGTATGTGTGCTTTTATGCATGTGTGCTTGTCTACATGCTCATAGGCTCATGTGTGCATGCATATGTGATGTGCGTGTGCATGTGCACATGTGTGTTTGTGAGAGCTTATGTGTGCATGCCTATGTGTGTATGTCTTTATCCACATTTGCGTATGCGTGCGTGTGTATGCACTTGCATGTGTGTGTTTGTGCACATGTATGTGTGCCTTTACTTTTGCATGTGAGCTTGGGTATGTGCATGTTTGTGTAGTACATGTGCATGTTTGTGTGAGTGCATGTGCTTGCATGTGTGTGTTCATGTGTTTGGGTGCTTGTTATGCAAAGATGCATTTGTGTGTATGTGTGTATGTGAATATGTGCTTGCAAGTGTGTGCATGTGTGCATGTTTTTGTATGTGTGTATGTTTTCTTACATGTGTGTGTGCATGTGTGTATATGTGCACATTTGCATGTGCATGTGTGTATATGTGCATGTGCATTCCTGTATGTACATGTAAGGTTGTGTGTGTGTGTGTGTGTGGTCTTATGTTAATGTGTGTCTTTATAAGTGTTTGCATGTATGTGTGTGAGTGTGCATGTAGGTGCATGTGCATGTGTTTGAGTGTGCATGTGTTTTCGTGTCCATGCATATACTTGATGGTTTACGTGTGTCTTTTTATTTGTGTGCAAGTGTATCTATTCACATGTGTGCAAGTGTGCATGTGTGTCCGTGAATGGGTGTGTGTGTAAGTGGGTAATTTTGTGGGTGATTTTGTGCGTGTGTAGGAGTGTGTGCTTGTGTGTTTTTGAGTGCATGCAAGTGTGCTCATAGGTATGCATTTGTGTGCATGTGTGCATGCATATGTGTGTGGGTGCGTGTTTGTTTGCATGTGTGTTTGTGCATGCATGCATATGTGAGTGTGCATATGTGTGTCTCTACCTTTGAGTGTGTGTGTATGTGAATGTACGAGCATGTGTGTGCATATGTGTGTCTATGTGTGTGACTGCATCTAAGCATGTTCATATGTGTGCATGCTTTTCTATATTTGTATGTGTGCATGTGAGGATCAATGCTTTTGTGTGCATGCATGTGCTTATGCGTGCACATGTGTGTGCATGTTCCTTTGTATGTATTTATGTACATGCATGCTTGTTTGTGTGTGTGCATGTGTATGCACTTGTCTATGTGTGGCAGTACGCATGCATGTGTGTATGTTTCATGTGTCTATACTTGCATATGTGTGTGCATGAGTGCATGCTTGTGTAGGTTTGTGTGTGTGTGCATGTGAATATGTGTGTAGGTGGTGTATTATTGTGGATGTGTGTGAGTACATGCACAGATGAATGTGTGCATGTGTGTGTGTGTGTAAGACACACATGCATTTGTAGATGAGTGTATAAGTGCATGTGTGTGTTCATGCATGATGTTGTGCATGCATGTGTGGTTTTGTGTGTGTTATAGCATGTATGTATCCACATGTGTGTATGATGGTACGTCTATATGTGCGGGCATTCGCGTCTGCTTTTGTGCTTGTGTGTGTGTGTATGTGTTTGTGTTTGTGCATAAATGTGTGCATGTGTGATTCTATTTGTGCATGCATGTGTATGTGTGCATGTGTGTACATGTGTGTGCATATCTATGCATATGTGTATGTACATATGTGTATGCATGTGTGAGTGCATTCCTACATGCATGCATGCATTTATGTGTCTATGTATGCATGTGTGTGCACGTGTGTTTATATGTGTTTGTGCTTGTGTGCATGTGTATGTGTGTATATGCATCTACGAGCATGTGTGTGCATATTCATGTCTATGCGTGCGCCTATGTGTGTGAGCACATTCACATGTGTGTATGCTTTTGCGTGTTTGTATTTGTGTGTGTGAGCATGTGTGCCTTTTTGTGCATGCATGTTCTTACGCATGTACATGTGTGTGCTTGTTCCTTTCTCTGTGTTTGTGTACATGCGTGCCTACGTGTGTGTGTGTGTGTACAAGTGTGTGCATGAGTGTGCACTTATGTATGTGTGGTTTTGTACATGCATGTATGTGTGTTTCATGTTTCTATGATAATGTATTTGTGTGCATGACTACATGCTTGTGTGTGAGTGTTTGTGTATGTATGCATGCACTTGTGTGTATGTGGGTACGTCTAAAAGTGTGTGCATAATTGTATGTGTTTGTGCATGTGTGTGTATTTGAGCATATGTCTATGTGTATCTATTTGTTCATGCATGTCTGGGCATGGGTGTGTGCATATCTATGCATATGTGTGTTTGTGTGTGTGCATATGTGTATGCATGTGTGAGTGCATGCATTTATGCATGTGTGTGTATGTGTCTATACCTGTGTGCATGTGTGTCTATATGCATACATGTGTGTGTGTGTGCGTGTATTCAAGTGAGCATGTGTGTATATGTATGTGCATATGTGCATGTTTGAGTGTGTGTGTGTATACGTGCATCTATGCATTTGTTTGTGTGTATGCATACATGTTTAAGTGTAACTTTGAATATGTGTGTGTATGCATACTTACATGCATGTGTGAATATGTGCATGTGCTTATATGTATTGTTGACTATTTTCATGTGTGTATATGTGTGCTTGTCTTTGCTTATACATGAATGTTTGTCTACTTCTTTGTATGTGTGCATGTGTGGTTGTGTGTGTATTTGTGTGTTATGTGCATGTGTGTTAGCAAACAAGCACGTGTGTACCTATGTTTGTGTTTATAAGGGTGCATATGTGTGTGCATGTGTGTACATCAGTGTGTGTGTGGTAGTGTTTGTGAGTGCTTGTGCATGTGTTTGCATGTGTCGGTGTGCATGTCTCTGCATGTGCGTGTGCATGTGTATGTGTCTGCATATGCACGTATGTGAGTCTATGTGTATATGTGTGAGTTTGTGTGCATGCATGTATACATGAATGTGTGAGTTTATTTGGGTATAGGTGGGTGGGTCTATTTGTGTGTGTGTGTGTACATGTGTGCACATTTGTGCACGGGTGTTTGTGGATATGTACATGTGTGAGTACATTTGTGTTTTTGCACTAATTTCTTGGGGGGTGTCTGTTTGTTCATATGTGTGTGTTCTTATGTGTGTGTCTATGTATGTATATGTGCATGCATGTATATGTATGTGCACGTGCATGTTTGTGCCTATGCACCTGTGCATGTGTGCTTGTGTGCTTGTGCACACATATGCAAAAGTGTGTTTGTACACATTCACATTTGTGTGGGTGTAGGTTTGCATGTGGGATTGTGTACATCCATGTGTGTGTACGCATGTGCATGTTTATATGCATGTGTGTGTCCATATGTGTGCATGCATGTTTGAATAGGTTTATGTTCTTATATAAATTTTTTGCGCATGTGTGCAAGTGTGTGTGTATATATATGTGTGTGCATATGTGTGCATGTATGTTTACACATGCATGTGTGTGTGTGAGTGCATGCATATGTGCATAGGTACATGTTTGTGTATGTGTATGTTTCTATGTGTGTGTACATGTTCAAGTGTGCTTGTATGTGTGTGTGCATGCACATGTGTGCACATGTATGTGTGTTTGTGTGCATGTGTGTGTATGCATGCACATATGTGTGTGTGCATGTGTGTGTGTGGTTCTGTGTGGGTGAGTGTGCTATGTGTGTGCTTGTGTATGCATATGTGTATTTGTCTACACGTGTGTGTGTATGCATGCATGTGTATGTGCATGTGTGTGCAAGCATGTGCATGTCCTTGTACTTGAGTGTGTGCTAGTGCTTGTACATGTTTGTGATTATATGTTCACATGGGTATGTGCTTATAAAAATGCATGTGCACATTTATGTGTGTGCTTATGCATGTATGTGTGTGTGCATTTGTGTGCATGCATGCTTTTGTTTGTATGCATGCGTGTTTATTTATGTGTCCATATGAGTATATGCATGTGTGTGTATATATGTGTAGGAGTGTTCATGTGATTGTGCATGCATGTCTGCATGTCATCCAACTGTGCAAGCATACAATTGTGTGTGCATCTTGCATGTGTTTGTGCATATGTATGTGCATCTATGCATGTACATGTGTTTGTTTGTGTGCAAGTGCACATATGCATGTGTGCATGTATGTGTGTTAATGTGTTCGTGTGTGTGCACGTCGGCATTTGCATGTGTGCGAGGGAATTATGGGTGTGTGTATGTGTGTGTATATCTATATGCATGTGTGGGCTTGTGCATATATGTGTATGTAGGTGCATGCATGTGTGTGCATGTGTGGGCATATCTACATGTGCATAAATGTGTGTTTTTATGGGCATATGTGTGTGTGTGCATGTGAGTGTACCTTTATGTGTATGCATGTGTGTACATTTTGCATGTGTATGAACGCATGATCATGTGTGTGTATGTATGCATTCATATGTGAGTATTCATGCTTATATGTGTGTATGTATGTGTGTGTGTGATTGTGCATGTTTTTATATGTGTGTATGCATTTTTACATGTGTTTATGTGTGTGTGTACTTGTGAGCATGTGTGCTTGCATGTGTGTGTATGTCTATGTGTGCAAGCATGTTTGTGTACATGATCATGCTTGTGTGTACATATGTGTGTCATGCTTTAGGATGTGTGCATGTGGCTATGCATATGTGTGTATGCATGTGCATGCGTGTGTGCACACACGTGCATGTATGTGTATGTGTGCTTATGAGTGTGCTTTCCTATGTGTGCATATGCATGTTCAACTGTGTACTTATCTATGTTGGTGCATGTGTGTGTGTGGCTGTGCACAGACATATATGTATGTCTATGTGTGTATGATTGTCGTCAAGTATCTGCATGTCTATGCACATGTGTATATGTGTATTTGTTTATGTGTATGCATTTGTGGGTGTGTACGTGTGCATGCATATTTGTGTGCATGTTGCCTTATGTAAAAATCTTGTGTGTAAATGCATTTATGTTTGTGTGTGTGTGTGTACCTGCAATCATGTCCATGCATATGTGTATCTAAGTTTCTTTTTATACATGTGCTTATTTGCATTTGTGCATGCATATGTGTGTGCATGTGTGTTTGTGTTTGTGCATTTGAGAAAGTGTGGATATTTTTCTATATCTATGTATGCCTAAATGCATGTGTGTTTGTTAGTGTAAGCAGACATGCATGTGCTATGTGTGTGCATGTGTACTTGTACATATATGTGATTATGCATTTACATGTACATGCATGTGTGAATGTGTGCATGCATGCATGTGTGTGTGTATGTGTGTGTGTGTGTGTGCATGTGTGTTTATGCACTTTAAAAAATTTGTGTACTTATGATTGTGCATGCATGAGTGTGTGTGCATGTGTGCATATGCATGTGTGTGATTATACATGTGTGTGCATGCATAAGTGTGCATGTGTACTTGCATGTGTGTGCATGTGTGCATGCATGTGTTTGCATAAGTGTTTTATTCTCCATGTGTGTTTGTATTCACCGACTTGTGTGTTCTTGTGTGCATTTATGAGTTTGTGTACATGTGCGTGAGCATGTGCAGATGTTTGTCTATGCGTGTGTGGTGCATGTCTCTGTGTTTTTATTTGTGTGTTTGTCTATACATGTATGTGTATGTCTATATCTATGTGTGCACATGTGCATGTGTGAGCTTGCGTGCATATGAGTGTGTGTATGTGTATGCATGTGTGAGTACATGTGTATGTGTGTTTGCATGTGTGTGTGTGTATGCATATAAGCATGTATATGTGTGTATGCATGTGATTGTGTGCATGTGTGGGTGTCTGTGTGTGCATGCACACATGTGTTAATGTGTGTCTGTGTGTGTGCATACATGTGTGTGCATGTGTGTGTGCATGTATTAGTACATGTATTTGGGTGTGTGTATGTGTACATGCATGTGCATTTGTGTGTCTATATGCATGTGTGTGTGCTTGTTCTTGTGTATATATGTGTGCAGTTATGTGTATGCATGAGTCTGTGTTAGTGCATATGTACATACATGTGTGCATGTGTGTGTGCATGTATTTTTATGTGCATGCATGTGTTTCTACGAGTGTGTGTGTGCCTATGTGAGTGCATATGATTGTGCCTTTGCAACTGCATGTGAGAGTATGTATGTGCGTCTGCTTACATGTGCATTGCCTATGTGCATCAATATTCATGTGTGTGTATCTACATGTGTTTGCATGGGAGCATGTGTGTGTGCACATGTGCATATGAATGCATGCTTATGTGTGTACTTGTGAGCATGTGTGCATGCACTTGGGTATGTATGCACATGTATTTGTATATGCATATGCATGTGGGTGTGCATATCTATGTATGCATATTTGTGCATCATTGTGCATGTACATGTATTCATGTGCATATGCATGAGCGTATGTGTGTGCTTGTGTGCATGCATGAGTGTACTTGGTTGTGTGTGTGTACATGTGTTATTGTCTTCGTGTGTGTCTATGTATGTTTGCGTGTATGTGTGTGAGCATGGATGTGAGTGTGTTTGCATATGAAAGTGTTTGCATGTACATGTACTTGTTCATGTTTGTGTGCATGTTTTTGTTTGTGTGTGTGTGTGTGTTTGTGTTTGCATGTATGCATGTATGTGCCACACATGTGTAGGTCTATTCATGTTTGTGTCTATGTGCGTATGTGGGTGTTTGTGTGTGGGTGTGTATGCATATGTATGTTTGTTTGCTTGTCTATTTGTGTGAGTGCATGCATGTGTGCTTAAGTACAGACATTCATGTAAATGGGTGTATGCATGTTCTGTGCATGTTTGCCTATGCATATGTTTGTCTGTATGTGTATGTATGCATGTGTGTGCATGTGAGTGTATTCAATTGTGCTTGCATGTTCATGTGTGTGCAACTGTGCAATATGTGTATAGTATGTATTTGTGTGTGTGTGTGAGTGCATGTGGCTATATGTGTGTGTACATTTGTAAATGCTTGTGTATAATTGTATGTGTACATAAGTGCTTGCATGTGTTTGTATGTCTACATGCATGTTCCTGTGTGTGTGTGATATTGTGTCTGTCAATTCATGTGTGCATGTACGTGTCATTATGTATGTGTGTACATGGGTGTGTGTATGTTTATATATGTGCATGTCATGTGTGTGTGCGTGTCCGTATTTGTGCACACAAGCACGCATGGATGTGTGTGTATGTGTATGTGTTTATTTATGTATGTTTTTGCATCTCTATGTGTGTGCAACACATACTTATGTGTGTGCAAGCATGCACATGTGTGTGTGGCTGAGTGCATAGATGTGTGTGTGTGTCTCATGTTTTTGGGTGTGTGTGTATGCATGGACATATGTGTATGTAGGTACGTGTGTATCTGTGTGTCTCTATGTGCATGTGCATGTGTAAAATCTATGCATGGTTGTGTGCATGCAGATGTGTATGTGTGTACATATGTGTGTTTGTGTGCATGTGTGTGAGCATGCATGTGCATGTGCATCAATGTGTTCGTGTGCATATGTGTGTGTTTATGCATGCATGTGGTTGCATGTGTGTGTGTGAGTGTATACATCTATGCCTATGTGTGTGTATGGGTGGGTGTGTGCATGTACATGCCTATATGTTTGTGTGTTTGTGTGTATGCATGTGTGCATGTGCATCTTTTTTTATGTGTGTATGTGTGAGTGAGAGCATGTGCATGCATGCATGCAAGTATGTATGTGTGTTCATGCATGCTTTTGTTGTCTATATGGTTGTGTGCACATGTGGGTGTGCACGTGTAGGTGTGTATATTCTTGTGGGTGCAAGTATGTCTTTGTGTGTGTGCACATGTGTTTATGTGAATGCATGTGTATGTGTTTATGTGTGTGTATGGAGGTGAGTACTTGTTTTCATGTTTATCTACAAATATGTTTTATGCGTGCAAGCATTTTAATGCATGTGCATGTATATGTGTATTGGTGTACATTCACGTGTGTGTGAATGTGTGTGTGTGTGTGTCTGTGATTGTGTATGTGTTTGTTTATGTGAGTGTGTGTGTGTGTGTGTCTGCATGTGTATTTGTGTGTGTGTGTGTGTGTATGTGAGTATGTGTGCATGTGTCTTTGCACATGTGCTTAGTTTTGTGCATGTGCATATATGCATAGGTTCACAAGTGCTTATGTGTGTGTATGTGTGCGTGAGGACGTGCATGTGTGTTTGTGCATGTGTGTGAGTATATGTGTGTGCCTGTATATGTATGTGGATGTGTTCTTACAAGTGCATGTGCATGTTCGTGTATAAGTTTGTGTGTATATGTTGTATGTGCATGCACATTTTTATGTGGGCATTCAATTATGTGTGTGTGTGTGTGTGCAACATTGTGTGTGTGTGTTTACATTTATGTATGCATGCAAGGTTATGCATGCCTCTGTGTGAGTGTGCATTCCTGTAAGTGTGTCAATGTGTGATTGTGTATGTGCATGTGTGCATTCATGATGTGAGCATGCATACGTGTACGTGTGCATGAATGCATGTGTTCATTTTTGCATGTACATGCATGTGTGTGAGAGTGTGCATATGTGTCTTTGTGCATGTCTAAGCATATTTGTTTGGCTGTCTCTGCAATTAAATATGTGTATGTGTGCACGTACATGTCTTTGTATGTGTGTGTTTCTATGACTGTGTGTATCTATGTGCATGAGTTTGAGCATGCACGTGAGTGAACGTGCGCATGTGTGGGTGTTTATGTAAGTCTGTGTGCATGTCGATGCATGAGTGTTTATTTGGGTCTTTACATGTGTGTGTATGTTTGTGCATGCATGTGTATTTGTATGTGTGTATCCATGTGTGTGTGCATAGGTACATGTGCACATTTGTCTATGTGCATGTGTATGTACATTAGAATTTGTGTGTTTATGCAACTTTGTTTGTGTGCATGTGTGTAGGTATATTTATGTAGGTATTTGTGCCAACACATATGTGTGTGTATATGTACATGTGCATTCGTTAGTGTGTTTGTCCATTTGTGCATGTGTCCAAGCATATGAACATATCTGTATTCATGTGTGTGTGTATGTGTCTGTGTCCCTGCATATGTGTCTGTGAGTTAGTGCATGCTTGTGCATGTCTATGCATATGTGTGTGTCTACATGTGTTTATGTGAGCATTTGAATGTATGGTCAAGTGTGTGTATATCTACGTGCACATGTGAGTGTGTTTGTGTGCATATAGATATATGTGTGTGGGTGTGTGCATATGTGTGTGGGTGTCTGTGCATGCAAGTGTGTGTCCAAGTGCTTGTGCATGTGTATATACATGTGCATGTGTTTGTGTTTGCATGAATTAGCATGTGAATATGTAATTTTTGTGTTTTCTTCATGTGCATGTGTGGGTGTGCATGCTTGTCCATATTGTTGTGCATGTGAGTGTGCGTGTGCATATCGGTTAGCCTCTATGTGTGTGTGTACTTTTGCATGTGCATGTGTGTGTGTGTGCTTGTGCATGCATGTGTGTGTGTGCATCTTTATTTAAGTGTGCATGTTTGTGGTGTCTATGCATGTGTACTTGCATGTGTATATGCTTGAGTTTGTGCGCGCATGCATGTGTGTGCATGTGTGTATTGGTGTGCACGTGTTAATGAGTGCATCTTGATTATTTGTGTGATTGTATTTATTAATGTGTGTGTATGTTCTTGAGTTCATGTGTGTGTATGCATGTATGTGTGGTTGTGTCTATGTGCATATATGTGCCTGTGTGTATGTGTGTCTATATGTTTATATGCACATGCATGTGTTTGTGTGCATGCACATGTATGTAAATGTGTCTATGTTTGTGCATACATGTGTATATTTGTGTGTCTGTGTGTACATGCATAAATAAGCTTGTGCATATATGTGCATTTTCATACATGTGTCCATGTGCATGCACTTGTGTGTGTATGTGTATGTATGTGTTTGTGTGTGTAAGTGCATGTGGATGTTTGTGTATGTGTGTTGCATGTGTGAGTGTGTGCGCATATCTATGCATGTGTGTGTGTGTGCATGTGTACGTGCATGCAACCATTTATATGTGTGTCTGTGCAAGTGTATGTATGTGTGTGTATGTGTCTGTGCTTGTGTGTCGTGTGTCTATGTGTGCATGTGTGTGTGTTTGTGTCTGCGTGTGTCGATGTGTGTGCTTGTGCATGTGTTTGTATGTGTGTGTGTTCAAGTGAGCATGTGTGCATGTCTGCGTATGTGTGCACATGCATCTATGCATGTGTGTGTGCATGCATGCTTACATGCATGTGTGAATATGTATGTGCATGCATGTTTATGTGCATTTTTGAATGTATGTGGGCTTATGTGTGTTTTTATGTGTTTACATGTGTGCATGTGTGTCCACCCTTTTATGTGTGTGTGTTCGTCCATGCGTGTGCATGCATATGTCTCTACATTTGTGTATGTGCGCATGTGTGGTTGTCAGTGTATGTGTTTTAGTGGGCAAGTGCATGTGTGTCTATGTGCATGTGTATGAGGGTGCCTTTGTGTGTGCATGTTTGTACATGTACATGGGTGTGTGTGTGTGTGTATGGGTGCATGCATGATAGATTTTGTGTGTGTTTTTATATGGATTTGCATGTGCATGTGTATGTGTATGTGTATGTATCTACATATGCATGTGTGAATGTTTGTGTGTGTGTGCATGCATGTGTGAGTATGTTGGCTATATGTGAGTGTGTGTATTTATGTGTATACATGTGTGTGTGTGTGTGAATATGTGCATCTATTCATGCATGCATCTATGTGCATTTGTCTTTTGCACTAATGTGTTTGGGTGTATGTTTATGCAATCGTGTGTGTCCCTATTTGTGTGTGTATGTATATGTTCATACATATATGTTTACATGCATGTGCACATGTGTGTGTGTGTTCTTTTGTATTTATGTGCATAAGTGTGTGTGTGTGTGTGTGTGCTTGTGCATGTTTGTGTAAGTGTGGGATTACATGTGGGGGTGTGCACATGAAGGTGTGTGTGGGCTTATGCAAATCTATATGTAAGTGCTTCTACATATGTGTGCATGCATGTTTGATTGTGTTTGTGTGCATGTGTGTGCATGAGTGTGTGTATATATATATATACATTTGAATGTGTGTGTGTGCATGTACATTTACCATGCATATGTGTCTGTGCATGCATGTGTGTGTAAGTGCATGTTTGTACATGTGTATGTTTGTATGTGTGTGTACATGTGAATGTGTACATGTGTATGTGCATGCAGACATGTGTGGGTGTTTGTGTGTATATGTATATATGCATGCATGTGTGTGTGTATGGTTTTGTGTGGGTGAGTGTGCATGTGTGTGCTTGTACATGCATGTGTGTGTGTGCTTGAGCACACATGTTTGTATGTGCTTGTACATGCATGTGTATGTGTGCAAGAATGTGCATGTCTTTGTACATGTGCATGTATCTGTGTGTGTGTGTGCATGTCTATGAGTGTATGTGCACATGGGTGTGTGCCTATGCAAATATGTGTGCAAGTTTATACATGTACTTGTGCTTACATGTGTGTGTGCATGCATGTACATTGATGCTTTTGTTTGTATGCAGGCATCATTGTTTATATGTGCATGTGTGTGTGCATGTATGTACATATGAGTATGTGCATGTGTGTACTTGTGTGCACGTTTGTTCATCTGTTTGTGCATACATGTGTGCATGTCATCCGAGTTTGCAAGCATGTGATTGTATGTGTGCATGTATATGTGCATCTATACTTGCATGTGTCTATGCATGTTTGTTTGTTTGTGTACATGTGTGCATTAGTTTGCATGTGTGTCTTTGAATGTGTGTAGGGGCATTATGGGTGTGTGTTTGCGCATGTGAACTTATACATAGGTGTGGGTTTATGCATCTATGTGTATGAATATCTATGCATGTGTGCACATGTGTGGGTGTGTCTGCATGTGCATACATGTGTGTCTATGTGTGTACGTGTGTACGTGTGTGTGTGTGTATGTGAATGTGAGTGTACCTTTGTGTGTATATATGTGTGTACATTTTGTATGTGTATGAATGCATGACCATTTGTGTGTATGCATGCATTCATATGTGAGTATTGGTGCTGGCATGTGTGTGTGTGTATGTTTATGTGTGCTTGTGCACGTGCTTATGTGTTTGTACTTATAAGCATGTATGCATACATGTGTGTGTGTGTATATCTAGGTCTGCAAGCATGTGTGTGTGTATGCAAATGCTTATGTGTGTATATATGTTTGTCATGCATAAGCATGTGTTTGTGTATGCAAGTGCATGCATGTGTCTGTGCACACATATGTGTATGTATGTGTGTGCTTGCTTGTGTGTATAAGTGTGCATGATCAACTGTGTACTTATGTTTGTTGTTGCATGTGTGTATGGGTATGTGCATGACTATACACATGCATATGTGTATGTCTACTTGTGTATGTATGTCTTCATGCATGTGAATATTTGTGCACATGTGTATGAGCATATTTGTGTGTATATATGAGTTTATGGGTGTGTAAATGTGCATTTCAATGTTTGTAAGAATGTGTGTGTACTTGTGTGCATGTGTCTATAAGTATGTGCATGCATGTGTGTATCTATGGAAATTTTTGTACATGTGCACGTGTGCATTTGTGTATGTGTGTGCGTGCGTGTGTACTTGTGGTTGTGCATATATGTGTGTACATGTGTTAATGTGCATGTGTGTGATTATACATGTGTGTGCATGTGTGTGTGTGTGCATGTGTGCAAACATGTGTTGTGTGTTCTTATGTGTGTTTGTGTGTGTATTTGCTTGTGTGCTCATATGTGTATTTATGAGTTTTTGTGCATGTGCATGAGCATGTGCATACATGTTTCTATGCATGCATGCATGTGTTCATGTACATGTCTATGTGTGCATGTGCATGTGATTGTCTGTATGTGGTTGTCCATATTTGTGTGCATGTGTGTGTGTATGCATCCAAATGTGCATGTGTGAGTTGGTGTGCATATGAGTGTGTGTGTGTGTGTCTATATGTGTGTGTGCTTTTGTGCATGTATGTGCATATGCATGTGTCTGCATGTGTATGCATGCATATGAGCAAGTCTGTTTGTGTGCTTATGTGCATGTGTGGGTGCATGTGTGTATGTGCTTGTCCATGTGTGTGTAAGTATTTGTGTGCATGTGCAAGTGCGTGTGTGTGTGTGTATGTGCACATGTGTATGAATATGAGTGTGTGCAAGTGTGCATGCTTGTGTGTGTGTGCATGTGCATGTGTGTGTGCTTGTGTATGTATGTGTGCATATATTTAGGTGCATGTATGTGTGCATGCATATGCATGTGTGTGCATTTGAGTGTGTGTTTGCTTCTACTTTTGTATATATCAGGATTTATGTGAGCGCATGAGTATGCGTCAATGTGTATGTTCATGTGTGCATGGGGGTGTGTGTGTGTATGTGCTTGCTTTTCTATGTGTGTGCTTGTGTGTGTGCAAGTTTGTGTGCATGTGAGTGTGTCTTTGCATATGTATTTGAGTGTATTCATGTGTGTCTGCTTACATGTGCATATGAGTGTGTGTTGATATGCACACGTGTATGTGCATGTGCTTGCATAAGACCATGTGTGTGTGCAAATGTGCATGTGTATGCATGTTTATTTGTGTGTTTGTGGGCATGTGTGCATACATATGGTTGTGTCTGCACATGTGTCTATATGTGCATGTGGGTGCATCATTTTGTGTGTGCGTGTGTGCATGTGCATGTGCACGAGTGTATGTGTGTGCATGCATGCATGTGTGTGTGCATGTGTGCATGTGCATGAGTGCACGTTTGAATCTGTGTGTGTGTGTGTGTTTGTGTGTTGTTTTTTTATGTGTGTGTATGTGCGTGTGTGTGAAAAGAGTGTGTGCAGATGTGTGAGTACATATGCATATGCATTTGTGTATCTTTATTGGCACATATGTGTGTGTATGAGTATTCATGTTTGTAGTTATTTGTGTTAGCATCTTTATGTGGGGGGTGTTGATGTGGGTGTGCATGCTTATGTACATGTGTTTGTGCTTTTACATGTGTGCATGAGTGTGTGTGCATGTGTTTGCATGCATGTGTATATGTGTACTTGGGTGTGTATGCTGGCATGCCTACATTTATGCGTGCATATGTGTGGTTGTGTGTGCACATGCATACATGCATGTGTGTATGCATGTGCTTACACATTTTTGTTCATGTGGATGCATGCACACATGTGTGTTTTGTGAGTGCATGCACATGTGTACATCATTGTGCATTTGTGTACATGTGCATGTGTGTTTGTGCAAGTATGTAAGAATGTTTGTGTATGTGTGTGTGCAAGCATGTGTGTGCACCTATGTGTGCATGTGTATGCCTACACTTATGTGTGCATATGTGTGAGTTCATGTGCTTGTGCTGATGTGTGTGTGTGTGCATGTGTGTGTATTTCTACATGTGTGTGTGAGAATGTGAGTGTGTGCATGTGTGTGATTTTACACTTACATCTTTATGTACATATGAGTGTGCATTGCGCATACGTGTGTGTGTGTATGCATGCATGTGTGCATATGTGTGTTCACATGTGCCTACGTGTGTGCATGACACTTTGTGCATGCTTTTGTTTTTATGTGCATATGTGCATGTGTGCATGTGTGCTTGTGCATCTGAACACATGTTCATGTGTGCACATGCACATGTGTGAGTGTGCATGAGTGTTTATATTTGTGGATGTGCATATGTGCATGTGTGTGTGTTTCTTCTTATGTGTGCATGTGTACATGCATGTGTACAAGTGTGTGTTTGTGTGCGTATTTATGCGCGTGTGCTTGCTTATGTTTGTGTGTGTATCAACAGTTGGGTCTCTAAGTTGTGTATGCTTGTGTGTGTGTGCATATATGTGTCTGTGCATGCACACACATGTATGTATGTGTGTGTGTGTGCGTGTAAACATGCATGTGTGTGTGTGCGTATGCACATTTGCGTGGATGTGGGAGCATGCACGAGTGTGTCTGTGTGCATTTGTACATGCTCGTGTCTATTTGGGTGCTTGTGTGTGTGTGTGCATCCTTATGTGTTGGTTATGAGCATGTGTGTGTGCATATGTGCATGCATGTGCTTATGCATGTGTGTGTATACTTGTGTGTGTGTATATATATGCATTTTTTTGTGTGTGTGCATGTGTGTGTATGCATGAACAAGTGTGCATGTGCATCCTCTGGTGTATGTGTGACTATACATAAGTAGGCGTGTACATGTGTGTGAATTTGTGTGTGCACTTGCTTCCATGTGTTCTTGTATGTGCGTGTGGAGTAGAATGTTGTGTTGGTGTGTGCGTGTGCATCTGTGTGCATATGTGGGTGCAAAAGTGCATGTGTGTGTTAGTATGTATGGGTGTGTTTTGTTCTATGTGTGTTCACATTTGCATGTTTATGTGGGCATGCTTGTGTGTTTATGTGTGTTTGTGTGAGTGTATGTGGGTATGTGTGTTTTTGAGTGTTTGTGTTCACGTATGTGTGCATGTGTGTGTACATAAGTGTGTGCATGTGTGAACATGTGTATGTGCTTGTGCATGCAAGTGTATATGTGTGTACATGCATGGTGCATGTGTGTGTGTATTTGTATGTGTGGGTATGTGCTTGCATTTGTGCATGTGTGTGCTTGTGCATACATGTGTGGGTTTGTACATGTGTGTGTGTATTAATGTCTATGTGTGCATGTGTATGTCTACTTGTAAGTGTGCATGTGCATGCATGCTAATGTGTGTGTGCATATGCCTATGTGCTTATCTACATGTATTTGTGTGCATGCATGTGTTGATGTGTGTATACATGATTATATGTGTGCATGTGTGTGCATGCATGTGTTTTTGTATAGGTACATGCATGTGTGTGTGTGTTTGTGTGTGAGTGTGCCTGTGAGTGCATGTGTGTATATCTATGCATGTATACATATTTCCATACACATTAACACATTTGCATGTGTAGGAGCACATATGTGTGCATGCGTTCATGTGCATGCACAAGTATGCATGTGTGTGTGTGTGTACATTTGTGTGCCTTCGCATGTTTTTTTGTGTTTCTATGCATGTCTAACATTGAGCATGTGTGTATTTGCATGCATGTGTGTGCAAGTTTACCCAGCATGTGTGTGCAGATATGGATGCATGTGAGAGTTTAGATGTGCATGGATTTGCATGTGCCTGTGCATTTGTGTTTGTCTATCCATGTGCATGCATGCCTAAATAATTTGTGTGTGCGTGGATGTGTACATTTGTGTGTATTTTTTTGTGCATGTGTGTATGGGTGTTTAATCATGTGTGTCTACATGTGTTTATCTATGCTTGTGTATGTGGGTGCATGCAATCATATGCATGTGTGTCTTAATGGCAATGTGTGTGTGTTGGTGTGTGTGTGTGTGGGTGGGTGCATATGCATTGGTTTGTGTGAGTGAATGAGTGAGTGTGTGTGTGTGTGTATGTGTATGTGTGTGTGCATTTGTATGCATGCATGCTTGCATGCGTGTGCATGTCTGTGTATATGTGGATGCAAGCCTATATGTGTGTGCTTATGTGTGAATCTCTATGCATGCACATGTGTGTACATATTTGTGTATTCCATATACATATGTGTGCTTGTGTGTTATTGTATGTGTGCAATTGCATGCATCAGTGTATACTCACATGTGTGTATACATGTGCTTGTGCACATGTTTGTGTAGTTATGTGTGTGTTTGTCTTTGCATTGGTGTGTGTGTGTGCTTGTGTGTGTAAACTAGTGTGTACGCATTTGTGTATGTTTGTGTGTGTGTTTGTATACATGCATGTGTGTGTCTATATGCATGTGTATGTGTTTGTGTATGCATTTGTGTAGGTTTGTGTGTTTGTGAGTTTCTCAAGGTGTGTCTATTGGTTTGTGAGTACAACCTTGTATGTGTGTGCACATGTGCATGCCCTTATATGTGTGTGTATGTGTGTGTTCATGTGTGCTGGTGTGTAGGAGGGTGTTAATGTATGTGCATGTGTGCATGTGTGAATGTGTATGCGAGTGCATGTCTATACATGTGCATGTTTGTATACATGTAGGCACATGTGTGTGTGTTCATGTGTATTGGTGCATGCACATGTATGTGATTGTGCATGTGTGTGTGCATGTGTGCACACATATCTCTATGCAAGTAGTTTTCTTGTGTGTCTACCTGTGGTTACGACTGGCATGCTTGTGTCCATACATGTGTGTGTGTGTGCATGTGTGCATGCACTTATGTGGTTATGTGTGTCTAGTAGTACACGTGCATGTGTATGTGTACATGCTCATGTTAGCATACATCTGTGCATTTGTTTTTGTATGTGTGTGTGCGTGTTTGTGTGCATATGAGTACATGTGTGTGTTCGTGCATGTGCACCTATGTTCTTTTGTGTGTGTGTGTGTTTGTGTGCGTGCTTGCACTTGCATGTGTGTTTGTGTGTGTGTGTGTGTGTGTGTGTGTGTGTGTATGTTTTTGTGTACATTTGCTTGTGTGTTTGTATGGCACGTGTATAAAAATTTGTGTGCTTGCATTTGTTTGTGTGAGTTTATGCTTTTGCTCACATGTGTCATTGTGTGCATGTGCATGTGTGTGTGCTTGAGTGCATATGTGCTTACTTTTATGTGTGAGTGGTGCATATGTGCTTGTGTGCATATGCAGGTGCATGTGCATGTGCTTGTGCGTACATATGTGTGCATTCCTTTTTGTTTGTGTGTGTGTATATGTGTAAATACATGCAAGCATGTGTGAATGTGTGTGTGTTTGCATGTGTATATGCATGCATGTGTTTGCTTGTGAGTGTGTGCTTGTGCCTATAGGTGTGGTTGTGTGTATGTGTATCTATAGTTCATGCATGTGTGTGTGGATGCCTGTGTTTATATTCCTTTTTGTTTGTGTATGTTCACATGCATGTGTGTGGGTGTGAGTTTGTATATGTGCATGTTTGTGCATGTGTGTGTGAGTATGATAATGTGTGCAAGTGTGTGTTTGTCTCTATATGCATGCAAGCATATGTGTGTATATGTGAATGTGTGTGTGGCAGTGTGCACATGTACATGTTTATTTTGCATTTTTATGGGAGCATTTTTGTGCATGCAAGTTTGTGTGTGAGTGTGTGTATGATTGTGTATGTGTGTGATTGTGCGTGCAAACATATGTGTATATATGTGTTTGTGCCTGTGTATGTATGCTCGTGTATGTGTGTGTGTGTGTGTGTCTATGTGCATGTGTGTAAATATGTGTGTGTGAATGTATGTGTGTCTATGTGCACATGTGTCTATTTCTCTATTTTTGTGTGAGTGTGTTTGTGTAATTATGTGTGGGTGTTTATGTGAGTGCATGTGCATGCAAGTACATGTGCATGTGTTTGTATGCTGTGCATGGGTGCACATGCATATGTGAATTTGCATGCTTGTGTGTGCAACTATGTTTGTATTTGTAAGTTTCAATGGGCAGGCGTGTGCATGTGTATGCATATTTGTATGCGCATGTTTGTGTTTGCAAGGGTGTGGGAGTGTGCGTTCATGTTTACATGTGTATGTAGATGTGTGTCTGTGTATATATGGACGTGTCACTACGTGCATTTACATGTACATGAATGTGCACGTGTGTGCATATTATCATGTATGTGTGCAATTGTGGGTTCATTAGTGTGCATGGTCATTTGTGTGTACATGTGCTATTTTCTTCATGTGTGTCTATGCATGATTGCATGTATGTATGTAAGCATGGATGTAAGTGTGTGTGCATGTGCAAGTGTTTGTATGTGCATGTGTTTGCATGTACTTGTTCATGTTTATGTGCATGTTTTTGTTTGTTTGGTTGTGCATGTGAATGTGTGTCTATATGTATGAATGTGCGTGCATGTGTGTTTGTATGTATGTATGGGTGTGCACATGTTTGTGTGTGTGTGCATTTGTATATATTTGTGCATGTTTATTTATGTGAATGCATGCATGTGTTCTTAAGTTCAAGCACTCAAGTACATAGGTGCGTGCATGTGTGTGTGCATGTTTACATATGCATGTGTGTGTGTGTATGCGTATGTGTGCATGTGTGTGCTTATGTGTGTGTGTGAGGGGTTATGTGTGTGCATGCATGGGTGTGTGTGCAAGTATGCAACAAATATGTAGTATGCATGTTTGTGTGTATGCATATGCATGCATGTATTTGATTATGTGTATGTATGTGTACATGTGTGTATGTGTGCAAACATTTATTTTGTTGTGTACGTGAGTGTGACTATGTGTCGACTTGTGTTCATGTGTGAGTGCTTGTTTGTTCAAGTGTGTTTGTGTGCGTGTCTGTGTGCATATGTTTACATGGGAATGTGCATCTGTTTGTGCATTTAAGCAAGGGTGTGGGCATTTGCGAGTCCATGTATGCAGGTGTATGTGTGCATGAGTGATTTAGTGTGTGCAAGTGTATGTGAGTGTATTTGTGTGTGTGTTTGTACTCACGTGCAGGTCTGTGTGTGCATGCATCTATGCCCATGTGTGAGTTTGTATGTGTGTGTACATGGGTGTGTTTGTGTGCGCATGTGTATTTTCTTATCAATATGTGAGAGAGTGTGTGTGCATGCTTATGCTTATGTATATGTGTGTGCATGTTTATGTGTGCACAAGAGCATGCTTTTTGTTATGTGCATGTGTGCATACGTGTGCAAGTGAGTGTATGTGTTTGTTCATATGTGTGCATATGTGTGTATCTCTGTGTGTGTGAGTGTTGGCGCATGTGTGTGTTCATGTTTGAGCATTAATGCATGTGTGTGCTAGCATGCATGTTTGCATCATGTTTTTCTTTGTGTGTTTGTTTGCATGTGTACTTGTCTACATGCGTGTGTGCATGTATATGAATGTGTGTGTGTGGGGGGGTGTATGTGAATGCATGTGTGTGTATATGGGTGGTTGTGTGTGTGTAGCTACATGTGCTCACACACCCACTCACATGTGCTCAATACACACATGTGTGTGTATAAACACACAAACACATGCACACACACACCCACTTAGAGGTGCTGACCACACACACACATAGCTACATACATGCATGCTTGTGTACATGCATGTAGTTGTGTGTGTGTCTAGTGAGCACATGTGAGTGGGTGTGTGTGTGCATGTGTTTGAGTGTTTATGCAAACACATATGTGCGTGCCTGTGTGTGTGTGTACATGTGGGTGTGTGCACATATGTGTGTAGGCATGTTTGTGTTTATGTGTGTGCATGTGTGGCTGTTTGCAAGCTTTTGTGTGTGCATGTGTGCACAATTATGTGTGTCGACGTGGGTGTGTGTATGTGTGTGTGAGTTTATGTGGATTTGTGTGTGAATGCACATGCATGCATGTGTGTGTGTGCATGTCTCTATGAATATTTGTGTGTGAATGCACGTGTGTGCATAAGTGAGAATGTGTGTGGTGTGTGCATGGTGGTGTGTTCATGCATGTGTGTGTGCACATGATCACATGTCTACATCCATACATCTCTTTGAATGACTATGTGTTTGTGTGAGTGTGTATGTGTTTGCATGTGTGTCTGAGTGTGTATGCGTTTGCATGTGTCTCTAACTGTGAGTATATGTGTGTGTGCAAGTGTGTCCATGTGTGTGTGCTTGTGCATGTGTGTGCATGTGCCTGTTGTGGTGTGAATGTGTGTGTGTGTAAACATGTTTGTCTATGTGTGTGCCTACAAATACGTGCATATATATGTGTATATGTGTGTGTATGCATGTGTGTGTTTGTGTATTCTTGTGTGTATGTGTGTGAGTGTTTATGTGTATGGATGAACGGGTGCGTTTGCAAGTGTGCAACAAATGTGCAGTATGCATGTTTTGTGTGTGTGTGAATGCATGTATCCACGTTTGGGTGTGCATGGGTGTGTGTAAATGCTTGTGTGTGATTGTATGTTTACATATGTGCTTGTGTGTGATTCTATGAGTGTGCACATGTTCCTATGTCAATGCATGTGATAATGTATCAATAAATTCATGTGTGCATGTGTCATTATGCATGCACATGTGCATGTGTGTACATAAGTGTGTGCATGTTTATCTACATGCATGTCATGTGTGTGTGCATGTGTATGTTTGTGCACACAAGCATGTGTGCATATGTGTGCATGTGTGTTTATGAGGGTGTGTTTGTTGGTGTGTTTGTTGTTATGTGTGTGTGTGTGTTTATGTGTGTATTTTTGCATCTTTGTGTGTGTGTTCATGCAAACATATATGTGTGTGCATACGTGCACCTGTGTGGGTGAGTGCGTGGGTGTGTGTTCTTGTGTGTGTGTACACTTGAACATGTGTGTATGTGGGTTTTTGTGCATGTGTTTATGTGTTCATGTGGTCTCTATGTACGTGTGCATAAATGTGTGCATGGTTGTATGCATGCATGTGAATGTGTGTGTTCGTGTTTATGTGTCAATGTGTCTATATGTTGGTGTGTGTATGTGTGTTTCTATGCAAATGTATATGCATGTGTATGCATCTGGATGCATGTGTATGCATGTGCGTGCCTTTGTGCTCATGTGCATCCATGTGTGATTGGATGTGTGCATGTGTATGTGTGCACATGTGTGTGCATTTGTTCAAGTATGCCTATGTTTTGTTTGCATATGCTACTTGTGTGTGCTTGTGTGTGTATGTCTGTGTGCGTTGCTATGCACGTGCAATTGTGTACCTCTCTTTATATGTTTACATGCATTTGCATTTGTGATGTATATGTATATATGTGTACTTTCATGTGTGCATGTGTGTGTATTTTTATACCAGTGTGTACTTGTGTGTGTGTGCACTTGTACACATTTGTGTGTATGTACTGTGTGTAGGTGTGTGCATGCCCACATGTATGTGTGTGTAGGTGAGTGTATTTATGTCTGTGCATTTGTGCACGTGTGTGTGTGCATATGTGTGTGCATGTGTAAATATGTGCATGGTCATGTGTGTGTTTGTGCATGTTTCTTATAAATGTGTGAGCATGTATGTGTATGTGTGTTTGTTTTTACATGTGCAAGTGTATGTGTGCATGCACATACTTGTGCATGTCTATGTGCTTATTATTTTTGTGTGCATTTTTGTGTGCATGTTTGCACATGTGGATGTATCTGTGTATATGTGTGTGGTTGTCTATGCATGTGTTAGTATGTGTGTGCATGTATGCATGTGTACTTGTGTGCCTACATGTGGGTGTGTGTGTGCATGCATATGTGCATGTGCATGAGTCTTTGTGTCTCTGTGTGTATGTGTGTGCATGTATGCATGTGTGTGGAAATGCTAAGCATGCACGTATGCATGTGTGTGTATGTGAGTACATGTTCTTACATGTGTGACTGAATGTGCATGTTTGTATGCTTGAGTGTGTTTGTGCATGTTAGCTTCTGTGTATGTACATGTATGTTCTTATGTGTTTGTACACATGCATGTGTTTGTGTGTCAGTGCATGTGTGTACACGTGTGTTTGTGTGTGCCAGTGTGTCTATGTGGCAATGAGCGTGCTTTTCTATACATGTGTGTGTATGTGTTTATGTGCATATCATTGGGTGTAAGTGTATATGTGTGTATGTATTTGTGTATTTGTGCATTTGTGTTTGTGTGGGTATACATGCATGCGAGTGTGTGTGCATGTGAATGTAGTGGCATGTGTGTGTATGTGTATGCATGTGTGTATCTATGCATGTGTAAACATTTGTGGGTGAGTGTGTGGGTGCATGTGTTTGTTTGTTTTGTGTGTGTATGTGCTTATGTCTATATACACAAGCATATGTGGGTAAGTGAGTGAATGTGTGTGCATTTGTGTGTGCATATTTGTCTGTGAATGTGTGTGTGTGCATATGTGTTTGTGTGCCAATATGTTTGTTTTGTGTGTGTTTGTATCTTTGCTTGCATATGCTTATGTGGGTTCATATTTGTTTATGTAGGCTTGTTTGTGTGCTTGCATGTGTGTGCATATGCATGCACACATATGCACGGTGTGGGGGTATGCATTTATGTATGTGTGCGCGTGTGTGAGCGTACGTAAGTGTTGCCACGTGCATGCATGTTCATGTGCACACATCTATGTGTGTGTGTGTGTTGGTGCACACATGTGTGTGGATGTCTATGTGTGTTTGTGTTTCTACTTGTGTGTGTGCATGCATGAGTACATGCATGTGTGTGCACATAGGTACATTTATGTGAGTGCATATGTGTGTAAGTATATGATTATACATGTGTTTGCATATATGAATGCATGTGTCTGTGCATGTGTGAGCAAGGGTACATATGTGTGTGCTTATTTGTACAGATGTGTGTGCACGTGTATGCTTTCATGTGTGTGCATGTGTGCATATGGGTGTGTTAGTGAATGCACGTGTGCATGTGTACTTTTGTGTACATGTGAATGACTGTGTGTGTCCAAGTGAATGTGTGCTTGTGTCAGTATGTCAGTCAGGGTTTTTTTCTTATGCATTTGTGTGTGTGTGTGTGCAAATTTTTTTGTGTGCATGTGCATGTGTGTGTGTGTGTGCATGGATGTATGCGTGTTTATTTGTGCATTTTTTGTGTCTATGTGTGCATCTTTGGCATGCATGTGTGTTTTTTGTGCGTGTGTTTGTGTGTGCATGCGAGTGTGTGTATGTGTATGTGTCTGTATGTCCATGTCTACATTTGTGGGTGTCCATCTTTGATTGTGTGCATGTGTGCTTATATTTATGTGTGGCATGGGCATGTGTGTGTGTGTGTTTGTGTGTGTACATGCCTATACATGTTTGTGCATATGGGTGTGTGTGGGTTAATGTGTGTGTGTGTTGGCACGTGTGTGCGTATGTGTGTATGTGTGCATATGTATGTACATATGCATGTGTATGCATGCATGTGTTCATAAATGTGTGTTTGTCTATGTGTATGTCTACATGTGTGTGTTTGTGTACATGTGAATGAGTGTGTGTGTCCAAGTGAATGTGTGCATGTGTGAGTATGTAGTCAGGGTTTTTGTTCTTGTGTAATTTTGTGTGTGTGTGTGCATGAACATATGTGTATTTTTTTGTGCATTTTTTGTATCTATGTGTGTATGTTTGGCATGCATGTGTGTTTTTTGTGCATGTGTTTGTGTGTACGTGCGAGTGTGTGTATGTGTTTGTTTGTCTGTGAGTCCATGTCTACATTTGTGGATGTGCATCTTTGGTTGTGTGCATGTGTGCTTACATTTATGTGTGTCATGGGCATGTGTGTGTGTGTGTACGTTTGTGTGTGGGTGCATTCCTATTCATGTTTGTGCTTATGGGTGTGTGTGGGTCAATGTGTGTGTGTGTGTGCATGAGTGCATGTGTGTGTCTGGGCACGTGTGTGCATATGTGTGTATGTGTGCATATATGTGCATGTGTGGGTGTGTGTGCAAGTCTATGTAGGTGCATTTCTTCATGTGTTTATGGTGTTTGTGCATGTGTTTTTTTATGACTACATGTGTATGTGTGTCCATGTGTGTAGGTGTATGCATCCTTCTATGATAATTTATATGTATGTGCATGTGTATATGTGTGGATTTCTGGGCATGCATGTGTGGTGCATGTTAGTGATTATCCATCTATGCATTCATTTGTGTGTGTGCATGTATGTTTGTGCATGCATTCTTGTGTCTGATTGTGCATTTGTACATATGTGCTAGCATGTGCTTGTGTGGTTGTGTTCATGCATGTGTGTGTGTATGGTGGTGAGTATATGCATGATTGCATATGTGAGTGTGTGTGTGCATGTATGAATATTTGTGCATGCATGTGTATGTGTGTGTGTGAGTATAGGTGTGCATGCATGTGTACACATGTGTGTGTGTGTGCCTATGTGTGTGCTTCTGAGTATGTGTTTATGCATGTGTTTGTATGGGTACACCTTTGTGTGTGCCTGTGCATGAATGTTTATTTGTTTCTACATATGTGTGTATGTTAATGTGCACAAATGCACGTGCATGTGTGTTTGTGTGATAGGTGCAAGTGTGTATCAATGTGTGCATATGCATGTGTGTTTGTACATGTGGGTATGTATGTGTGCATATTTTTTTTTTTTTTTTTGAAGTGTGTATGCATGTCTGTCTGTATTTGCATCCTTGAATGCATGTTTATTCGTGTGTGTACCCATGTATGATTATGTGCATGTGTGCATGTGTCTGTGTATGCATGAGTCTATGCTTATGTGTGCATGACTATGGCCATTTATGTGTGTGTCAATGCATAAATGTGTGTGAGCATGTTTATGTGGGTGCTTGTGAGTGTGTAGGTGTGCTTGCATGAGTGCATAATTATGTTTTTAAGTGTGTGTGTATGTGTGTACATACGTTTATGTGATGTTTAGATGTTTGTGCATCTGCGTGTGTGTGTGTGTGCATGTGCATGTGTGTGTAAGCATGCATGTGTGGGTCCATTTGTGCATGCATATGTGTTTTTTTTATGTAGTGTCTTTATCTGTCTATGTTCATGTTTGTGAATGTATATGTGTGTATGTGTGTGTCTGTCTGTGTGATTGTTTGTGTGTGTCTATGTGTGTGTGGGTATTTATAGGTGCATGCACTTATGTGTGTGTGTTCATTTGTGTGCATGCATATGTATGTGTGTTTGCATGTATGTCTTTATATGTTCATGTGTTTGTGTGCATGTGTGTGCATCTATTTCTGCAAGGGTGCACATGTGTGTGTATGTGATACAATGTGTGTGTGCATCAGTGCATGTGTGCATGTGTCTATGCTCTTGTGTGTGCCTGGCTATGTGTGTGTGCTTGTGTTTGTGTGTGCAGGTGCAGTGTGCATGTGTGTGTGTGTGTGAGCATAAGTGTGTATGGATATGTGCATATGTATGTGCAAGTGTGTGTGCATATTCATACACATGTGTGTGTGCATATGTCTATGTGCATGTGCACTTATATGTATATATGTGTGCATAATCATTTGTGTGTGCATTTATAAGGGCATGTGTGTGTATGCATGTGTGTGTGTGTCCACTAGTGCGTACGAAGTCAAGTGTATGTGTGTGCATGTCAACATGTGCATGTTTATTTGCATACGTAAATGTGTGTGAGTTTGTATGTCTATATGCATGTGTATTTGTGCATATTTATAGGTGTGTGTGTGTGTGTGAATACATGTTTGTCTACCTATGTATGTCTGTGTGAGCTTGTGTGTATACATGTGCATGTGTGTACGTGCATATGCTTATGTGAGTATGTTTGCATGTGTGTTTATGCATGTACATGTGTGAGTGTTCTTGTATTTTGCATGCACATACTTGCACAAGTATTGTTACATGTCTGTGTGATTATCTATGGTTTTGTACATGTGTGTAAATGGGTATCTAGACATGTGTGTTTATGTGTATGTGTTTGCTTGTTAGTGTGCATGTTTAAAAGCATGTGTATGCTTATGTGTATGTGTGTGTTGGTGTGTATTTGTGGGGGTACATATGGATGTGAGTGTGTAAATATGTCATGTATGTGTGCTTGTGTGTGTCTGGGTGCGAGCTTATGTGCATGTGTGCGTGTGTGTCTATGGGATGTGTGTGTGCATGTGTTTCCATGTGTGTCCATGCATGTATGTGTGCACATATAAGTGGGTACATATGTGCACATGTGAGTGAGCACACATGTTTGTGTATAGGCAAGTGCATATGTGCATGTGCATGCATGTATGTTGTGCATTCATATGTGTGCATGTGCATGTATGGCAATGCATATGAGTGTGTGTGCTTGCATGTGTTTGTGTATACTTGTGTGTGCGTTTTGTGTGTGTGCTCTTATGAAGGGTGTGTATGTTCCTTTGTGTGCCTCTATGTGCGTTTATGTGTGTATGCACATGTGCATGTGTTGCTAGCTGTGTGCATATATGTACATGTGTGTCTCTACAAGCATATGCAAGTGTGTATGCACGTGTATGTGTGCATGCATGTGCATGAGTTTGTATGTGTGCATATGCATGTATGTGTGTGTATATACACATTTGTATGCATGTGTGTGTGCAAATACACATGTCTGTGCACGTGTGTGTGTATGCGTTCACATGTGTACCTGTGTGTGTTTCTATGTGTATGTGAGGATGTTTATGTGTGTGTGCATCTATACCAGAGTGTGAGTAGGTGATTGTGCATGTTGGTGTGCATCTACGTATGTTTGCATGCTTGTGTGCCAATGGGCTCATATTTTTGTGCATATGACTATGTGTGTGTGTGTGTATGAGCATATTTGTGTGCACATTTGTGTACATTTGTTTGTGTTAGTGCACAGACAAGTGTGCATCCTATATGTGTGCATGTGTGTGCATTTGTGTGTTCTTTTACACGAGTGTGCATGTTTATTTATGTGTATTTGCGTGTTTATGTGCATGTATGAGTTTGTATGCACATTAGTGTATTTGTGTGTGTGTGAGTTTGTGTGCATATGAGTGTATTTGTGTGTTTGCATGTGTGCTTGTGTGGATGTGTTTATTAGTCTATGTGTATTCTTGTTTGTGTGTGTTATTGTATACAAGTGTTTGTATCCATGTGAATGTGTGTGTGTGTGTAAATGTGTGCATGTATGATTGCGTGTTTGTGTGTGTGTGTGTGTGCTTTATTATGTGTGTGTGTGTGTGTGTAAATTTGTGTTTATGTGTGCACAAGTGTGAGTGGACGTTCATAGTTATTTTTGTGTTTGTCCATATGTGTGTGTGAGTAGGTGTATCTGTATGGGCATGTGTGTGTGCGTATGTGTTTGAGTGTGTGCCAGTGTGTGTGCTTATTTATGTTTGCATGTTTGTGTAGGTGTGTATGAGCATGTGCAAGGGTGTGTGTGTATGTACATGTCTCTATTTGTACATATGTGTGCATGCTTGTGTGCAAGTGTGTGCATAGATGAGTGTGATAGTGTGTATAAATGTGTTTGTGTGTTTATGTGTGTGTGTGCACATGCTTGTGTGTGGGTCTCTGTGCAAGTCTATGTGCATGTGTGTGGGTTCAAGTGTGTGTATGCAAGCACGTACATGTTTCTATGTATGTGTGTGTGCATACATCTATATTTGTGTCTATCTCTATGTATGTGCATGTATGTGTGTGTTTGCATGCGTGTCTGCTTATGCATGTGCTTGCATGCGTGTGTATGCCTGTGAGCCTATGTGAGCATTTATGAGTGTGTTTCTATATGTACATGTGTGCATGCATGTGCATGTTTCTCTAAAATTGGGTTCTAATTTATTAAATGGCTTAGCCCAATACAAAGGGTCCTTTAAGGAGGATCAAACAAAAAGTCAGATAACAAAAGTTTGAGTTTCTCAGAAAGGGGCATTCCCCACTCCCATGCAAACTTATAGGTACAAGCAACATGTGCAACCCAATCCACAGAAGAGTTTCCCTCATGGTGTACATGGCCAATACGCAATGCACTTAGATGCGTGGCATGTGAGAGTGCAGAAAGAAAATGCCCACCCAAAGGTGGGCGCCTGAGCATGTTTTTGATTTCCTCCAAAGCTATCTAAGAGTCTATCTGGATTTCCACAGTAGAAGAATTCGGGAATAAGTGTCTCACAACATTAAGGGCCTCCAGGATAGCAAGAGTCTCTATGGCCTCGCGAGCTTGTGAAATGATTCTTTTGCCTACAATCAGCGAGGGCCTGCCCATATGGTCTCTAATTACTATAGCCACTCCAGCAATGTCATTTCCAATCTTGGCGTTGCAATTAATCAATATCCATCCAACAGGAGGGGGAACCCAATGTAGGGCTGCGGTCAACTCAGGCGAGTTGGAGAGGTTCCCGTTGAGCTTAGATGCATACTAATTATGTTGCTTATCCGCAATTTTAACATCCATACACACCTTACGAATTAACATAGAACTACTCATAGTTGGCTCATTATGGTTTCTAGCACATCTGTTCACCCAAATACTTTGATGAGTGGTGATAGTTGTAGCCACGTGCAGCATATCATGACTGCGACTACGGCTAGCCACCTCCCCATAGCAGCAAAAGTGCTGCAGAAAGTACTCTCTGCTGCGATCACAGGGGCCACCGGACATCGCCGCAACAGTGTCTCGTGCATGCCGCGAGCCCCACACCTCCTATGCATGTGGGCATTCCCAGAGGGCATGGCTAAGGGTCTCTATGAGGGGGTAGCCCCACGGGCAATTGCTACTACCGGCCAGGCCCCTGCGCACGAGCCACATCGTCGAGGGCAGGGACTTCCAAGTGATGCACTAGATGAAGACAAGAACCCTGGGAGCCACCTTAAGTCTCCATATCCACTTAAATTGGTTATAATCATGCATAAGCCTCACCGTCTCAAGGCTGCGAGCACGATTGATCAGGTGCGCATAAAATTTGCCATTGTTGATCATGGTTGACTCTGTAAGTGACTGAAGCACCATGTCCTTAGCATGTTTTTGACCCCATGGCACGTGCATAACTCTATCAAATAGGCATTTGTTAGCCCATAGACAAATTTTATGTTCGTCCCACACTTCAGGTGCAGCCATGCACTCCCTCACAAAGATTGGCCATTCCGCATCCTTATTGACATTGGTAGGCCACCACATAAAAGGCAAGAACACTAACCAGTTATCCTCCATGAATAAGGTGGTCAAACCATCACCAAGCCTCCATACGAAACTTGAGATGGCATCTGGCATGGCATCCAGGGTAAGCCTACAAGCATGGGATGTGCCACGCGGGGCACTGTGGGGTAATCCCATGCCAGCAAGTTTGTTGCTCATGATGTTAGTCCACAAACTATCTTCCCTAGTGATGATTCTCCTGCATTGCTTCATTTGCAAGATGCACTGCCATAAGTGCATGTCGTGGATACCTAGTCCCCCTAGCTCCTTGGGTAGAGTGATGGTGTCCCACTCAACATAATGTATCGACCTTGCACTACTAGTTTTGCTCCATAAGAATCTCCTTATTACTTTTTCAATAGCATCAATTACCTCCTTGGGCACCAGGCAGTGAGTAATAATATGACTAGGAATGGCAGCGATCACCGAGTTGATCATTAGGACCCTGCCCACCATAGACAGTGGCCTAACTTGCCATTTAGCGACTTGTTGTTCCAATTTCTAAATAATGAAGTTGAAGTCCACCTTAGTAAGAAGCTTTGTTGAAATGGGAACACCAAGATACATCAAATTCTGGCCCTTGGACATTTGAATTTTCTTAGCCATCCTTTTCTTTCTTTTCTCCTTCATAGCTCTGCTGAAAAAGACTTTTGATTTTGCTGGATTAACTTTGAGTCCTGCTGCTTTACCAAAATCCTGAAGAATAGTGCTCACAGCACCTGTACTATCGCATGTAGCCGGTGTGTATATCATGATATCATCTGTATAAAGCAAATGAGACACGACTAGTGCACACTGTGCATAGCAAAATCCAAGCAGCGCACGTGCCTCGTAGTCTCACATAAGCACAGATAAATGCTCAGTGACAATTGTAAATAGGTAGGGGGACAAGGAGCACCCCTGTCTAAGGCCTCTTTGTACAATAATCAAAGGAAGTTTAACACCATTAACAAGAACCCCAAACCTGGGTGAGTCAATGCACGCACCAATCCACTAATGCCAAGCCGTAGGAAACCCCAGGAAGTGCATCATATCCATCACAAAGTTCCACCTGATATCATCTGCATGTTTCTGTGTTGTGCATAAATGTGGGTGAGTATGTGTGGGTGATGGTATGTGTGTGCATGCTTACGGATTTGTATGTGCATGCATGCTTATATTTATGTGTGTGTGTTTGTACATGTGTGTGTGTGCAATGTGTGTGTTTGCATGTGTGTGCATGTGTTTACCTGTGTGTGTATGTATGTGTGTGTCTATGTGCATACATGTGTGTACGTGTGTTTGTGTCTGTGTGTATGTGCATGTTTACGTGCATGTGTGTTTGTGTCAATGTGTGTGGGTTTCTATGTGTCCATCTGCATGCATGTTTGTGTGTGTGCTAATTGTGTGTGTCAGAATATGTGTGTAGGTGTGTGTGTGTGTGTAAGTGGTTGTGTGTATAGGTGTGCAGGACTTTCCATGTGTACACAAGCACATGTGTGTGTTCTTATGATTAGGAGTGTGTTGGTATTTGTGTGTGTCTGTATATGTGTGTGCTCATATGTATATGCTTATGTGTGTCTTTTTATGATTGTGTGTGCATATGTTTATGTGGGTGTGTGTACATCTTCATGTGCATGGGTTTTCTTGTGTGTGTGTGTTTGTGAGTACAAGTATTTGTGTCTATGTTAGTACATGTGTGTGGGTGTGAGTGCGTATGTATGTGTGCCAATGAACATGAAGGTGTGTACGTGTGTGTGTGTGTGTATGGACTTGCAAGCCATGTGTTAGTGCATGTGTATCTCTATGTGCATGTACTTTTTTGTGGGTATGTGTATGTGTGTTAATATGCAAGCTTGGATCTATGTGTATCCATATGTTTATACTCATACACACATGTGTGCTTCGGTGAGTGCGATGGTGCATGTGTTTGTTCATGTGTGTAGCTATGTTTTTGTTGGTGTTTGTGTGTGTGCATGTATGCATGCTTGTTTCTGTGTGTTCATGTGGGTGTGTGTACACACAAAAAGGTGTGTGTGTGAGTGCATGTGTGTGTGTGTGTTTGTCTTTGTGTGCATAAATGCATGCATAAGTGCGTGGGTGTGTTTATGTGCATGTGTGTGCATTTTATGCATGTGTATGAATGTGTACAAGAGTGTGTGCATGTGTGGGTGAATGTCAATATGTTTATGTGTTTGTGAGCATGTGTGTGCATGTGTGCATTTGTGCATGCATACATTGATGTGTGCACCTGTGTGCATATGTGTGGATGTGCATGTGCATGTGTGTATGTGTGTGTGCATATATTTGTTTATGTGTGTGTGCATGTGAAATTATGAGTGTGTGTCCATATGCAGGCATATGCATGTCTGTGTGTGTGTGCATAGAGGTATGCATGTGTATGCATATGTTTGTGTGCATATGCATGTATGTGTCTGCATATAGACATGAGTGAATTGTGTGTATATGGATGCATGTGTATTTGTCTGTATGCATTTGTGCATCTATGCATATGTGTATGTGTGTTTTTGTGGGCCTATATGTTCTTGTGCATATGTGAGCATTATGTTTATATGCATAGATGAACATGTATGCATGAGCATTTGTGCATACATACATGTGTGTGTGTGTATATGTGCATGTATGTATGTGTGTGGCTACATGTGGGTGTGTGCATGTGTGTGTGTAAGTTTGTGCATCTGTGCATGCATGTGTCTATGTTTTCTTGTGTGTTCCTATGAGTGTGCATGTGTGTGCACATATGTGTATGTATAAGTGCATGTGTGTGTGTGCATGTGCTTGTGTTGGTGAGTGCTGTGTGCATGATTCCTATTTGTGTATGTGTGTGCATGCTTGCATGTGTGTTTCTACATGCTTGTGTATGTGTGTGCATGTGCGTGGGTATGTGTGTGCTGGTATAGGTTTATGTGGATTTGTTTTTAGGTACGTGTATGCATATATGTGTGCACATGCATATTGATGTGTTTGTCTATGTGTGCATGTATGTGTTTGTTTATGTATGCATATGCACTCATGGGTATTTGCGTGTGTGTGTGTGTGTATCAAAAGTGTTTATGAGAGCGTGTGTGCATGCATGCATACGTGTGCATGTACATGTGTGTGTTCGTGATTGTGTGGGTGTGCATGCTTGTTTGCATGGTGTGTTGCATGTGTGTACATGTGTGGTTATGTGTGGTGTGTGTTTAAGTATATGTGTTCATGTGTATGTGTGTGTTTATGCATACATGTGTACATATGCATGTGTTTGTGCATGCATGTGTGTGTGGATGTGCATGGGTATACATGTTTATGTGTGCTTGTGTGTGTGTATGTGCATGTGTATAAGTATGTGTGTATCCATACATTGTGTGTACAAGTGTATGTGTTTGTGTTTGTCAGTGCATGTGTGCACATGCAAGTGTGTGTGTATATGTGGGTTTTTGTGTGCACTTTTGTGTATGCATGTGTGTGTGCATGCTCTTACATCTATGTGTGCCCATGTGTATGTGTGTGTGTCTGTGTGCATGCATGACAGAGTAAGTGTGTCTATGTTTGCATGTGTGTGCCTATGTGTATGCAAGTCTGTGTTTTTATGTGTGTTCATGTATGTGCATGTGCTTGTGCGAGTGTGGGCATGCATGTGCATGGGTGTAAGTGTGTATGTGTGAACATGCATGTTTGCTTATGTGTGTGTATGTGTACTTTTTTTGTGTACTTGTGTGCACATGCTTTCTTGTGTGTGTGCATGTGTGGGTGCATACATGTGTGTGTGTTGACTAAGTGTGCAAGTATGCATGTACACATGTGTGTGTATGGTTGTGGGTGTGTGTGTGCATGTTTGTACATGTATTAGTGAATTTTTTTAGTGCATGCGCATGTGTGTGTTTTTGTGTGTGTTCTGTGTTTATGTATGTGTGTGTGTGGGTGCATATATGGAGGTGCGTAGATGTGGATATGTGCATGTGTATGTGTGTTTGTGTGAACACATGTGTGTGCATGTGTGTGCCTGTGCATGCATGTGTATACATGTGTACTTGTGTGTGTGCATGCATATGGGTTCATGTGAGTGTGTGGGTGTAAAGTGGTTGTGTATGCATATGCATTTGTACTTGTCTGCTTGTGTGCATAATTGTGTATGTTTTTTATGTGTGTTGTGTAAGTATTTTATGTCTTTTGTGTGTGTGTGTGTATATGCATGTGTGTGCATATGTATGCATGTGTGTGTGTAATTGTGTGTGTAGTTTTGTGTATGTGATTATCTGTACATTTGTGCGTTTTTTTGTGTATGTGCATGGTTCATGTATATGTGTGTGTGCATGCATTCATGCATGGGTGTGTTGTTGTTTATGTATACACATGAGCATTTGTGTATTTTTATGTGTGTGCATGTGTTACGTGTGTATATTGCAAGTGTGTGTATATGTACGTGTGCATGTGTGTGTGCATGCATATGTGCATAGGCATGCTTGCATGCATGCATGCATGCATGTGTGTGTGTGTATGTTTATGTGCACGTATGTGTGCACTCGTGCATATGTATGTGTGTATATCTATGTGTGTTCATGTCTACGTGTGTATATGTGTGTGTACATGCGCAAGTGCATGCATGTGTCCATGTGTGATTGTGTGTGTGTGCATGTGTATATGCATGGGTATCAGTGTGTGTGCACGTGCTTGGGTGCACATGTGTATATGGGTGTATATGTGCATATGTTTTTGTGTGCTTCTACTTGTAGGCATGCACATGTGTGTGTGGATGTTTGTCTACTTGCACGTGTTCATGTGCTTGTGCTTGTAGGCATGCATGTGTGTGTGTGTGTGGATGTTTATGTGCTTGCATGTGTTCATGTGCATGCTTGCATTCAAGTGTATGTGAGTGAGTGTGTGGGTGTGTGTGAGTGAGTGTGTGGGTGTTTGTTTGTGTGCACATGTGTGTGTATGTGTGTTTTTGTGTGTTCATGTATGTCTATGTATAGCTGCATGTGCATGTGTGTTCATGTGTGTGTATGTGTATGTCATTTATTGTATGTGTACATATTTTTGTGCATGAACTCTCTTTTGTGTGTGTGTATGTGTGTATGTGTGTATGTGTGTATGTGTATGTGTGTGTGAATGTGTCATAATGCGTGTGTGAATGTGCATGTACTATGTATGGATGCATGTGCATGGGTATGGCCATGTGTGTATATGCATGCATGTGTGTGTAGGTGTGTGTGTGTGCACATGTGCCTGAGTGCTCATGTGCACATGTGTGCATGTGAACGTGTGCATGTATTTTTTTGTGTATGTATGTGTGGGGGTGTGTGCAATTGTATACGTGATCTTGTGTGTGCATGCATGTTTGTGTTTACATGTGTGTCTTTTTTCCTTTGCATGCATGTGTGTTAGCATGCGTGTAGGTTTGTATGCATGTAGGTGTTTTTTCATTTGCATGTGCATGTTTGTGTTTGCATGCACTTGTGTGTATCTTGTGCACATGTTTTTGTTTGTTTTTGTGTCTATGTGTGTATGCATGTGCATGTGTGTGTGTGTGTGTTTGTAGGTGTGTGTGTGGGTGTGTTTTTGTTAGTGCATATGTGTGCATGTGCATGTGTGCATTCATGTGTGTGTCTAACTATGTGTGTTTATGAGTGTATACATGATGTGCATATGTGTAAGTGTTAGAATGCATGTATGTCTCTACGCATGTGTGTGTGTGTGTGTGCAAGTTTGTCCATGCGTGCATGTGAGTGTGTGTGTGTGTGCAGGTGCACATAGGCATGTGTGGGCATATGTGTGTGACATGTATATGTGTGTGTCGATGCAAGTTCGTGTGGGTGCCTATGTGTGACTGTGTGTGCTTGAGGTTGTATGCATGTGTATGCTTGTGTGTGTTTTATGCATGTGTGCACATGCCTGTGCATGGGCATGCTTGTTCTTTTTTTGTGTGGGTGTGTTTGAATATGTGCATATGTGTGTGTGGGTCCATTTATGTATTTGTGTGTGCAAGTTATGATGTGCATGTGAGGTCATGCATGTGCATGAGTTTGTGTGTGCATGTGTGTGTGTATGTGTACATTTACATATGTGTGTGTGCATCGGTGTGTGCCTTAATGTGCATGAGTGTGCATGCATGTGTGTGCGTGTATGTGTGCATATGCATGTATATGTGAGTGTGTATGTGTGTTGGTGTGCATGCATGTATGGATATGTGTGCATGTGTTTGTGAGTGTACGTGTGCATGTGTGTGCTTGTGTGTATATGTGAGTGTATGTGTGTGCATGTTTGTGCATAGGTATGAGTGTGTCTACATATGAATGTATGTGTGTGTGTATATGTGGGTATGTATTCACATGCATTTAAGTGCATGTGTGTCTATGCTCGTGTGTACACATTTGAGCATGTGTTTGTGTGTGTGTGCATGTGCATGCATGTGTTTGTGCACATGCATATGTATGCATGTATATGCATGCATGTGTGCATGTGTGTGTGTGTGAATACATGTGCATGTGTGCATATGTCTGTGTTAGTTTGCAGGTGCATGTGTGTGTGTGTGCATGTGTGCACGATTGTGTGTGTGTTTGTGCATGTGTGCATGTTTATATGTATTGCATGTGTTTGTGCATGCTTATGTGTGAGTGGGTGTGTGCATAATATTTGTGTGTGTGCATGAGTGCACATGTGTGTATGCATATGTGTGTGTGTGCACCAGTGTATCTATGTGTACTTGTGTGTGTGCATGCATGGGTGTGCTTGTGGGTGCTCGTTTTAGCATGTGTGCAATTGCTTATGGATGCATCTGCAAGTGAGTGCATGTGCATTGGTATGATAATATATATTGTGCACATGTATGTGTGCCTCTATGTGCACATGTGTATGTTCTTTTATGTGTGTGTGTCTATTGCTAATGCAGGTGGATTGTTTTGTATTCATATGTTTTTGTATGGGTTCACGATGTGTGTGTGTGTGTGCATGTGTGTGCATACTTGTGTTTGTGTGTCTATGTGTGTGATTACATTGTGTGTGTGTGTATGCATGTGTGTGTGAGTGTGTGTGTGAGCATGTTTGTGGTTGTATGTATGTGTGTATGTGCATGTGTGAGTGTATTTGTGCTTATGTGTGTGTTGGTCCATGCATGTGTACTTGTGTGCATGTATCTGATGTGTGTGTATGAGAGTGTATATGTCCATGTGTTCATTTATAGGCATGTGAGTATGGGCATGTGTGGATGCACATGTGTGCATACATATATACCTATGTTTGTTGTGTGTTCATGCATGCACATGTGCGTGTTTGCATATGTGTATGTGCGAGTGTTTGCATTTGTGTATGTGTGCATGTGGGTATGTGTGTGTGTTTGGGTGTGCATGGGCATGTGTGTGTGCTTGTGTGTGTGCATAGCTGCATCCATGTATGCTTGTGTGCATGTGATTATGTGTGCTTTTGTATGTGTGTGTTTGTCTTTTGGTGTGTGTGCATACATTTGTGTTCATTTGCGCATGTGTGTTTATGTATGCATGTCCTTGCATTTGTGTACATGTGAGTGGGTGCACATGTGTGTGCATGCTTGCACATGTACATATGCATGTATGCATGCATGTGAGTGTGCTGTGCATGCATGTGTGTGTGTTTGTCTATGTGAGTTGGTTTGTGTTTGTTCGTGTTCTTGCATGTGTGTCCATGTGTGTGAGTGTGCTTGTGGGTTTCATTGCATGTGCATGCTTGTGCATGTGCATATTTAGTTCTCTATGTGTATGAGTATTTGTATGCGTGCATACATGTGTGTGTTTACCTAATTGCATGTGTATCTACATGCATGTGCTTATTCACATGTATGTATGCATAAGTGTGCAAATGCTTGGATTTGTGTGAGTGTGAATGTGAATGTTTGTAAGTGTGTTGTCTTTATCTGTTTGGGTGATGTGTGTGTATGCATGTGTGTGTGTGCATATGTGCTTGTGTCTATGTACGTGTGTGTGTTTTGAGTGTACACATACACACATGTGTGTGTGCATTAGTGTGAATGCATGAATTTGAGTATTCATGTGTGTGGGTGTTTGTGTATTCGCAAGTATGGGTGCATGTGTGTCAGTACGTGTGTACATTGACACAAGCATATTAATGTGTGGGTGCATGTGTAAATGTTTATTTGTAAGTACAAGTGCAAAAGCATGTGTGGGTTTTTGCACCTGAACATGTATGTATGTGTATGTCTACGTGGTGCATGTGGTTGTGTGTGTGTGTGTGCTTGCAGACATGCATGTATGTGTGTTTGTGCATGAGTGTGTGAATATGTGCACGTGTGTTTGTATGTCGTGTGCATGTGTTCTTATGTGCATGTGCATGTTTGTTTTTGTGTGTGTGCGTGCTTGTGTGATTTTGTGTTAGTGTGTGAATTTTCTTGCATGTGTGTATGTGATTTGGTTCTTGTGTGTGTGTGAGTGAAAAAGTGTGCATGCGTTCGTGTACTTGTTCATGTGCACTTGTGCTCATGTCTGTGTGTGATTATGGGTGCATTTGTGCCTGTGTTCATGTGTGTGTGTGTTTATGGGTGTGTGTGCATGTGCATGGTCGTGTGTTTTTGGTTATGCACGTGTATATATGTGTCGTGAGGGAGGTGACTTTGAACATATATGTACATGCAGGTGTGCATTTGTGTGGATATATTTGTGTGTTTATGTGGGTTTGTGTGTAGATGTGTACAACTGTATGTATGTGCATGTGTTTTTTACAAGCACGCACATTTGTGTGTGCATATGTACAAGTTTGTGTACGTATATGTGTGTGTGCATGCATGAGCATACAAGTTCGTGTCTTTGTATGTGTGTGTGTCTGTGCATGTGTGTATTTGTGTTTTGTGCATATGTGCATGTGTGCACTTGTGAGTGTTCATGTATGTGTTGGCTTATTTATGTGTTTGTTTGTGCACGTGTGTGTGTGTGTGTGTGTTTGTTTTTGTGTGCATGTGTGTGTGTGTGTCTTCATGTTTATGTTTTTGTACATGTAAGTGCATGTGTGAGTGTTTGTGCTAGTGTGTGGATATGGGAATGGTTATGGATATGTCTCATGTGTGTGCATTTGTGAATGTGTTTTTGTGCTTGTGCATATGAGTGTGTGTGTCTGTGCATATGTCCATGTGTGTGTGTTTATGGAGATGCGTGTGTGCATATTCATATGTTTTTCTATTTGTGTGTGTGCATTAGTGTATATGTGTGTCTATGTGTTTGTGCATGAGTGGTTATGTGTGTGTACATAGTTAGTTGTATTTGTGTGCGTGTATGTGCCATTGTGTTTTCGTGTCCATTTGTTCATGTGAGTGTGCATGTGTGTGCTTTTGTGGGTTTATGTGCATGGGGGTGCTTGTGTTTGTGCTTGGTGTGCGTGTGTGTTTGTGTGTTCATGTTTATGTGTGTGCATGATGTTTGTGTGGATCCATTTGTGTGTGTGTGTATGTGCATTTGTGTGTGTGAGTGTGGGTTGTTAGCAAATGTGCAAGTGTTCATGTGAGTGTGCATATTTGTATGAGTGCATGCATGTGAGTGCATGTGTATATTTGTGTGCACGTGTATGAGTGTGTGCTTGTGTATATGTGTGTGAATTTGTGTGTGCGAGTGCATGAATATGTATGCTTGTGCATGCATTTATGTGTGTGTTTGTGTGTGCATGCATGCTTAAGTATGCTATATGGGTGTGTGTGCATGTTTATGTGTTTGTCTGTGCTTGCATTGTTGTGCACTTGTGTGTATGTAAGTGTCTGTATGCATGTTTATGGGTACGTATCTATGTGTGTGTATGTGCATGCTAATGTGCATTGATGTGTAGGTGCATATATGTGCATGTGCATGTGTGCATGTGTGTGGGTTGCTTTTCTTATATATTTTCATGAGTGTATGCATATGTGTATGTGTGCATGCATGTCTGTGCATGTGTTGATGCATGAGAATGTTTGTATCTACTTGTGTTCATTTGGGTATGTACAATTGTGTGTCTATGTTTGTGCATTCACATGCATGTGTGTGTGCATTCATGTGTGTGTGTGAGCCAGTGTTTGTGTGCATGAGTGTCTATGTGTGTGTAGGTGTGTGTGTTGCATATGTGTATATGTGTCTGCATGTGTGTGTTCATATGTGTATCTTTGTGTGTATATGTGCATGTATGTTTGTGTGTTTATGCATGTGCATTTATGTGTGTTCATGCTTGTGTGTGCCCTTGTGTGTGGGTGCATGTTATTATGTGTGTGTATGTATGTGGGTGCTTTTGTATGTGTGTATTTGTGCACTATAGTGTGTTGGTTCATGTACGTTCATGTGCATCTGTTTGTGCTAGTGCGTGCAAATGTTTCTATGTGCACATTTAATTGTGCATGAGTGTGCATGCATGTGTGTGTTTGTACATGTTTTCTCATGTGTGTGTGTGTGCTTATGCCCGTGCATGTATGAGTGTGTGTGTATGTGCATGTGAATGTGTGCATTTGTTTGTGTTATCGTGGCTACACATATGTGAGAGTGTTTGTGTGTGTGTGTGTGCACACATGCATCTATGTGTGTATGTATACATGAGTGTTTGTGGGTGTGCGTGTATGTGCATGGGTGTGTGTGCATGTGGATGCATGCATGCATGTGTTTATGTGTGTGTGCTTTGTGTATATCTATGCTTGTATACATGTGTTTGTGTGTGCATGTACTTTTGTGTGTGTTTATGTATTTGTTTGCATGTGTGTGCATTTGTGTATGTGTGTGTGTCGATGTGTGCATGGGCATTTGAGTGCATGAGCATCAGCTTGTGCATAATTCTATGAATATGTTGATGCACGTGAATATGTGTGGATGTTCGAAGATGTGTTGTGTTCTTTTGTGTTTGTGTGTTCTTGTGTGTGTGGGTTCTTACTAATGTGCATGCATTTGTGTGGGTGAATAGATGTATGCATGTGAGCATCCATATTTGTTTGTGATCATGCATTGGCATGCATGTGCAGGTGTGTATGTGTGTGTGAATGGCTTGTGTGTATGGCCATGTGCATTTGTGTGCTTGAATATGTGTATATGTTCACTCGTGTGTGTGCATGTGTGCATTTGTGCTTGTGTGTGCATGTGTATAGGTTTGTGTGTGTGTGTATGTGTATGTTCTGTGCGTGCATGTGTTCATGTGTGATTGTGTGCATATGTGTGTGTGTGTGTGTATGTGTATGCATGATGCATGCATGAGTGCATATTTGTGTGGTGGCTACACATGTGTGTGCTAACTATTTGCATGTACATGCATGCTTGTGGGCATGCATGTGTTAGTCAAGCCTTCGTGACATGCACATGCATGTGCATGCATGTGCAGGTGTGCATGACTGCATGTGCATGTGTGTGTGGGTCAGTGTGTCTACATGTGCTTATGTGTGCATGTTTTTATGCATGTGTGTGCATGTTTTTTTGTGTGTGTGCATGCATGTGAGAGTGTATGTCTATGTATGTGTGCATGTAAGTGTGTGTGTGTGTGTGGGTGTGTTTGTGGCTTTTTGTAGGTATTTTTTTTGTTTGTGTGATTATGCTAGTGTATGTGTGTGTGTATGGGTGCACGCATGTCTATTTATGTGAATGCATATGTTTGCATGTGTCTGTGTTTATAGGTGCATGTGTGCTCATGTGAGTGTGTGCATATAAACATGCATGTGTGTATGCATGTGAGCATGTGCATGTGTGTGCATGTGCATTTGTTTGTTGTGCATGTGTATGTGTGTGTGCTTGTGTGTGTTCACATTTGTGTGTTTGGTTATGCACGTGCATACTTGTAGTGTGTGTGTGTACACATGTGTGTGTGCATGCGTGCATGTTGGGGGTGTGTTGGTGCATGTGTGCATGTGTGTGCATGCATGCATGCAGACATCCGTATGTCAGTGCTTGTGCATGTTTGTATGTGAGTGTGTGTTCCTATGTGTGTGTATAGGTGTGTGGGTATATGTGTATTCATGTGTGTGGGTGTATGGTCTTGTGTGTGTTTATGTGTGCATGTCTGTGTGTTTGTTTACATGCATGCATGTGTATATGCCTATGTGCATAAGTGTGCATGTGGTTGTGTGTGCAAGTGTTCATGTGTGTGTATGTGCTTTGTGTATATGTGTTTATATGTGACCATGTGCAGGCACGACTGTGTGTGTGCATATTTGTGCGTGCATTTGTGTATGTATGTGTGTTTAAGTGTATGTTTGTGTGCTAGTTGTGTACATGTGCATGCATGCACTTGGCCATATGTGTGTTAGTGTGTGTGTTTGTGATGCACATGCATGTGTATGTGTTTGTGCATGTGTACGTGTGTGTGGGTGTGTGTGCATTCGTGTATGTGCATGTGTGTGCAAGTGAGTGTGTGTGCATTAGCATCTACTTGTGTGTGCATGTGTGTGCATTCATGTTCTTGTACGTGTGTGTACCTTTTTTGTTTATATGTGTGTCCATGTGCATGCGTGTGTGTGTACATGTGTGTGTGTATTTGTGTGTGTGTGTGTGTGTTTCTGGGTGTTTACTTGTGTGCTTGATTTTGTGAGTGTGAGTGTGAAGATGTGCTTATGTGCACTTATGCATGCATTCATGTGTGCATGTGCATGCATGTGTGTAAGTGCATGCATGTGTATTTGCGTGTGGGTGTGTGTTTGCATATGTTAGTATGTGTGTGTGTGCATGTGTGTGCTTGCACGTTTGTGTTGTGTACATGTGAGTAGCATGTCTGTGTGTGTGTGTGCACCTCTATGTGTCTATTGTGCATGTAAATGTTTGTGTGTTTAGGTGTGTGTAGGCGTATTTGTGGATGCATGTGTGTATGTTTGTGTATGCATTTGAACGTTTGGCTATGCATATGCATATGTGTTGTGTGTGTTTGTGTGTGTCTACGTGCTTGTGTACATGTGTGTACACAAGTGCATGTGTAGGTTTATGTGTATGTTCATGAGTGTGTATGGGGGGTGTCTATGTGTGTGTGTATGCATGCATTGTGCGTGCATGTGTTTTTGTGCATGTACATATTTGTGTGTGAGTTTGTGTTCCCATGTATGTGTATGGGTGAGTAGCTGTGTGTATGTGTTTGCGTGTGTGTATACATGGACACATTTGCATTTGGGTGTGTGTGCATGTCTTCGTGTTTGTGTGTGTGCTTGTGCATGTGTATGTGAGTGTTTGTGTGCATAAATTTATATGCACATGTGTGCAGGTGTGTGTGCTTATACACCCATATATGTGCGTCTGTATGTGAATGTAGTTTGTGTGCATGTTTTTGTGAATGTGAGTGTGCATGCAAATGTATGTGTATGTGCATATGTGTATGTGTGTGTGTGTGCATGTCTATGTGTGTGAGTGCATGTGCATGTGCATGGGTACATGTCTATGTGTGTGTTCTTGTGTGTGTATGTGTGTGTCCATGCATTTTTTTCTTATGCATGTTTGTGTGTGTGTGCACCTGTGCATCTATTTGTGCATGCATGCTTTTATCTACGTGCGCATGTATGTATGTGCATGTGTATGATTATCAGTGAGTTTGTGCACCAATGTGCATTCATGTGTATGTGTTTGCTTGCATGTGTGATCATGCGTATATGTGTGCATGTATGCATGCTTATGTGTACATGTGTGTGTGTGCATGTGCATGTGCATGTGTGTACGTAATTGTGTGTGTCCATGTATGTGTATTTATCTGCACGTGTGTGTGCATATTCTCTTGTGTTTATATGTTTGTGTGTATACATAAGCGTGCATGTGCGAATGCATGTGTAGGTATATAAGTTTCTCTATGCATGCATCTGTGTGTGTTCATGCATGTGCTACTATGTGTGTGTGTGCCACTATGTGTGTTTATGCAAGCAAATGTGTGTGTTTGTGCATTTATGCATTCATGCATGTCAGTGCACTTATGCAAGTTCATGCACAAGAGTGTAGATGTCTTTTTGAGTGCATATTTGTGTGTTCTTGTATGTATGTGTGCAGGCACATGTGTGCATGTATTCTTCTATGCATGTACATACTTGTGTGAGTCTATATTTACATGTATATATGTACATGTGTCTGCATGCATGCACATGTCAATGTGCAAGTGTGTACATGTCTATAGCCTTTGGGTGTGCGTGTGCATGTTTGTGTGTGTGCACATGTGCATGTGTGTGTGTATGCTTGGGTGTATGTGTGGTTGTGTGTGCATCTGTGCTTATATGTGTGCATGTGTGTGCTTATTTTCTTATATGTGTGTACATATGTGTATGTGTATACAAGCATGCTCGTGCAAATGTGTGTATATAATTGTGTGTATGTGTGTGTATGTACATGTGGATGTGTGCACACCTGTGTTGTGTATACATGTGTTTGTGTGGTTATGTGTGTGTTTGTGTGCATGCATGTTTATGTGTATGTGCATGTGCATGTGCATGTGCATGTGTGTATATGTCTATCTATGCATGTGTGTGTTTGTATATATGTGGTAATGTGTGTGTATTTGTGTGCATACATGTGTTTGTGCATGTGTGTGTATGATTGATGTGTGCATTTGCATGTGTTTGTGTGTGTGAGCATGTGTGTCTGCATATGTGTGTGTATTTTTGCATGTGTGCACGTGTTCCTCTATGCTTGTTTGTAGGTATGTGTGGGAGCATGTTTGTATGTGCATGTGGGTGTGTGTTTGTGCATGCAACTATTTGTATTTGTGTTGTGTGTGTGCATGTGTGTATATGCTTATGTTTATCCATGGGTGTATTATGTGTGCATGTGTGTTTCTGTGTCCATGTTAGTGTGCCCATGTTTATGCATGCATATGTGCATGAGCATGTGTGTTTGTGTATGTACTTATGTGTCTATGTATGTTGTGTACGTCTTTATGCATGTATGCTTGTGCATGTGCATGCATGTTTAGGCATGTGTGTGTGTGGCTATGCATATGAATGTGTGTACGTGTCTGTTTGTTCGTGTTTGCATGCACATGTATTTGTGTGTGTGTGCAGGTCTGCATGTACATACATGGGTGTATGTGTGTGAGAGTGTTAGTGTTCGTACATGCGTGTGTGAACATGCACACACATGCATGTGTGGGTGCATGCATGTGTGTGTTCATATGTGAGGGTGTGTGTCCTTGTGTGTGTATGTGTGTGTGCTTGTGTTATGCATGTGTGCATGCATGTGTGTGTGCACATGCATGTATGTGCATGCATGTACATGTGTTGTTGTGTGGGTGCACATGCATAAGTGTGACTTCATCTATGTATCCATGTGTGTATGTGTTTGTATTCACATTCCTCTATGTGTGCACGAGTGTGTGTGCATGTTTGTTCATGTGTGTGTGTGTGTGTGCGCATAAGTGTGGGCGCTTCTGCGTGTGTGTGTGTGGGTGCGAGTGTGTGTGCATGTGCTTATGCATGTGCGTGTGTGTTTTCTTGTTTGTGTATAGGTTGGTGTGTTTGGGTGTGTGTATGTGTATGCATGTGTGTGTGTGTGAGTTTGTGTGTGTGTGGGTGTATGTCTGGCCGAGTGTGTGTGTGCATGTGCACATGCATATGTGAGCAAGTGTGTGCATGTGTGTGTGTGTGAGTGTATGCATATGTGCCTGTCTATTCATGTGCTTATGCTTGTGTGTGCTACCATGAGCATGGTCGTGTGTGTGTGTGTGCATGCATACTAGTATTTGTGAGCATGTGTGCATGGTTTGATGTATGCTTATGTAGGTTTATGCATGTGTGATATTATTTGCATTTGTGTGGGTGCATGTTTATGTGTACACATGTGTGTGTGTGTTCGTTAGCATGAGTATGTGTGTGCATTGGCATGAGTGTGTGTGAGTGTGTATGTACATTGTGTGTGTGTGCACACATGTGTATGTGTGTGAGCATGTCTGTGAGAGTGTGTATGTGGGTATGTGTATTCGTGTTTACATGTGTGTATATGAGCATGTTTGTGCATGTGCATGTGGGTCTATGCTTGTATACTTGCATGCATGTGCATGTATTTGTTCATGTTTGTGTGAGTGTTTGTGTGTGTGTATGTTTGTGTAAGCATCAACACATGTTTTTTATGTGCATACATGTGTGTTTGTCCACAAGAATTTTTGCATGTGTGTGAGTTGTGCATACATGTGTTTGCAAGCATGTGTATGTGTGCACACTTACATGTGCATGCTTGTGTGTGTATGTGTGTACATGTGTGTGAATGTGCTTATGCATGTGTGTGTGTGTACATTTTTGTGTGTACATTGGTGTGTGTGTGTGTGTGTGCATATGCTTGTGAGTTTGTATACATATTTGTGTTTTTGTTAGTGAGTGTGCTTTCATGTGTGTTTATGTGGGGGTGTGTATGATTATGTGTGTGAGTATATGCATGTTTGTGTGTACGTGCATAAGTGTGCTTTTTCTTGTTTGTCTACATGTGCGTGCATGCATGTGTTTGCATGCTCGTGTATGTGTATGCATGTATGCAAGTGCATGTGTGTGAATGTGTGTTTACATGTGTGTGTGTATGTGTTTGCAGGTGTTTGTGCATGCATGTTCAAGTGTGTGCAAGTGTACGTGTGTGCGTATATGTGTGTGTGTGTATGTGTCTATGTATGTACATGTCTAGTTAAGTCGGTCAGTGTGTATGCATGGTCATCTTTGTGTGTTTTTGTGTTTGTGTGTGCATGCATGTGGGTGTGCATGTGTTTATGTCTGTGCATGGGTGTGCTTGGGTGTGTGCATGTGTGTGTGCATGTGTGTGTGTTGCTGTGTGTGTGCATATACGTGTGCATGTGTGTGTGCAAGTGCATGCTTATGTGCCTTAATATTTATGTGTATGTGTGTGTTGGTTCTTCATGTGTGTGTGCCTATGTGTATGAATGTGTGAGTGTGTTATGTGCACATGCATGTGTGTGTATATGTGTGTGCTTGTGTGTGTGCAAACGTGTGTACATGTGTTTGTGTGTGAGTTCACATGCATGTGTGTGTGAATGTGTACATTTTCATGCACCTATGTGTGTGGGTGCATTTGTTTGTGTGTGCATGCACGTATGAGTGTGTGTTTGTGTGTGTGCATTTGAGTGTGTTACATCAGTGCATTTGGGCATGTGTGGATCTGCATGTACATATGCATCAGTGTGTGTAAATTAGTGTTCATGCATGTGTTTATGAGTGCATATGTGTGCATGTTTGTGGGTCTATGTGTGCTTATGTTTGTGTTCACACATGTGTGTGTGGATATGCATATATGTATGTGCGTGTGTGCACTCGTATGTCTTTTCATTCATGTGAGTGCGTGTGTGCATGCATGATCATGTGTGCATGTGTGCATGAATGTATTTGAGCTTCTATGTGTGTATCTGTGATCATGCATGTGCCTTTGTGCATGTGTGCATTATTGTTCATGTGTGTGTATGTGTGTGTATTTTTATCTTCATGCTTGTAAGTTATGTGTTTGTGTGTGTGTGTGTATGTGTGAGTACCTGTGACTATATGTCTTGTGCATGTGTGTGCCTATGTTTGTTCATGTGTGTGTGCCTTTGATGGTGCATTTATGTGTGTGTGCATGTGCTTTGTGCAGGTGAATGTATTTGCATGTCTTCAAATGTTTGTGTATGTGTGTGTGTGTGTTCGTACATGTGTGCATTTGTAGACATGTGTGTGTGTGTGTGCAGGTGCATGTGTGCATGTGGATATGTGTGTGCATGTTGACAGGCATTTATATGCATGTGCATGCATTTATATGAGTGTGCTTGTGCTTGTGTGTGTTTATACTTATGTGCATGTGTATACATGTTTGTGTGTATATGTGTCTGTGTGTGCTTTGTGTGTGTGTGTGTGAGTATGTAGGTATGTGCATGTATGAGCAAGTGCATTTGCATGTGTCTATTTGTGTTGTGAGTGTTTGTTTGTTCGTATGTGTATGTGTGGATGTGTGTCCATGCACATGTGTCTGTGTGTGTGTGTGCATGATCATGTGCATGTGGATGTGTTTGTGTGTGTGTGCTTGTATGCATGCATGTGTGTGTGTACATGGGTGTGTTTGCATGGGTGCTTGTGGTCATACATGTGTGAGTGTACTTTTGGTGTTCATTAGTTTTTGTGTGTTTGTGGGTATGTGTGTGAGAGAGTGCAAGAATTTGTGCATATGTGCATGTGTGTGCATATATGTGCATTTTTGTGTGTGTACTGTTGGTCCACAAGTATGTATGTGTGTTTTTTTGCATGTGTGTATGTGCGGGAGTGTGCATCTGTGTGCTATATATGCATGTGTGTGTGTAAGTATGTGAGTGTATGGGTGCATGTGTGTGTCAGTGTATACATGCATATGTCTGTATGTGTTTGTATGTATGTATGTGCATATGTGTGCTTGTGTAGGTTATGCACATGTTCATGTGTTCCTATGTGCACGTGTGCTTGTGTTCTTGCACATGCACATGGAGTTATGTGCATGTGCGTGTCTGTGCACGGGTGCATATGTGCATGTGTGAATGTGTATGTCTGTGCGTGTTTGCATGTGAACATGTGTGAACATGTGCCTATGTGAATGTATGCATGTGATTATGTGATTATTTGTGAGTGCATGTGTATGAGTGTATATGCATGTGCATGCATGTGGTTTTGTGCAAGCATTTTCATGCAATTATGTGTGCATGTATGTGTACATGTGTGTGTGTGCATGCTTGGTTGTTGGTGTGTGCATAGATGTGTGTGTGCACACCTGTGTGTGTCCATGTATGCATGTGTGTGTGCATATATGTGTGCATGTTTAAGCGAGTGCATACATGTGTTTGTGTGTGCATGCATGTGTGTGTCTAAGTGCACACGTGTGTGTTTTTGTGTGTGTGTGCACATGAGCATGTGCATGTGTGTGTTGGTGTGGGTGTGTCTATGTGCATGGGTTTTGTGCATGTGTGTGTGCATGCATGTTTCTATTTGTGTGTAAGCTTGCATGTGTGTGTTTATGCATTTATGTATGTGTGCATGCTCATGCACATGTGCATACGTGTGTCTATGCATGTCTTTTTTTTGCATGTGTCTGTGTTTGTGGATGTGCATATTTATGTGTGTGTGCACTTGTGTGCATGTATATGGGAGTGTGTGTGCATGCATATATGTGTGTGTGGATGCTTGTGTATGTGAGTGTTCATTTGTGTGTGTATAAGTGTGCAAGTGTGCTTGTATGTATCCATGTTTTTTTGTGCATGCATTTGCATGCATGTGTGTGCTTGTGCATGTCTGCGTGCATGTGTGTCCATTTTTGTAAGCCTTTGTTTATGCAAGTATGTACATATGCCTTTGTGTGTGTGACCAAGTTTGTATATATGCATGTGTGTGCATGGATGTGTGTGCACATGTTCTAATGTCTGTGTGTTGGTGCATGCATGTGTGCAAGCATGCATGTGTGTGTGGGGGTGTTTGTGTCTGCATTTGCATTTATGTATGTATATGTTTATGTGCATTTCTTTTATGTGCTTACGTGTGTGTGTGTTTGTCTATGTTTATGTGTGCATATGCATGTGTGTGTGTTTGTGTGCTTTTTGTGCATGTATCTGCTTATATGCATGTGTGTGGGTGTTGTTGTGCTTGTATGTGCATGTGTATGCATGTGTGTTTGTGTACTTGTGTGTGTGTGTGCATTTCTATGGATGTGTTTGTGTGCATGAGTCCATGTGCATGCATGCTTGTTTGTATGCATGTCAGTGTGTGTATGTGTGCTTGTGCTTGCATTTGCTTGTGTGTGTGCACATACATGTTTGTGTGTTCCTTATGGGTGCATGCTTTTTGTTGCATGTGTGTGCATTTGTATACATGTGTGAGTGTGTGTTTGCATGCATGTGTACGTGTGTGTTCATGTGCATGTGTGTTAGTTTGTGTGTGTATCTATGTGCATGACTATGTATCTGATAGGTGCGGTAAATATGTGTGTGTGATTATGTGCTTGCCTATGTGTGCACAAATACATGCACATAGATGTTTGTGTGTGTGTGTCTATGTTTGTGTGATTATGTGTGTCATGTGTCTATGTGTTTGTTAGTGCATGTGTGTGTGTGTGTACATGAGTGTATGTGTGTACAAGTGCTTATATGTGTATTTATGTGAGCACATGTGTTTTTGTGGGTACATTCATGTGTGTGTGAGTGTGTGTATGTGTAAGTCTACATTTATGTGATTGTTCATGTTTGTGTGTGTGTGTGTGCATGAGTGTGCATGTGCATGAGTGTGTGTGTGTGTGGGTACATATTTGTGTTTATGCATGCACACATTTGTGAATGTGTGTGTGTGTATGCTTGCATGAATGTGTGTGTATGTATAAAATTGTGTATGTGCATGTGTCTATGTGAGTGTGTATGTTTGTGTGTTCTTGTGGATGTATATTACATGAATATCTATGTTAATGTGGGCATGTGTGCAAATGCCTATGTTTGTATTTGTGTTCTTGAAGACATGCGTGCATGTAGATGTGTGTGTATGTTTGTGCATGTATGTGTGCATGTTTATTGTGTGTGCTTGTGCATGCACGTGTGTGTGTGTGTGGGTGGGTGTGTATGCATGTCCATGTATGTGTGGGTGCATGTATGTTCATGTGTTTGTGCATGTGTGTGCTTGTAGGTGTATGTGCATGTGTTCATGATGTGTGTGTGGGTGTATGTGTTTGCATGTGTGTGTGTATGTATGTGTATGTGTGTAAGCATGCATATGTGCATTTGCACACATGTGCATGTGTGGGCACCTTTGTATAGTGAATGTCTATGTGCATGTGTGTATGCATATATGCTTGCATTTGTGTTATTTGTGTGTGCACGTGCTTGCGTATGTCTATGCATTTGTTTGTGTGCACGAGTGCATAAACATTTGTGCATTCATGCATGTTTTTTGTGTGAGTGTGTCACATGTGTGTATGCACATGCTTTTGCATGTGTTTCCTTATGTATTTGTGCATGTGTGTGCCAGTAAGTGTGTGTGTGAGTGTGTGCTAGTGTGTATGCTTGCATGTGCTAGTTTTTGTAGTTGCATGCACGTACATGTTTGTGTATGTGTGGTAATGTGTGTGTGTGTGCATAAGAGTACGTGGGTGTGCATGTTTGTGTGTATGCGTGTGTTTCTTTGTTTGTGCGTGTGAGTGCCTATAGGTATGTGTGTGCATTCCTATGTGTGTGTGAGAGTGTATGCATGTGTGTGTGTGTAAACACAAGCATGTTTGTTTGTGTGCATGGGTGCATGTGCGTGCGTGTGCGTGTGCATGTGTTCTTGTGTGTTCATGCAAGCATGCGTGTGTGTGCAAGCATAGGTGTGTGTATGTGTGTGTGTGTGTGCATAAGTGTGTTAGCATGTTTGTCTATGCTCGTGTAGGGATGTGGGTGCATGATGTGTGTGTGTGTGTGCATGAGTGTGTGTGCGTGCTTATTTGCATTTGTTCAAGTGTTCATGTGTGTGTGCATTTGCACATCTATATGTGCATGCATGTGTATGTGCATTTGTGTGTGGGTGTGTGTACTAGTGTATGTGTATGTGTGTGTGTGCATGTTTCTGTGTCTGTATGTGTGCACATATGTGTGCATGTGTGTGCATGTGTGCATACATTTGCATGCATACTCCTTTGTGTGCATCTTAGCATGGGTGCATGTTTGTGCACGTGCATGTATACATGTGCATGTTTGTATGTGTGTGCATGCATGTGTATGTTTGTGTTTATGCTTGCATGCTAGCATGTGTGTATTGTGCATTCATGCATATTTTCTTACGTGCACGTGTGTGTGCACATGTGCATATATGCATGCTTTTGCATGCATGTGCGTGTGTATGCAAGCATGTGTTTGGGTGTATGTGTGTGTTCTAATACATGTGTATGTTAGTGTGTGCTAGCACATGTGCCTGCATGTGCTAGTTCATGCAGTTGCACGGTATGTCTATGTGTGTGTGTGTGTGCATGCATTTGTGAGTGTGTGTGTTCATTCTTATGTATGTCATTATGCGTGTGCATGTGTGTGCTTGCTTGTTTACATGTGTGTGTTCCTTTAGGTGTGTGTGTTTTTATGTGTGTGTGTGCACGTGTATACATGTGTGTGTGTGTGTGCACATGTGTACATGCATTGCATGTTTGTTTGTGCATGGGTGTGTATGCATGTGCATGTCTGAATGTGTGTGAGTGGTTGAGTGTTTTGTGCATGTGTGTGTATGTGTATGTTTGTCTTTGAGAGTGTGTGCATGTGTAAGCATGTTTGTTTATGATCATACAGGCATATGTGTGCATGTGTGGGTGCATGGATGCGTGTGTGTATATTAATGTGTGCCAATTTGCATTTATCTTAGTGTGCAAGCATGTATGTGTAAATGTCTATTTTTATGTGCCTACATTTGTGCATGTGTACATGTGTGTGTGCATGCATGTTTGTGTCCCTACATATTTGTGTGTGTCTATGTGTGTAGATGTGCATGTGCAAATACTTGTGTGTGTCTATGGTCTTGAGCGTTGATGTGTGTGTGTGTCTATGTGCATGTAGTCGTTTATGTGCATAAGCATGTGTATTGATATGCACATGTATTTATATTCATTTGTGTGTGTGAGTGTGTGTGTGTATGCATGCATATACACATGTGTTGTATGTCCATTCATGTGTCCACGTTTATGTGTGTGTGCATGTGTGGTTGTGTGTGTATGCACTTGTTTGTGCATGTGGGTGTGACCATGTGTAAGTGTGTATGTGTGTGCATGTGTGTATATGTGTGTGCTTGCATGTGCGTGTGCATGCATTTGTGTGTAAGTGTGTTTGTGTGCGTGTATGTGCACATGAGTGCATTTGACTATATGTATGTGTGTGTGCATGTGATTATGCATGGATGTGTGTGTGTGTGTATGTGAGTGCATTTGCATGTGTCTGTATATGTATGCACAGTGTGTGTGTGTGTGTGTGAGCATGTGTGTGTATGTGCATTTGTTTATGTGTGCATTGGTCTCCAATCATTTGCTTGTGTGTACATGAACATGTGGGTCCATGTGCATGCATATGCATGTGTGTGTTTGTGTACATATTTTAGTGCATTTGTGAGTGTTTCTTTATGTGTGTGTTTCGATGTGTATGTATGTACGCATGTGTTTCGGTTTAAGCTTATGTGCTTTTAGGCATGCCCATGTGTGCATGCTTGTGGGTGACTATGTATGTGTGTGTATGCATGTGTGTATGTATGTGTGTATGTGCGTGTGTGTGTTTGGGAATGTGCATGCATGCACACACATATGTATGTGTATGCATGTGCGAATGTGCCTTTGTGTATGTGTACATGTGTAAGCATATGCATACATGTGCGAGTGTGTATTTACGTGTGCACATTGCTATACATTTGTGTCTTGTATATTTGTGAGTGTCTGCATGTGTGTTATTAGGAATGCATGTGTGTGTGTGTATATTTGCATGTTCATGTGTGTATTCATGTTTGTGCATGTTTTTGTTTGCATGTATATGGGTGTATATGTGTGTGCAAGTGCATATATGTGTGTGTGTTTGTGTGTGCACATGTGCATTTGGGTGAGTGTGTGTAGGTGTGTGCATGTGCAGGTGTGTATGGGTGTGCATGTGCATGTGCATGTGCATACAAGTGTATGTATGCATGTGCATGTAGATATGTGTATGTGTGTGCGTGCATCATTTTAAGTGCATGCCTTTGCACAAGTGCATGTGTGTGTATATCCATATATGTATGTTTGCTTATTCACATGTGAGCCCGTGTGCATGCATGTGTCTGTACATGACTGTGTCCATTTATGAATGTGTGTGTATGTGGGTGGGTGTGTGCATATGTGTCCATGTGTGCATGTATGTGAGCATGTATATGTGCATGTGTTTCTAAATGTATGTGTGCACATGCACATGTGTGCATGTGTGTGTGCACATGTGCTTGGCATATGCATCCATATGTGTGTGCTTGTGTACTGGTGCATATGTATGTGCATGTGTGTGTGTACAATTGTGTGTTCATGTTTGTGTGTGCACATGTGTGCATGCATGCATCTATGAGTGTGTGTGTGTGTGTGTGTGTCTATGCATGTGTGCATACATGTTTGCACAATCTTGTGTGTGAGTGTGTATCTGTGTCTATGTTTGTGTGCATGTGCATGCCTTTATGTGATTACATGCATGTTTTTGCAAATATGTGTGTTTTTATCTATGAATGTGTTCGTATGTGCATCAGACTTTGTGTGTGTTTTGAGCCTATGTGTTTGTGCTTGTATTTCTGCTTTTGCATTTGTGTGCATGTGTGGTTATAGGTGTGTGCATTGGCACATGTGTGAGCATATGTGTGTATGTTCATGTGTGTTTGTGCAAGTGAGTGTTCATATGTGTGTGCAGTGCAAACATGTGTATGTGTGTACATGCATGTGTAGGTGGGTGTCTATGGATGTGTGTGTGTTTTAATGTCTGTGTGTGCTTGTGTGAGATTGTGGTGCAAGTGTGTGTACAAGTGTGTATGTGTGCTCATGTATTAGTGTGAGTGTGGGTGAGTGTGCATGTATGCATGTGCGTGTGGGTGCTTGCATTTGTGCATGTTGTATGAATGTGCAAGCATCTGTATATGTGTTTGTGGCTAGAATTATGTGTGTGAGTGTGTGTGCAAGTGCACGAGTGTGTGTGTGTTTTTGTGTGAATATTTGTTTGTATGCATGTGCACATATGTGAATGAGCATTTGTGTTTATGTGTGCTGTGTGTGCATGTGTTTGCATGTATGCATGTGTATGGCTGGTGTGCACATGTGAGTGTGCATGTGCATGTGTAAGTGCACATGTATGTGAATACATGTGTGTGCATGCATGTGCATGTGGGTCCACACATGTGCATGCATGCATGACTCCATGTATGCTTGTTTTTGTGTGTTTATTTGTGTTCATATGTGTATGTGTGCTTGACTGGTTGCTTATGTGTATTCATGTGCACGTGTAAGTGCATGCGAGTAGGTGCGGGTGAGTGTGTGTGATTATGTGTGCATGTGTTTTATATGTGTCTATGTGTGTGCATGTGTGTGTATGTGGTTGTGTGTATGGGTGTCGTTGTACATTTGTACAAGTGTGCTAGTGTGTGTGAGTGGGTGCATATGTGTGTGCGAGATTGTGTGCATTCATGTACATGTGTGTGCACATTTATTTGTGGGTGTGAGTATATGTGTGCATTTTTTTTGTGTGGGCATGTGCATATGTTCTTGTGTGTGTGTGTTTGCATTTGTGCCTTTGTTTAGGTGTGTGCATGTGTGCGTGTGTGGGTTTTATATGTGTGTGTGTGCATGCGTTTGTGTGTTTGAGAGTGTGCCTATGTGTGAGGTTGTATGCATAATTGTTCTTCTGTGTGTATGTTTGTGCATGTGTGCATGTGTAAGTGTTTGTTTTATGTGCGTGTGTGTACATGTATGTGTGTGTCTACATGCATGTTCATTTGAGTACATGTGTATGTGTAAAGTGTGTGTGTGTGTGTATGTGTATATGGGTTTGTATGTCTGTGTGAATGCATAGGTGTGTGTGTGTGTGCATGGGCATGTGTGTGTATGCATGTGTACACATAGACATACAAATGTGCGTGTGTGGAAGCATGCATAGGCATGTGTTCATGTTTGTATGTGTGGTGTAGGTGGGTGTTTATGTGCTTTCATGAGTGTGTGCATGTGCATGTGAATGCTTGTGTGTGTGTGTTTGTGTGTACACGTAGGCACATGTGTGTGTTTGTTTGTGTGTGTGTAGATCTACCTTTATGAGTATCAATGTGTGCATGTGTGTTTGCATACATTTGACATTATGTAAGTCTGTGTATATGCACATGTGTGCTATGTGTGTGCATGTGAATATGCTCGTGTGTGAGTACTAGTGCCCACACATGTGTGTGCTTGTGTGCATGTGTGTGTGTACATGCACATGTATGCATGTGCATGTGCTTGTGTGTGTATTGCATGTGCATGTGTTTATGTGTGTGTGTGTGTGAATGCGAGTGTGAGTTTATGTGCTTGTGAGTTAGTGTGTGTGTGCTTATTTGAGTTTGTGGGTGCTTGTGTGTGTGTGCATGTGTGTATGTGTTCATCATGTGTGCTTGAATGTGTGTGTGTGTGTGCATGTGCATGTGTGTGTGCATGCTTGTGTGTATGTTTTTTAAAGCATGTGTGTGTGTGTGCTTGTTTATATGTGTGTAAGTATGTGCATGTGTAGGTTTTTTTTTATTTTTGTGCCTGTGTGTGCTTGTTGTGTGTGTGCATGGATGTGTATGTTTGTGTGCTTGTGTGGGCATGTGTATTTCTAATTTTGACTGCATGTTTTTGTGCATGAATGTGTTTGGATTTGTGTGTGAATGTGTGTGTGCCTGTATGCATGTCTGTGCATATGTGTGCTTGTGTTTGTCTGTGTGGGTATGTGTGCACTCATGTGTGCACATGTTTGTGTGTGTGTTTATGTGTGCATGTGTATATGCTTGTGTATGTGTGTGAGTGCATGTTTGTGTTTGCGAGTGCATATGACTGTGAGTGCACGCATTTATGAGTGTGTGCATGCACCTTAGTGTGTGTGTGAGTGTGTGTGCATGCAAATGTTTGTGCATGTGTGTGTGTATGTGTGGGTGTGCATTCATGCATGTGCTTGTGCATTTATGAGTTTATGCATGTTTGCAAGCATGTGCACATGTAGGTATGTTGATGCATGTGTGTGTGCATGTATTTGGGTGAATGTGTGTGTGCTCTAGAGTATATGTATGTGTATGTGTATGCATGCATGTGTGTCTATCCATATGGATGTGTGTGCATGCATGTACTTGTGTGCATATGTGTGTGTGTGAGTGTGCATGTACATGTGCATGCATGTGCATAGGTATGTGAGTGTGTTTATATGCATGAGTATGTGAGTGTGTGTGCACATAGGTGCATATGTGTGAGTACATGTACATGTGTGTGCATGGGTGCACATGCATCTGCATGTGAATTTGCATGCATATTCGTCTATTTGTGCCTATGGTCATTTGTGTGTGTTTGTGTGTGTAGGTGTGCATGTGCTTGCAGTGTGTATGCATATACTTGTTTACATGTGTGTGTGCATGCATTTGTGTGTTGTGTGTATGTGTGTGTTTATGTTTCCATGTGTGTTTATATTTGTATAAGTATATATGCATGAGCATATCTGTGTGTGTGTGTGTGCATGTGTGTATACTCATGCACTTTTGTGTAAGCATGCATGTGGATTCATTTGTTTGTGTGCATGTGTTTGTGTGTGTGTGTGTGTATTTGTGCATATTTTTATGTTTAGGCATGTGCATGCATGCATACATGTGCATGTGTAAGTGTGTGTATGTGTGTGTGTATGTATGTATGTGTATGTGTGTGTGGTCATGTGTGTGTGCCTACATATATGTGTTTGCATGCATGTGTGTGAGGATTCATGTAGGTGTATTTATGTATGCATGTCTTTACGTGTGCATGTGTATATGTGTGCCTATACTTCTGTGTGTTTGTGTACAAGTTTTGTTTGTGTGTGTATATGTTTGTGCATGTGTGTGTTTGTGTGTACATGTGCACGTGTTCATGCATGCATACGTGCATACTTGCGCTTGTGTTTATTTCTGCCTGTGTGTCTGCTTGGGTGTGCCACTGCATCCATGGGTACCTGTCTCCATAAATTCATGTTTGTGTAAGCATGCATGCACATGAGTGTGTCACTATTGGTCTTTGCATGTGCATACGTGCATTTTTGTGCTGTGATTGTATGTTTGTATGTGTGTGCACATGTCTGTGTGCATGTTCTTATGTCTGTGTGCATGAGATTATTTATGCAAGAAGTCAAGTGGTCATGTGTGGGCAGGTGCATGTGCTATGTATGTGCATGTCAATGCATGTGGGTGTGGGTCTGTGTGCAGACAAACACATATTTGTATGCTTGTTTTTCTTTATGTATGTGTGTGTTCTTGTGTGTGTGCATGTATATGTATGGTTGTATGCATGCATGTGTGTACATATGCTTTTGCATGTTTATACATGTGTGCTTGCATGTGTGTTTATATACCTTAGAGTGTTGGGGTGTGTGTGCATGTGTTTGTGCATGTTTGTGTGTGCATTTATTTGTGCATGTGTGTATGTGTGTGTGTATATGTTCGTATGTGTGTGCATGCATGTGTGTGTGCACATGTATGTGCATAAGGGTATTTATGTGTGTATGTCTATATGTGTGATTGGGAGTGTGTGTGCATGCATGTGTGTGTGTATGTGTGTGTATGTGTGTGTGCATGCATATTTTTCAAACATTTGATTAATATCTTTGAAATCTTATTTTTTAGAAATAATTTAAATAAGAAATTTAAAATATAATAAAAACAAAAAACCTAATTACCTTTCAAATAATCGCTCGTCATTTGTCGATTACTACAGTGTTTTGGTCGAGTCAGGACATGAATCTTGAACCCATTCAAAACGTTTCAATTCAGCTCAGATCAAGAACATTAATCTCCAATTATGTATTATTAATATTTTTATTACTGGTATGCACAGGTGATTAAATCCCACATGAATTAAAGGATAGCCTACCTCAAGATTAGGCTATCTATAGCATGTGCAAGAATGCTTATAACGAGAAAAATGATTTTCAAATACACCGTGTGGGACTAAAAGTATTGCTTGTACTGCGTGGTGAACTTTTGAATTGTATGAGTGATGTGAGCCATCCAATTGAACATTTTCACGATTGAGTGATCACCATCGTATCTACTTTTTCAACCCACTAATTCTATCAGTCATCTGATTGTGCAATTTTGCGATTGCATAGCACAAATGCATGGACACATGCACGCACAATCACATGTTCATACTCTCTTTCACACAAATGTGCACACACCTACACACATGCACACACACTTTCACATAGAAACAAACATGTGCACACATACACATACACATGTGTGAATGAACACACACACACACACACAAACACATCCATATGCATACACACATGCACACTCAAACACATGCATTTGCACATATGAACTTACACATGCAAAAAAATGGACATAAACACCCACATACCCACACACACCCATACACATGCACGTGCACACACAAACATTCATGCACATGCACACACTTAAGCACAAACATGCACATGCAAAAACTTATTCTAAGACAAATATGAACACACACACACATGCACACACACACATGCACATATGTACATATGCATGCACACATAGGCACACACATACATATGCACATATGCACACTCATACACAAATCCACACACTCACACATTCATACACACAGACACACTCAAAGGCACACATACATGCACACACATAATGTATACAACATGCACACACACACCCCCACACACACACATGTATGCATGCACACACAAGCCCACAAGAACACACACAAATAGACACACACATGCATATGCAGAAGCACATAAACATGCACACACAATCAAACTCACACTGATGGATGCACACTTGTACACACACACACATGCACACTTGCTTGCATATACCCACACTTACATGCACACACACACACACACAAAACTAGACACACAAACACACATAGACATATACATGCACATTCACACATGACACACATGTAGGCATAGAGAAACACACACACACTTAAACACTTGCATATGCATAACCACACATAGATGTGCTCACACATGCACACATATGCACCCCTCCTCCAACATACACACATATACCCCCTCCTCTAACACACGCACATAAGCAAGCACACACACACACGAGCATGCATACACGTACACGTACACACACACATACATAAGCATATACACTCGTGCACACTTGCTTACATGCAGGCACATGCAATCACAGACTAACACACCAACAACAACACACATGTACACACACTTGCATAATACGAACACATGCATACTTATAAGCACACACATTCACAAACATGCACACACACCCACATGTGTGTGCTCACACAACACACATGCACACATGCAAACACACATACCCACACACATGTAAGCTTTCATGCTCACACATGCACACACAAATGAATGCACACACAAAAATGCACATGCATGCATCTAGACACACAAGCATATACACATATGCAAACATGTATCCACATACACAAATGCAAATATGGACGTGAAAATGTATGCACACGTATGCAAACACATGCAAACATGCATACACTTGTATAGATGCACACAGAATTAAAACATGCATATGAACATGCATAAGTACACCTATGCACATATACACATGCTCACGTAAATACATACACATGCACATAAACAAACAACCACACACACACCTGTACACACACATGCATGCACACACAAGTGCACCTGCACACATGCATACACAAGTACATAGAAGCATATAGACATGCACACACACACATACCTATAGACACACATCTATAGACACACATGCAAGCACCTATGCACACGCCTATACACTTCTACAAACAAGCATGCATACATACAAGCGTACACAAACACACACATATGCACATAGACATGCACACATGTCTAAACATGTGCATGCACACATGTATACAAGCATGCACTTTTGCACACACAGCCATACACTCACATGCATCCACAAACACACATGTACATAAATACATGCACAACATGCACACATACTCCAACAAACACGAACACACATAAAAAAACACATGCACACATGCAAGCACAACACACACACATTTGCAAACATAGAGAGGCAAACACATGTGCACATGCATGCACACACACACACTCGTATATGCACACTCACATATGCATATACTCATACACATGCACAAGTATGCATGCACACATACTTGCATGCACACACACTTGCACACACACACACATATGCACACATGTACCCATGTGTATGTAGATACTCACATATGAATAAACACAAATACACACATACACTCATGCATAAAACACACATGCATAGACATACACTCATAAAGGCACATGCATTAACACACACATGCAAACACATGCATACACACATACATCAACAAGTACACATGCACACACGCATAAACACATCCACACACACTATTGCTTGTGCACACACACAAGCACACACACATGCACAACCAAACATGCACACATACACATATACATATACACACAAGCACACATATGCACACACATGCACACATGCAAGCATGCACATGCACACACCTACACAATCCTGTACACATGCGTATATACACATGCACACACACACACACAATTACACAGACACAACCACACACACACACACATGCAGATGAACACACACACACATGTAGATGAACACACACACACACGTATATGCACACATGCAAGCACATGTCCATGCACACGTATATGCATATGGACATGTACTCATATGCACATAAGCACACAGAAACATACACACAACAATAACACATACATTCACACATGTGCATACACTCACAAACATGCATGCACAAAAGCACACACATGCATAAGAGCAAACAAAAATACACTTGCACACGCACACATGCACACACACTCCTACATGAACACACTGACACTAACGCATGCATATGCAAAGACATGAACACACACAAACGACCACGCACACAGATGCACACACCATACACATATGCAAATGCTCACAAAGGAACACTCACACATACATGCATACACACATAGAAACATCTGCAGGAATGCACGAAGATGCACACCCATACACACACAAGCACAAACAAATACACGCACACACACAAATGCACACAAAAACATAAGAACACACACAAACTCCTATAGACACCCTCACATATAAACATGTATGCACATGCAATGTATATACATGCACTCATGTGCATACCCACACATGCAAATGCATGCATATATGCACAAATACACATGTACACACACACACACACACAAATTCACACATATACACAAATGTGTACACACACATGTATGCACATAGTTGCCTACATAGGGACACACACGCATGCACCCATAGACATAGGCACACACATGCACACACACACACAAGTAGACATGCACACACATATATACTTGTACACAAACATAGAAATGCACATGAACAAAAACACACACTTATAGGTATATACACACACACTTTGTACACCAACACATGCACACACACACTCACACACACACACACATAAACATACTTGCACACATGTGCAAGTACACATATACACATATACACATGCTCACAAACACATGTAATTACAAACATAGATACATAGATAAACACACATACACAGGTACACATGCACACACACACACACATGTACTCACATGCACACAAATGCACAAACACATGTGCAAACACACATGCACAAACACACATACATGTGCACACACATGGGCACATGCACGCACATACATGCACCCACAGATACATGCACACATATATACAAGTGCATGTATTAGCATATGCACATGCAGACATAGCTACATAGACTCGCAAGCTCATGCACACACACATACACAATTGCATACATGCACAAGCACACACTATGTAGACACACACGTAACCAGCAGCACACACAGTGCCATGTGTAGACACACATGCACACACGCACATACATAGGAACTCACACACACTATGCCAACGTGTAAACACACACACATGCTCACACAAGCACTCATATTCTTACACACACACATACAAACACCCACATACATTTACCTACAAAGCACATATGCACCCACATACCCACAGCTATACGTGCATACACAACACACACATACATGAATGTGCACACCCACATACACATCCAAATGAACACACATACACATACACATACACACATGCATGCACATAAACACAAACCTATACACATGTAGACACACATTCCTATACACAAGTACACACACATGCATATGCATACAAATATAAACATACACAAACACACAAGTAGATAGCCCGATACACATGCATGCAAGCACGAACCAACACACACAAGAACACATGTGCATACGCACCTACCCACACATACAAAAGCACACACATACACATACACACCATATGCATACACACATGCACATGCACACACTCACATACACACAACCATAAACCTATATAACTGACACAAACACATGCACACAAGAACACGCACATGTATGTGCACACACTCACACACACACATAGATGCACACATACATACATGCATACACACACACTAACAGATACACACAAACTCACACAAGCACATGCACACACATAGAACCACATGTAAATGCAAGCACACATAGATGCATAATAATGCATGTAAACATGCACACCTACAGGCATCGATGCATACCCAAGCACTTAGACTTATGCATAAACACATACAAATAGCCACAAACACACAACCACACATTCATGTACACTCGCAAAGACACACATGCACACATGCACATGCACGCTCATGCACATTCTTACACACATACACACACACACACACACACACTTAAATAGAAAACACATAAAAACACACATACATGTAGATAGACATGCATACATATGCATATGGAGATGCAAACCATGCATATCCACATGCTCACACACACGCACATACATTTGCAAGCACACACACACACATGCATGCACAAACATACACACTTACATGCACACTCACACATGCACTCATACAAACAAATGCACACAAACATATACAAATGCATGCACACATATGCACACACACATACACATACAAACACACACTTGGATGTGCACATATGTACACATACATACACACATACACATACGTACACACAAAGTCACACACACCCCCACACACGTTCACATGCACCCCTATGTAGACATATGCATGAACAAAAATGTACACATACACGCACATGCATGCATACTTGCACATGCAAACTTACACACCCATGCACACAAAAACACACAAATATACACATACTCACACACAGGAACAAACACTTACATACTTACTCATGCACAGACACTCTCGTGCATGTGAGCAAGCACACACATGCACACGCATGCATACACATAATCACACACATATACATATGCATGCACACCCATGCACACATATACACATAGAACAAACACATGCAAAGAAACATATGTGCACACATACAAATATTGACACAAAGATTTACATGCACAAGCATACACAGAGACTTGCACATAAACATTCACACCATACATGCACACGTACACACACATAGATGAAACACACACTCATGCACACCTAAAAACACACACATGCACATGCATGATTACACACATGCACAGCATGAACACATGCATGCACCAATAACCACATGAATAAGAACAAACATCCACACATTTACAGGCACGCATGCAAACATACATACATGTTTGCACAAAAAAATAGATGTACACACATGCACACACACACACAAACACACGCAAACACATGCATATACAAATGCGCACACACTTGCACACATGCACTGCATAAGCACATGCACACATATGAATATGCAAAGACAGAGGCACACACACGAAGGCTCATAGGCATGAGCACTCATGCACACACACATACACATATACAGGAATGCACTTATAGATGCTCACAAATTCACATACTAACACATGCACCACTAGCATGCACACATGTGTGTGCAAGTACACACGATGGACACACACACTTGCATCCACATGTACACACGCATATGCTTGCATGCAAGCATAAATGAACACACACACAAACACACACATGTGCATGCATGCACACAATAAGAAATAGGCATGCACAAATGCTCACGTGCACACACGCACAAACATTCATGCACACACACATAAGCACACACAAACACATACACACACATAAACACAAACACACACATGCAAACATGCACATATGTAGACACAGAAAGACATGCACACACCTATATACACATATACACACTTGTATCCACATGCATATGCACATGGACAGACACACATGCACATACACATGCACATACAGATTCACACGCACATGCACACATACATGCCCACACATAGGTGCACACACACACATTTATGCACACATATGCAGGCAGACACACACCTACATAAAAACACACATACATATCCACATGCAAGCATGCACAAATACCCAAATTCATGCATGCATGCACACATGGACACACTCTCACGTATGTGCACACATACACATTCATACACTTGCTTATATGCACACAAACACACTCACAAACATACAGATGCACACAAATATAGCACATGCACACACACACATGCATGCGCACATGCACTTGCACAAACACATGGACATGCACACATACACACATGCCCACATGAACATGCACACACATGAACCTACACACACAAACAGATGCACATGCACACTCATGCATCAATGCACTCATGCATAAACATAAGTACAAGCACATGCATGCATATGAATACACTTATAGACACACATATTCACACACACACATGCATATATACACATAAAAGTATGTGTACACCAGCACATGCACACTTGTAGAAATATGCACACACACTTAAACCCACAAGTAGACATGTGCATGTGTACACACACACATAATAGTATGAACATAGACATACACACTCACACACACAAACTCACATACAACCATACACACACACACACACACACATGAACACACACATCCACCCATGCACCCACCCACAAACATGCACATGAGCATATGCACCTGAACACATCCACACACAAATATGCATGCATGCATGCACACACACACTAACACACACCATACCCAAATCACACATGCATACATGTGCACACAAGCAAATCCATGCACACATGCATATACACACACATGTAAACAAAAATACTTAAACACACATGCACACATGCACACACATAGGCACACATACACAAGTACACACACATGCATGCACACACACCCACACAAAAAAAAAATACATATGTACACACATGCATACACATAGAGAACCATGCATGGACAAATGCAAACATACATTGGTATCAACACATGTGCATATTCACACATATGTACACGTACACACACATACTTTGCATATACACACACATTCAATTAATTTCTCAAAAAATACAAACACATAGGCATGCATCTACACATGCATAGACCTGCATACACTCATGCAAGCTCACACGCACACACTCACATGTGTACAGACACACACATGCACATACCCACTCATGCTAGTATGTGCATGTGCATGAACACACACACACACCTAGACATGAACACACAAACTTGCATACACACACATACACACAAACACATACACACATGTATACATGCATGCACTGACATTTACCCACACAAGAATGCACACACACTCACACACAACCATGCACACACACCCACACCCACATAAACATACACACACACATGCACACACATGTACACCAACATGCACATACACACACAAGCAAATACATGTACACACATATGTGCATAATTACTTTCATGCATACACATAAACATGCATATGAAAATCCACACACATGCATACACACTCAAATGCACACACATACACAAACCTGCTTGCATAGACACACCCATACAAATGTACACATGCATACACATGTACACACTTGCACATGTATGCATAAACACATGCACACATTCACATGTGTGCACACACAAGGGAACCACCTACATACATACACAGAGAAACACAAGCAAGCACAAGCTCATCAACATACTTACACTGACACTGACACCCACGCACATGCATAATTGCATACACACACGTGCATGAAAACACAACACAGACGAACATGCACACACCTACATAAGCACACACAAGTGCACACATGCACACACAAACACACATATACATGCAAACAAACATACATATACACATGCACACACATAGACACGTATACAAACACACACACACACATATGCACTCTTGCTTGCACACGTACACACATGTTGGAACACATGCATGAATGCATGCATAAATGCCCACACCTCTACACACACACAAAAACACACGAACACAAATGCACACACATACACACAAATGCATATGCACATACATGCACACATAAGCATGAACACACACATATGCATAATATGCACACACACACACACACATAGGCACAAACACACACACATACTCATAACACACATGCATACACACACACACACCCACGGTTGCATGTAGGTAGACATCTATATGCACACACTAGCTTGCATGCAAACACAACCACACATAATTGCATGCAAGCATGCACATGAACACATGCAAGCACACAAACATCCACACATGCACATGCATGCCTACAGGCAGAAACACTTATGCATATATACACCTACATACATATGTGCACCCAAGCACACACACGTACACCAGCACCCATGCATGTACACATGCACATACACACACGCAATCACACATGCACGCACATGCACACACATGCACACGCATGCACATGCATACACACATATACATGCATAGACATGAACATACATAGACACACACACATACACATGCACGAGTGCACACACATGTGCACATAAACATACACACACACACACATGCATGCAAGTGAGCATACACACACTACACAAGCACATGCACCTGTGCATGTACATATGAACACACATGCGACATGCACACGTAAGCCCTTGCACATGCACACAAATACAAATACACAAATGCACATGTGTATACATACACAACAACACACCCAAGCATGAATGCATGCACACAAACACATACATGCACCATGCACAGACACAAGAAAAATACACACATGCACACACATGCACATACACATGCACACATAATCACATACAACTTTACACACAATTACATACACACACACACTTCACACACATAAAATACTTAACACAACACAAATAAAACACACACACACAAGTATACACATAGACAAACACATACAAATGCATATGCATACACAAACACTTCACACCCACACACTCACATGAACCCACATGTACACATGCGTACACATGCATACACACGTGTTCACACAAACACACATACACATGCACATATCCACACCTACACACATCCATACACTCACTCATACACACATACACAAACACAGCACACACACAAATAAACACATGCACACACACATGTGCATATGTACTCAAACAAATACACTAATACATGTACAAACATGTACATGCATACTTTCACACACAAACATGCACATACACCCACACACACACACTCATACACTTGCATGCTTGCACACTCACTCAACACACACAAATGTATGCACCCACACATGCACACACAATAATGCATGTGCACAAAATTACACATAAACAAAGTGCACATTACATACATGCACACACATGCATGTACGTACACACAAACAAAAATGCATGTACACACATACACACTTGCACCCACACTCATGCTCGCACAAGCACATGCACATACATGAACACACATAACAACAAAAAACTGCATACACATTGGTACACACACATACATAAAGATACATACATGCACACAAACACACACTCACATAGTCATGCATGCACACACACTCACATATATGTACTTGTGGGCACACATAGATGTAAGAGAATGCACACTGATATACTTGCACACACACCAACACACATGCATGCAAAAAACACATGCATACACAAAAGTGCACACAAAAACTCACATATGCACACACACCTCCATGTGCACACATGCACTAACACACACAAATACATACACACATATACACACAACACATGGATACACACATACTCACACACACACACACACACACACACACACAAGCACACACAGACGTGTATACCCATGCACAAGAGCACACACATGCATAAGAACACATGCATGCACACACACATACACATGAACATGTACACATAAACACACACCACACATGTGCATACATGCAACACACCACACAAACATACATACACACCCACACAATCACTCACGCACATACATGTGCACACGCATGCATGCACACACACATCCTCTCATAAACACATTCATACACACATGCACACACCCGCAAGTGCTTATGCACGTACAAACACACAAACATATGCACACATAGACAAACACATAAATATGCACGTGCACACAAACATGCTCACACACATGTGTATATGCATACACACATCTATAAGCAAACCCATGCAAACCCGTACAAGCACACACATAAAGACACATGTAGAAACACCCACACAAGTATGAACACATGAAAGTACATACACACACACACAAATAGGAATACACACACACATGCACTCACAAACACAAGAACATGCACACACATATGCACTTACACATGCACATATGTGCACACAAATACACACTCATAGGAACACACAAGAATGCACACAAAGACACATGCATGCATAGATGCACAAACACACACACACATGAACACACATGCACACACCCACATGTAGCCACAAACATACATACACACACACACACACAAGCTCATTCATACACATGCATTTATGCATATAGACACAATGCTCATATATGCATAAGCACACATAGGTTGACACAAACACACATATGCATAGATGCACACATGCACACACACAAATACACATGCATCCATACACACATAATTCACACTTGCTTGCATGCACACACATACATGCATATGCATTAAAACATGTGCATACATATGCGTACCTATATGCACACATGCATATGCATGCATATAGACACACACTCACACTTTCACCTGCACACACACACATGTACATTCACACATACACATGCATACGCACATAAGTACACACACGCACACACATGTGCATAAGCAAATGCACATGCACAAATGTGCACACACATGCACACATGGATGTATTCATGAACAAATGTGCACACACACACACATATGCTCACATACACATAAATACATTGACATGCACCCACACTTGCACATAGTCTTGCACACATATACACACATGCACAAAATTATGCTCACACATGAACATAAAAACACTCATGCACTCATGCATGCATATAAGCATACAAAGGAAAACACACACACTCTCGCACTCACATATACACATTTCTATATGTACACACACCCACATGAACACACACACACAATCATGCATAAATGCATACACAAACACAAACATAGCCACATACACGAATAATCGCATGCACCATCGCACTCACCCAAGCACATGTGTGCATACGAGCATAAACATATGGACAGACACACATTCAAGCATGCTCGTGAACACACATACACATACCCACAAAAAAAGTGCATGCACAAGAGATGCACATGCACTAACACATGGCTTGCATGTACACACACATGTACACACATGCATACTCACTGGCACACATAAATATGCACTCACACCCACACACATGCACCAACATAGACACGCAAACACTTGTACACACAAACACACACACACACACAAGAACACCTGCACACAAGAACACTCATGCACACGTAGATGAACACACAAGTAGATACACATGTGCACACACATACATAGACACACACAAATACCAACACACACCCAAACATATGGCACACATGCATGAACCCACAAACACACACACATGTGTACATGCACACGTGCAAAGACATGCATACATATACACACAACCACATGAACACACACATAAACACATAAAGGCATACAAAGGAACATACACACACTACACAAGCACACACACACAAGCATACAAAAACACATGCAAGCACACACACTCACATACAATACCACACATGCACAAGCACACACATGAATGCACAACACACATGTGTGAACGTGTGCATATGGACATGCTTGTGCACAAACATGTGTGCCTACTCACATGTGCACATTTGTACCCACTCACATGTGCACACATGGACACACGCACACACACATGCATGTGTGGACACACATGTACATATATGTGCACACAGACATGCACACACACACATGCATGCACATACACACAAATGCAAATCCAAACAGACTCACTCATACATCTACACAAGAATACAAATGCACACATCGCTAGACATACTCGCACACACATATGCATGGACACACACCCATAGACAAACCCACATGCACGCACACATGTATTTGCTCACATGCATAGAGTGACACACACTCGTACACAAATGCATGCACATAGCCATGCACACATCACACACACACATACAGAGAAACACAAATGCAAAGACACACATGCAAACACATGCACAAGCACACTTGCACATATGCACACACACGCTTACACACATGTGCACATGCACTTGTATACACATGCTCACACACTCAACCATACAGATGTAGAGTAGATGCAAACAAGCACACAAGCATGCAGAGTAGATGCAAACAAGCACACACATGTGCATGCATTTTCTCACACATAGAGACATGCACAGATGCACCCACACATACACTCACACACATACATGCACATGCACATGAATGCATGATCACATTCACACACGCATGCACCCATGCATACACACAAGAACAAACACATGTATAGACACATGCACACACACAAGCACCCACAAACAAAACCAACACATATGCACACATGCATCCTCACATACAAACACACATGCATATCAACACACACATACACATGTCCAAACATAGATAAAACACATAAAAAAACACATGCATATGGATAGACATGGACACATGCATTTGCACATGCAAGCACATGTGCACCTAAATACACTAACACCCACCACATGTACACACATGCATGCACAAATACACACATGTACACAAATGTAGAAAACCGCATGCAGGCACACACAATCACACACATTCACACACACCCACTTACACATATGTATACACAAACAAACACACATACAAACATATATACAGATGTACACACCCATGCACATGCATGCACACAAACACACCCACACCCACACACATATACAGACACACACATGCATACATGCATGCACACACACGCACAATATACACATAGGCAAGCACAAATAGGCTGATATGCACATTCACACACACATGAATAGAAAAACACGAACACATGCACACATAGTCAAATATGCACCCACGCACATGCACACACACATGCACCCACACACTTGCACATGGACGTGCACAGAAATGCATAACTAAACATGCACATATGCATGCATTCCTACATGGATGCATATGACAACAACAACACACACACACACATAACCACACTTATACATACACATTGATGCACACAGTCATGCATACACACAAACATACACAAACACACACACACACACACACACACACACACCTACAAACAGATGCATACAGACACACACATAACTAAAAACTCACTAACGTACACACAGATACACAAGTACATGCAAACACACAACATATGCTCATGCACAAATGCTAACACACTTTTGCATAAATGAATGAAACACACACCCACACACACATACAAGCACACACATACATGCATGTATACACAAACACATGCACACATGCGTGTACATACATGTGCATAATGAGCACACACACGTGCACATGCATGTCGAAACATACACACTCTCACATATATAAGCATGGATATGCTCACAAATGCACTCACACATACTTACCTATACATGCATGTACACTTAGCATAGACACACACACAAACTCAGACATACAATCACACATGTACAAAGATGCATATACACATGCACACACATGGACATGCACACACACACACACACACACAAAACACAACCACCCACAGATTAAGTATGCATTCATATAGATGCATATGCACACACGCATATGCATGCACTCACATAAACCCACAAATACACAAGCACACACACATAGAGCCACACACACACACTTATGCACACACACAGACAAACACTCGCATGTGCAAACATGCACACACACACACACAACTATACAATCATGCACATGCACACACACACACACACATATACATGCACATACACACATGCACAAATGAGCACACATGCATACACACACACAGATTCACATGTACATATGCATAAACAAACACATCCACAAGCACACATACACACACACATGCATGTATGCATGTACACACCCAACGGACACATAACCATGCACATACATGTAGACATACATATATACACATGTATGCATGCATGTACACCCACGTACACATACACAAACATAGCACACAATACACACATACTCACACACATGCTGCCAGATAAACACAAATCCATGCATGTACAAATATGACCATGCATGCACACACACACACACACAAATCCATAGGTATAAAAAAAATAAACACAAAAAATACACATGCACATATATGCACAAACATGCACATGTTTAAGAACTCATACAAGCACACAGATGCACAGACATGCACACACACACACACTTGCATGCACACATGCACACTAATAGACAAACACATCTACAAAAACACATGCATAGGTACACATACACACACAAAGGCATGTATTCACACACGTGCCCAATACACCCATGCATGCACACAAACACATACACGCATACATGCATGCAAACACGCCCACACACATGCATACACGAACACACATGCAAACATGCACAAACACACAAATACTTTGGCATGCACCCATGCACACCTAAACATGTGAACCAACACAAAGACACACAAACACAACCACACATGAATAAACATACATTTAGACACATACACACATGTACATGCACAAATGAACATAAAAAAGCACACTTGTACACACTCACAACCACAATCATCCACAAGCAAACACACACAATCATACACACACATGAGCACACCCACAAACATATGCACTCACATGCACAAAAACTCTCACATGTGCACACGCACATACATACACACACATACGCATGCACACACATATACAAACACATGCACCTGTACATACACAAGCACACACTTATGTACACACCTACCCAAACACTGACACATACATGAAAAAACATAAGCTTGCACACTAGTCCACACACACATGCATACACATGTATATATATATATATATATGCACACAATCAACAAATAAAGTCATACACATAGGCACACACATTCGTAAAAACGAACACACACATACACAGTTGTACAAACACATGCAAACATGTATGCACACACATACACACACACATGCATAATCACATACATGAATATGGACATATGCACACATACATAAACACAAGCTATCATGCACATATATGTCTGGGTTCATGCACAAATGCACACAAACACACACACATGTACACATGTAAAAACTCACACACGGCCACAATCACGTAAATACGTGCACACATACCCAAACACAAAAGAATGTACATGCACCTGAATATGTGTTCACATATGCACACTCACTCCCATGCACATACACTCCTAGACAAGCACTCGCATACACACCCTCACACACATCCACATATGCATACACATATAAACAACCCCAAACACACTTGCACAAATACACACACACATTCACACACTTGCACACAAACCTACATACATATGCACACAAACGCACACATATGCACATGCATAATAGTAAACACACATGTACACACGTGCTTGCATATGGCCACTCTTACACCCAAACATGCACACACACACACACACACACACACACACACACCGAGGAGCACAAATGTATAGACACAATTGCAAAAACATGTACACATACAAAAACACATTCATGCACATGCATACATACACATGCACACACACATACAGTCACATACCTACACCCACACAAGAACATACACATACACTCAAATGCATACCCACTCATACATGCACACTTAGACACATGCACAAATGAAAACTCACTATCACACACACACACACCAGTGCATGCATGCACACACAAGCACATCCACTTGCTCATGCACACACACTCATACACATGCTTAGAAATGCAGAGCAATAAACTCCCACACATACACATACATGCATGTGCACAAACACATGCATGCATAAAGACACACTCATGAACATGCATGAACACATGCACACAAGCATGCCAACACGCACAATCAGCACACACACACACATGCACAGATGTACGCACATGCATACACATGCATATTCACAAGCATGCACATGCTCACAAACACACCCACACTCATGCACATATGCATACATGTGTGCACACACACACAAACACATGCACATAGACACACATGTACGTGCTCACACACATATGCATACATAGGAAAACACATGTAGATGCCCACGCATACACACATACACTCATGTGCACATGCACAAACATGAACACACACTCACACACATAGAAATGTACACACACAAAAATGCACATGCACGTACATTTAGATACACACATGTGCATAGATGCACTCACACAGACACACACACACACAAGCACAAGCATTCTCACACATGCACACATGCATGCATGTACACACCCATGCATACTCTAACCCACACACATGCACATCGACACATAAATATCCAAGCACAAATGCATGCATACAAACATTCACACATGTGTAGCCACATAAACATGCATCCATGTATGCACACACATGGACAGGCATGAAAATACACACATGTAGATGCACAAGCATTGACAAATAAACAAATACTAGCAAATACACATACACACATACACACAAACATGCACATGAATATACTCTAACACTTACAAACGCATGTATAGCCACACACACGCTTGCATGCACACACATGCACACTCATGCACAAACACATATGCAAACACACGTGCACTTTCACACATAGACATGGACAAGCACATACTCACACACATCCATGCACACTTACACAAACACAAATATGCATGTACACTCACACACAAACACATATACACATACATGTATGCATACACACATAGACCCCCCACACACACATGCATGCATGGACACATACATGCACTCACACACACAAACACATATGGAGCACACACATGCACACAAAGACACAAACATAATCACACACAAGTGCATACACACATGCAAATAGACATGCACACACTCAGAATCACACACACACACACAACCACACACACGTAATCACACACACATGAACATGTACAAACACACACACAGACAGACATGTACATGCATCCCAAACACACATGCTTGTCTGAACACATATACACATGCATATACATGCATACAAACACATACCCATATGCACGTCGACACATCCACAAGTGCACACATTGTAAACATGAACATAGAAAGACTTGTATAGATACACATGTGTGCCAATGCACACACATACATATGCACATGCACGACACACACACATGGTCATTGGACATGCTTAACCAAACACATACACACACACATGTAGGCAAATGAACACTGACATTCACACAAACACACAAAGGCATGACCATGCACATATAACACAAGCAACCATGTGCATACACAGCATATACACTCATCTACTCACATACACACACATGCATAAAAAACACATGCTCATACACACAAACATAAATGTATAAAAGCACATACACAAACATGCACATATGCATGCATGGACGTACACATGCACAAACACAAAGATGTATACACACAAACACACACACATAGACATGCATGCATGAATTCATACACACATACATAGACATAGACAGATAGCCACACACACATATACATATTCACAAGAACATAAACACATGCAAACACATGCATATGAATGCTCACACACATTGTTACTCGAATGTTCTCACAAACATGTACACATTCACTCTCATACACAGAGACAACTCAAGCACACATGTACACTAGTGCACACAAAACACATGAACACACACCCATGTACCCATGCACACACAACACATGTAAAAGCACTCTAACACATAGTCATATGAACACACAAACACATTTGCACATATATATGCACATGGATAGACATGCACACATATGCACATACACTCCCCATTGTAACATGCACCCACATGCACACATGGACACACATGCACAGTCATGCATGCACATAAATTCATGCACACATGTACACATGGAAACATGCATACATGTATAGGCTTACGAACATGCATACACACACATGTATATTTCTTACACACATGAACACACATACATCCACACTCATAAGCATACAAGTCCACACACACATGCTTAAAGTAGGCATAGGCACACACACACATCATGAATACACACACATGTATGTACATGCACAAAAAAATAGGCAAACTCATGCTCATTTTCACACACATACACATGCACAAGCTCGTGCACACACTTAAACATGCATTCACACACTCACACACACAAGTACACAAATTAACATACACACATAAACACACAAATGGACATGCACACATCCATGCGCATCCATGCATGCAAAAAAAACAAACACACGCATGTCGATGCATACACACACATGAAAAGATGCGTGAACAAATACAAATGCACACATGTGGGTACAAAAACACATGAATAGACACAGACATATGCATACACACACAAATACATGCATATACATATAAGCAGTCATACAAACATACACACACTCTTGCATGCACACACAAGCATATGTAAACATTCACATGCACACACATGCACGTGCAGACACACACGCACACACACATGTACTTATGCACACTAACATAGATGCACATACACATGCACACACATAAACACACACATATATGAATGCACACAGATCTACAGATGCAAACATGCACAAACATAAGTACACATGCACACATCAATGCACACACACACAAACGTACAAGCACACATGCACAAACATACATGCACGTAGGCACACATGTGCACATGCACATAGACACACACACACACACACGGGTGTGCACATATACACACACATTCTCACACATGCACGCTCAAGGAAATAAGCACACATGCATAGTGACATGTGAAGACATGCACACGCACATAAAGACACAAGTGCATGCATATGCATCCATGCAAAAACACATGCACAAAACACACATGCATGCACAGACATGCACACACACACAAACATGCACACACAAACACATACATATACATAGACACACACACACACTCAGACATGCACACATGCCGACATACACATGCATACACACACACACATGCCAACATGCAAGCATGCTGCATGCACGCACACAAGCATACACACACCCTCACACACATGTGTCTACACAAACACTTATATGGATGCACACATATAATCCCACACACACACATGCATGCACCCACAAATAGGAATGTACCCACACAAACACACATGCGTGCACGCATGCACATATAAACACACTGATAGAAACAAACAAATATACACACATGCACAGATGCATATATGCAAACACACAAAGCATACACACATACACACACAAACATATGCATGCAGTCAAAAGCACATAAGCTTGCAAACACACATACACATGCATACGGTTACACACACACACACAAATACATACACATAGAAGAACAAACACCCTTGCATGCTCACATGTACACACACATATATACATGAACAAACACTGGTACACTCACACAAACACACATGCTTGCATGCATGCATGTGAATGCTCACACTAATGCACACATGCATGCACCTGCACATGCATACACAAGCACACTCACATGCACACACACACACACACACCTACGCACACATAACTACACACACAGGCACACTCCCACACACACGTATCTATGCACACACACACTCACCTACTCATTCATGCAGGTACATGCACACACACACACATATGCATGCATGCATCAACATTAAAATACACATGCACACACACATACACATAAGCACACAAAAAACATAATAAGAAGTACATGCACATAAACACATGCACACACATATGAAAATGAATGCACATGTGCACACACTCACATGTACATGCACATGCATACACATGAATGAATGCACACACACACCTAGAAGCATATAAAAATGCACACATTTGCACACATGCACATGCACACATAAGAACACATAGACACATGCAAAAAAGCCCACACACACATGCACACAACATGCACACACACCCACATTCACATACACATACACAAATGTGCACAATCACATGCATACACATACACACATAGATGCATGCACATTCATCCACATGCTCACAAATAGTCCCACAGCTACACACATGCATAATTGCACACAAATACATAAACAACACTCAAATACACATGCACACAACCACGCATGCACTCGTACAAGATTGCACACACATTCATTACACATAGAAACACATGCTTGAATAGAATACACACATGCATACATACAATTACACATGCACAGACACATGCATACTTATCCACCCATGCACACACACAAGCACACATGTTTGCAAACATGCATGAATGCATTCACACAAGCATGCACTCGTACACACACACACACACATAAGAACACCTAAACATACAAGCACCTACACATGTACTACCACAAATGCCAACACACACATGCACACCTACATGAACATGCATGCACACCCATGCACACATGCTCATGCACATGCAAACACACACATTGATAGAAACACATGCTCACACATGCACATGCACATACATGCACTTGCAAACACACCCACACAAATACACAAACACACAAATGTGCACACACATGCATGCATAGATATGCATGCATGCATACAAATACATACACACACAATCATACACACATATGCTCATATACATACATACATACACATAAGAAGCACATGCATACACAAAGATGCATGCAGTCAAGCCCATATGCACCCACATAAGCATGCACACATGTACATACAAAATGCAAATGCACAAACAAGTACATGCACTCACATGTGTCTACCCACACACAAATGTGAATGCACATGCACTTGCTGAAGGAAACACATGTATATGCACACTTATGCACATACACATGCACACACATGCACTCACATGCACATAAAAATTCACACACATGTTGGAACACCCACACACATGCACCCACACATACACATGCACACACACACATATGCACACGTGCTCAGACACATGCATGCACCCACAAACATGCATACACACACACACATGCTCTCACATATACATAGATGCACAAACAAACACACATGCACACATTGACATACTCACATGCATGCATGAACACACATGCACAAAGATGATGCACACACACACATACTCACACATGCATGAATGCACATATGCACAAGAACACAAGCACATGAATAGATGTATGTACACATACAAGTGCACATAAAAAAACATGTGCACACACACATGAATAGACACTTATATACATGTGCATACCCACACACACAAGTATACACACATGCACATGCACATACACATGAATGCAAACAAGTATAAACACATGTCCACACACACATATGTACACCCATGCACACACCCACCCACACAAACCTACACACACACATGCACACAAACACACACAACCACATGTGCAGACACTCATGCATAGACAATCATACACATAGAAACAAATGCACATAGACATATACACACATGTGCAGAATGATGCACATGCATACACACATACATACACATGCCCTAGCACAAACACACACACACAAATACACATGTACACACATAGACAAATATAAGCATGCACACACATATACACACACATTCACACTTTCACGAATGCATGCACACAAAGACATGCACACACACATGAATGCACATAAGCATACACACAAATGCACTCATATGCACACAAACTCATACACACATGTACACACACACATGTACATAAATATGCATGTCTACACACACACATATATATAAACACATGCACACATACACATTAAATGCGTATGCACACAAACACGCAAATGCCCTCCCACACATGTGCATGCACACTAGCACATTCATTTGCACTCACACACACACACATGTGAATGCACATATTCACACACATGTGCATTTAAAAATGTACACACATACATAAGCACACACACATGCATAATCAAAATATATATAAGCACATTCACACAAAACACATACACACACACACATAAACAAATGGATGCTTATGCACACTAATAGAAATACACACAAACACACAGACACACACCAACACACATGTGTGTCTACACGCACACACACTCTAGCATACCCACACATACACATGCATGTGCACATGCACATGCATGTACACATGTAGATGCATGCACATATGCACATGTATGCAGTGACACACAGACATACATGTACAAATGCATGCACATAGCAACATAAACACACATGCACAAACACATACATGCTTACATGTACATATGCATACAAAAATGCATTAACTCATATGCATGTATGTACACATACACATGATGACACATATAAGTGCATGTACCCAAACACACAATCACACACATGCTCCAACTCACACACACCCAAACACATGAATGCATGGACAAGCACATGCTCCCAAACAAACAAGTATGAGTTCATGCACACATACACAAGAAAATGTGCATAGATGCACACACAAACATATGCATGCATAAACACACACTCACAAACACATGTATTCACATACACATACACACAAACACACACATGCACACACAAGTAGACACACACACACACACACTAGTATAGACATGTAACCACACACAAGCACACAAATGCACCCACACACACAAAATGACATGCACATTGACAAATCGACACATATATGTAGGCATCAACATGATACAATACAGACACACATTCATACATAGACACACATAGACACAGACAGACACAATCATACACATTCATACACATGCATACCCACACACACCCACTCACACATATGCATACACCCACATGCACAAACACACACAATCATGCATGCACACACACATGTAGAAACACACATACGTAACCATACACACCAAGCACACGTACTCATAGACATATGCATTCACATGCAAGTATGCAAGCACAAACAACATCATGCATCCACACACAAAAGCACATAAACACACACCCATATGCATGTGCACATGCCAAAATGCACACACACTCAAAAACATGCATGCTTGCACACATGTACACACATGTCCACTCACACACACTCACCCACACACACTCACACAGACACACTCAAACACACATGCATATGCACACACATACACAGACAAACATAGACATGCGCACGCCCATAGATGAATACACACACACTAATCCACACACACATGCGCACATATGCATCAACACAAACAAACACATGCATAAGCATGCACAATACACATGCACACACGCAACACACACCCATACAGACATGCACACATGCACAGACATACACATAAATATGCAAGCACACACACACACACACATGTACACACACTCACCAATGAAAATACACACATACATGGATGAAGACATAGGTGCATGTGCTCGCACATTTGCACAAACATAAGTGCATGCATGCACACACGCACACATGCGCAAAGACAAAGATGCATGCAAACATATGCATGTAGACACACACAAGCACATATGCACATACACATATAAATATGCACGTAGACAAATATCATAGAAATAGACATACAGATGCATGCACACACACGTATACACACACATGCACACACATAATCACGTAAATGCATGCACATAGACATATGCACACATCCACACACACAACCACATAAAAATATGAACACACACATACACATGCATGCACACACTCATGTGCACATAAACACTCACACAAATGCGTACATGCACACACACTCACCCATACACATGCACACACTCCTGCACATGCACACATACACACACATAGGCATAGACACATGCACACCCATGCACACATTGACACACACACACACAAATGAACACATGCACATATTCACACATTCAAAAACACACACACAAACACACATATATGCATACACACACATGCACTCATATGTATACATACATGAAAAATCACAAACTTATAAAAATTAACATACATGCATACACATGCACATGCACACACACATGCATGCAGACACACATAGAATCACACATGTATGCATGGACACACACACACACCGATACACACACAAACAAACACATGAACACACACACACACAAGGACACACATGTTTGCACACACAAACACTTGCACACTTGCATACATGCACACACATAGGCACTCATATTTGCATAAACTCACACACACACACACATAATACATATATGCACACTTGCATAAGCAAACAAACACAAACAAATGCATGCATACCCACACATGTGCATATGCACACACACCACACATACATGCATACACACATGTGAGGGCACTAGCATACACATGCACTACACATACACATGCAATCACAAGTGCACATACACACACAAGCATGAAAACATAAGCACACACACATAAATATATGCTCATACACATGTACACACAAACATAATCATACATTTGCATATGTACACATGCACACATACATGCACAAACATGCATGTGTGAACACACACTTGCACACACATAAAAAGGCAATCACTGACATGCAAACACCCACCCATACATGCATGCATGAACACTAACAAACACGTCCGTGTTTACACATTTATGAGCATTCACACTGACGCACATGCATGCATATGCACATGCATAAGAAAGCACACACATACATGTACACACATGTAAGTGCATAACCACAAAGACACACATGTAAGATTACACACATACATCACTAGGTACACATATGAACATGCATAAGCACAAATTCAAAACAACACAGAAGCAAAAACACACACTCGTACACCTACACATATGCACACCTACACACACACACATGTACACACACACAAATACCCACACACACTCATGCACGACAAATGCAAACATGTATAGGCTCATGCTTGAATGCACACATAAACACACATAGGAATATACATCCAAAAACACACAATCACACTCACACATGCACACACATGCATACACATGTACAGACACATGCATATGTACAAGCACATGCCCACACATGTGCATCAATGCAAATGTACATGCATTAATGCACAACAGACAAACACACACACTCGTGTGCTCATGCAACACATGCATGCATACATACACACACATGACCACACATAGACACAAACTCATGCATGAATACACACACACACACACAAAAGCACCCAGGCACACACAAGCACACACAAACAAACATAGACACACATGCATGCACACACACCCTCACAAACACGCAACCACTCACAAGCAAATGAACAAACACATACACTCACAAACACATGTAAAAACACACACACATACAAATACACACTAACACTTAAATTATAAGAAGACAAACATGCACGTAGACAGACATGCATAAATGCACATCCTCACATGAATGCATGCACACCCACATACACTCGCACGAACCACATGCAAACACATGGATGCGCAAACACAACTATGCACAAGCAGACACACAAATGCAAAGGAACACTCACACAAGTATGCATACGAACACCCACTCAAAGGCACAGGTGCGTGTGTGTGAACACTTACAAACACATATGCATCTGCACACACATAAACACACACACAATAACACACACACATACACACACACACACACACACAAACCCACAAACATGTATACACATGCATACATATGCATAAGTAGCACTCACACACACAAGCATACACTTATGCTCACACACAAATAAACACACAAGCACACACATGCAGATACACATGCAAACATGTACACACATACACCCACAAACCTATATGCACACACACAAGCACAAGCATTCTTACATACTCACTTGGCATGCACACATGCATGTACCTACATAGGAACATAAGTGCATATTGGTACACATAGACACATACACACACATGCACACTCATTAGTAAAAGAAACATGCATGCACACACAAACATGCAATAATGCACTCACACCCATGCACTTGCAAATGAACAAACATGCATGCACAAGCACACACACATACATGCACATACACACAAATAGGCACGCAGATGTACATGCATAGATTCATAGACATGCACATGTAAGAACACACACACGCATAATGACATGCACAAACATGCACACGCACATGCGTATGAACATGTGTGAACCCACATATTTAGATGCATGCATATACATATATACACATGCACAAGTATGCACACATCTACACACATATGTAACACATGCACACACACTCACACTCATGCACATACACACATTTGCAAACAAACACACATGCATTCACACTCAAACATAGACAAAAACTTGAGCATGCATGCTTACACACACAAACACAGTCACATGTGTAGACACAAATGCACAAAAAAATCATATGCACACATTCATATACAAATGCATACACATGAACATGTACACACACACACACATGTGAAGATTTGCACAAACACACACACACACACACACACAAACAGATGCACATGCACATGCACAAGCACATACACGTGCACGTATGCATACACATATGTACTCGCACATGTGCATAAAAATGCACACACACCCACATACCCACAAACCCACCCACACACATTCATGCAAACATGCACACATAATCACACACACACATGCAAAATCACTTGCACTGACACACAAAAATGCACACAAACATGTATACACACAAACACACACGAATGCACCCTTTCATACACACACAAACAAACATTGACAATTACACACATGTACATAGAAGCATACAAATACACACATGTGCATGCACACACACACATACACATGCGTGCAAATGGATACACACATGCACATGCATGTTCATAAACACACATGAACATGCACATTCAGAGATGTGAACACGCATGCACATACACAAGTGTGCACGCGCACACTTGCACATACATACATAAACACACACACACACACACACATGCATGCACATGAATGCACATGTACACACAACCACAAAGACTTACAAGGACACACAGATGTCTACATGCACACATAAACACACTTGCACACATATGTAGATGAACACACATATACACACACATGCACATGCCCAAATCACAAACATATACATATGCAGACATGCCTGTACATAAACATGAATACACACACATAGGTACACAAGCACATGTATGTGCACACAAACATACACACACAGGCCCGCACACACACTTGCACAAACAAACACATACACACATATACACACACACACACATAGATGCAAACACATGTACATACATAGGTGCACATGGGAATGTCCACACACATGCACTTATATACACACTCATAATCACATAAGCACACGCAAATGCAAAAAGACACCCATGGACACACATACATGCACACACACACACACACATACACACACACACATAGATGCACACACACAAACACAAACACACACACACATACATTCACATACACGTGCATGCACACACACACATGCCTAGATGCATGAACAATTGCATAAACACATGGACCACACATGTACACATGCACAAACACAGATGCACACACATGCACACATACTCATACATAAACAAACATGCAAACAGACTCAAACATGCACACATATATTTACACTCAAACACAGATATGCATGCACACACACACACATAGACACACTCAAACACACAAAAATGCAAGCACACACATGTAGAAACACATGCATGTATGCTTTTAGACACACAAACACATGCACTCACACACACATGTGCACAAGCAGATGCACATAGACACACAGCCACACACAGATGCATACATGCATGCACACATGTATACTTGCAAACATACTTTCGAACACAAATGGATATGCATGAATACATATATGGACACCCACATGCATGCATGCATAGAGGTACACACATACACACACACACATATGTGCAAACATGCACATACACAAGCATATGCATACACACAGACACACACATGCACACACATATGTATACGTACACTCACACGTGCACACACACACATGCACACAAATGTACATTCAAATGCACACACACGCACATGCACATGCAAAGATATGCACATACACACACTCACATGCTGACATGCATTGAAACACATCAGAATACATACAAAAAACACATGCACTTGTATGCACATGTGTAAGCACACAAGCATTCATGCACTCCCACACACACAAAAACACAAGCACCCATGCACTCACCAACTTGCACATGTGTGTGCATGCACACGTTCTTGCATCCATACACATACACATGTAAACACTCAAACACACAAACACCAAAACACATACCCAGACACACACCCACACATACACATGTGCACACATGTATGCACACATGCACAAGCTAACTTACGCACACACACAGACAAACATTGACATGCACACACACACATGTACACCTATCTGCATACACATGCACACACACACATGCACAAGCAAACACACACATGCACAAGCAAACACACACATATCCACATGCACTCACTCTAACATCGACACACACATAGAAGCACACATGCACATAGGAAAACATGCACACACATAAGCACATGCACAAAAATATCTACACACATAAATAAACAAAACACAAACACAAACGTATGCAAGTATAAACATTCACACATAATAACATAGTCACATGCATGCACACACACATACATGCAAACATGCATTACATACATGTAGACAATCAAATTCACATAGATGTACACACTCATGCACATGCACACACAAGCACACAAGTACACGCACTCAACAACACACACTTATACACAAATGCATGTAGGCATGCATACATCCACAAACACACTCACACAAATGCACACACACAAAAACACATGCATATGGATGCACATATGCACACACACATATATTTGCAACCATGCTAACGCATGCACACAAACACAAACACATGTACTCACACGAAATGAACATGTACACACACAAGCACGCACACACACACATGCAAACACAAAAGCTACACCCAAGTGTGCATATACAAATAGTCACACAGACACAAACACACCTGAATACACACACACAAGCACACTCATGCACACACACATGCAAAAATACATGCGCATGCACATGCACACATGTACAAGCACAGACTTATGCACACACACACACACATACTCATAGACACAAAAAGAGCACAAACAAGAATACTTATGCACATGTACACTCACACATGCACACACGCATAGGCATGCACAAACGTGCATATTTTCTTGTAGCAATGCACACACATGCTAACATGAAAATAAATTCATGCATACACATGCTTAAACACACACATGCAAGCATGCACATGTGCATGCACACACATGCACACAAATACACACATACACACACACACATGCACATGCACACACACACAAATATGCACAAGCACACACATGCAAACACAAAGGCACACACAAATGTGCATACACACACACACACACACCTGCACACATACGCATAGGCACATGCACATTAACACACACACACACACCTAAAAACAGACATGGTTGCACACACATACACATGCTCAAGCACAAACACACATATGCACAAGCATATGCATACAGACACATAATAATGCACACACGCAAGCACATATGCACCCACAAACATATACCCACTCCCACGTAGTCAAGCAGAATTGTGTGCATGTGCACACAACATTGTAAACACACATAAACGTAGATGTACATGTGCACACACATGCACAAACATACATACAAACACACTCCCACAAAAACACATTTACATGCATGTACACACATGTGCACCCATGTACACATGCATTTAAACACACACACATGGACACACACAAGCACACACACAAAAATGTAAACGCACAAAACTACACACATGAACACACACATACATACACACATATGCACACACATAAAATGACACATTCACATGCACATGCACATGCACACATGCCCATGCTTATGTGCACACACAAATTCATACACAAACATGAATACATATGAAGGCACACACATGGTCACACACACAGGCACATGCTTGCACATGCACAAACTTCCATGCACAAAAGCCCATATGCACACAGGTGAACACAAACACAATCCCATGCACACATATGCACATAAACAAACACAGGTAAGCATAGATGCACACTAACATGAGCACACATAAACTTGATGACACATGTACAAGAAAAGATGCACATGCAAATACAGACACACATACACATGACCATGCACACATACGCAAACACACATGCATGCCTACACACATTCTCTCTCTCTCTCTCTCTCACACACGAACACACTCAAATGCATATAGACACATGCACCCACACATGCACACATACACATACACACACACACACATGTATGCATACTCACACACACTAACATGCATATGCACATACACACACACATACACATACACACATGCACATATATGCACATGCTCACATGCATGCATACACATAAACACATACACATACATATGCACACATACATACTCACACATGCACACATGAAGGCACAAACACATGCGCACCCAAACATGCTCAACAAGCATACAGACATGAACAAACACAACCATCACGTACACACAACACATGCACACATGCGTGCACACCTGACATGCATGCATATGCACACACACAAAAATACACATGTAAGCCTAAGCACACACATACACATATAAGTACACATACACACACATATGCAAGCACAGAAGCACACACAAACACATACACCTATACACACACATAGTCATGTACGTACTCACACACACAAGCAAGCTGCATGTAAGCATACATACTCATAAACAAATAGAAAAGAAACCCACACATACCTACACGCATGAACACGCTAATGTATCCACACATTCACACATATTTGCTCACATGCACATGCACAAATACACACTCTTGCATGCATGCACTCACAAACACACACATATTTGCACACAAACATGCATAACCAAACATATATATACGTTCTTATATACGTACACACCTACATGTATGCATAGGCCTAACCACACATACACATGTGCACACACATGCACATACATACATGTATGCATGTACATGCATGCATGCATGAACACCCCCACACAGATATAGAAACATGCACATGAACACACATGCACACATGCAAGTACACATGAACACATGTAAACACTCACAATCATACCCACATGTGTATGTACACACGCACACACATAGACAACCCTATACACATGAATGCACATGCTTGCATAGCACACACATGCATCCACACCTGCATATGCATACACACACATGCTCATACTCATAAACACACACACACCCAAACACACACAAAAACATCACATACATGCAAGTACAGATGAACACATGTAAACATAAACAAGCATACCCACACATATATGTACACTCATATACACAAACATATAGACATGCATGCACAAGCTCACATAGCATACACATATGCTCCCACATCTATATATGCATACACACATGCATACAGATAAACATATACACACACACACAAACATGCTAATGCACAAAAACACATGCACTTTCGTACATACGCATGTACATAAACTCACCCTCATACACATACAAGCCCACACACAAATCTATGCATGCATACATACACCTACACATATACACCCACAACCATACACACACCCAAACACCTATGCTCATGCACACACACACACATATGCATGCACACATGCTTACACACATGCAAAAAGAAAAATAGACTGACATGCACAAGTACATGCACCTACACACTTGCAAATGCACATGAAAATACACACAAAAACATACAGACACACATATGCACGCACACACACACACCCACACACCCCCACACATGCACACTACCACACATATGCACATGGGTGCATGATCACTTGTACTCATGAACATAAGAATGCATGTATGCACACACACATCCACACACACACAGACATGCAAACTACCACACATATGCACACTGGCATGCATGATCATTCGTACACATGAACATTAGCATGCACGTAGACACACACATATACATACAAAAATACATACACACAAGCACGCATGCATGCATATATATACACACAAATGCACACACACACATTGGCTCATACACACTCCTACACACATTAGTACTTGCACTATTGAAGCATGCATGCACACACACACACACATAAACAAGCACACACACACATGCTAACACACACACATGCACATACATACATGACCAAAAATGTATGCATGCACATATATAATCGCACTCACTCTAACACACAAACCAATGCACATACCCATGTGTTCACATGTTGCACATGCTTACATGCATAGACTCTTGCTCTTATGCAAACATAAGCAGACACACATATGTAGACACAAGCTTGTGCATAGCAAAACACACACCAGTACACACACACATGCACACATGAACATACACAAAAGCATGCTTGCACACACACACACACACCTACATAAAATGATCATGCATGCACATATGTGCACACATGCACTAACACGCACACATACACTGCACCATAAACACACATATGGACACGCAAACACATGCACAAACACAAGAATGTGTACATGAATGCACACACACACATAAACAAACTCACACATACATGCACATACTCACACACACACACAAGCATGCATACATACAATCATATACACACAAGTAGGCACACACACATGCATGTGTGTGCACACATGCACATGCATATCTCATACACTCACAAGGGCACACAAACACAAGAACACATACTCACTCACACACACACAAATACACACATGTATGTAGGCACGCACAAACAGACCCACATGCACGCACACACAAACATGCTCACACGCATACATGTAAACATGCACACAAGCACGCAAGCTCATATGCTTATAGACTTGCTCACACGCACACATAGACACACACATAACACACACATGCATACACATAAACACACACATCCACACACAGACCCACACACATAAGCACAATACATGCACATACGTGAACACACAGGAACACCCATATGTGCACACACATAGAGACACAATCATAAACACAATCACACACATACAAGCACACACATACATGGATAACTACACACTTGCACATGCACATAGGTACACACGCATTATCATGAACACACACACACACACGCTTTCATACATGCACACCCATATGCACCCATACACACATATGCATGCATGCACACATACACACGCATACACATGTACACACACACACACTCACACACTTGCTCACATAAATGCACACATACATGCACATATTCATGCACACACACACACATGCACTCAAGCACACATGCACACACACATGCACACACACATGCACACTCATACACATGCATATTTGCACACACTCACAACCACACATGCACACACCCAAGCACACATAAACACACATACAAATGCAAACATGCACACACATATACACATGCATGTGCATGAACACACATAAACAAATATGTTTGCACAAACATACAAGCACACCAACACAAGCACATGCACATGCACACATGTGCACAGGCACACACATATGCACGTATGCAAGCAAGCTCACATGCACACAGACTTGCTCTCACACACCAATAGACACACATATACTAAAACACACATGCAAACACATAAACACACACATGCACACACACACACATACACATATAGGCACACATACATGCACATACATGAACACATAGGCACACCCATATGTACACACACACAGACACACAATCATAAGCACAACCACACATGTACAAACACACACACACATGGATAGTTACACACATGCACATATGCAGACACAAACACACACACACTTGCTTTCATACTTGCACATTCGTACACACCCACACACACACATATGCATGCATGCACACACACACACAAACACACACATGTATACACACACTTGCTGACATAAATGCACACATAGATGCACATATTCATGCACACACACATGTGGCAAGTCACACATACACACACACATGCACATGCACAGGCACACTCATACACATGCATGTGTACACACATACCCATAACCACACATGCAAACACACAAGCACACATAAACACACAAACAAATGCATACACACATATACACATGCATGGGCATGCACACACATAGACAAATACATTTGCACGCACACACATGCAGACCAAAACATGCACACGCACACCCACACATGTGCATAAGCACACACACATGGATACACATGCACACACAACCATGTACACACACATGTACTTATAGTTAGACACACATGCATATGAACACATACACATAGTCATACAAAGGGATATATGGATGCAGACATGTGATCATGTGGACACAAACATGAATAAACACACCACCATGCACACACACACACACACTTACACCCATGCATGCACATGCTTTCACACACAAATACTCATAGAGACATGCACACACATACAAGCATGCATGTGTGTACACACACAAACCCACATACACTCACAGACACATACACACACTCATGTCGACACACACAAGCATGCAGACATGCATACACACAAGCTTGCGAATAGCCACACATACACACATGCACACACATAAACACAAGCTTGCATACACACACATGCGGACACACGCATGCACACACATGTGTGTGTGTGTCTAAGCACACAAACACATGCACACATACCCACTCAGATGTGCTCACCACACACCACAACTACATGCAGGCACACAAGTGTGCATGCATTTAGTTACACACATACAGACATGCATACACATGCACACATGCATGCAAACAAGGACACATGCACACGCACATGCAAACAAACACACATAGACAAATATGAAGCACACATGCATACTTACACATGCACATGCATCATTGCACAAACATGCACACACACATGCACCAACACTCGCACACAGAAGCACACATAAAGAGATACACACATATGGACACACATGAACAAACACACACATAGTTGCACACATATGCACAAATGCACATAACATAAGCACAACCTTGCCACACACACACACATGCTCACACACATATACATAAGCACAAGCATGCACACACACTCTCACATATTCACAAGAAAATACACATGCACACACAAACACACTCATGCATACACACACTAAAAACTCACACATGGGCATGTGCACACAAATGTATGCACACATAGTCATGCACATGAGTACAAACACATGCACAAATACATGCACATACACTTGAACACACTAAATCACTCATGCACACATACACCTGCATACATGCACTCATACATGCCCACACCTATGCACACATGCACACATGCACACAAACATGTTCATTCCTACATAAACATATGCATGAACACAGATGCATGTGCACCCTTGAACAAACAAGCACTCACACATGCACACAAGCCCACACATAGTCACACCCAAGCACATGCAAAAATACATGTGTGCACACATACACACATGTACACACACATGCACACAATCAAATACATGCATGCATACACACCAACACATACATGCTCACCCACCCATTGACATGCTCACTCACATAAATAGAAACACAAACACATGAACTCACGAACATGTACACACATGCACACACATGCACATGAACACATACGCATACATACTTGCACATGCATACATATGAAAATGTCCACAAATATGCACTAGTACAAACACGAGGTATATGCACACATGCACACACACATATAGACATGGACTTTAATACACATAGACACACACACACATCTCGATACATGCACGCAAATTCATGCATGCACATGAACACTCAAGGTTACACAAATGCATATACATATATTTGCATGTGCACATACACAAGTACACACGTGCACACAAGCACACACACAGACACATGCACGCATGCACATGCATACACACACACATTGGTGTGCACACATACACCAACATGCACAACACAAACAAGCTTATGTGCACACACACATACATGCTTATGTGTACACACACACATATGCACTTATGCACACTCATGCACTAATATTCACAAACACTTACTCAACCCACACACACATATACTCATGTACTCAAAATCTCTCTCACACACACACATGCATGCACATGCTCATGCACACACACATCTGTAATTGCACTCCCCCCTCCTCCAAACACACACACTCACAAACTCACATGTACACATACACAAACATACATAACCCACTGATTGGCATGCACACACACACACATGCACAAATGCAAATACATGCAAACACACACATAAAGATACATAATTGCACATGCACAATAACACACACATAGGCATGCACACATAAGCATGCATAAGAAGACTATGCAAACAAAATGCAAGAATACTTGAACAAATGCACACACGCACACAAGCACACATCTAATCACACATGCATACAGATGTGCACAAAGGCACACACATGCACACACATGCATATGCCTGCATATACAAGTGAATATAAATACATACACACACCTACGTATAGACACATGGACTCATAAACACAAACACACACATGCACATGCATGAACACAACCATGCACACATTTATGCACATGCACATAGAGACACATGCACAAATATCCACATACACATGTGCATGTGTGCACACACACAAGCACATACGCCCATGCACTCACCCACACACATGGGCGTGCATGCACGCACATACATGTTTACATGAACATACACACACACATACATAAACAAATGCACCCTCACAAATACATATACACACACGTGCACATATGCTCGTGTGCATAAACATACATATGCACACACACACGACATGAATGTAGATAAACATGCACACACCCATGTACACACATGCACGTACACATGCATAATGAGACATGCACACAAGAATTGATAGACACACTATCACACACACACAGACATAGGAACATGCACACACTTTTACAATCACACACAAGCACTTATGTAAATACAAAATCACACATAAGCATTTACACACCCGCATGCACACAAACACGTGGACATATGCACTTACACACACATACATGCAAACATGCATACTGCATATTTGTCACACAATTGCACACAAACCCATGCATGCACACACATAAACATTCACACATGCACACATGGACACACAAGCACACACATGCACACACACACATGCATAAGTAATCATGCACACCCACACACACACCTGCACAAACCAATGCACTTGAATGCTTGCACATAAGAACACATGCATGCACTCACACAAATAGACATGCACAAAAGGACACACATGCACACACACATGCACACACCCATACATACACACATGTGCACACACACATGCACATACATGCATACATGCAGACACACATTCACACACAAGAAAACAAAAAACATACACATGAACAAGTACACACAAACACATGCACATGCAAACACTTGCACAAGAACACACTTACATCCATGCACACGCACATACATGCAAACATGCATTGACACACTTTAAGACAATTACACACGTACACACAAACAACCAGGCACACTAACTAGCACACACAAGTGCACACATATATAGACATATGCAAACACATGCACATGCATATACATGTAAATACACGTAGTGGCACACATCCATATACATGCACACACGCACCTACACACACATGCATGCATGCATGCACACTCTCACACACTTACAATCACAAACATGCATATAAAAAATGCTTACATTTGCACACACACACCCACCCATGTAAACTTACAAATACACATGCACACTTGCACACATATGCACCCAAACTCATACAGGCATGCACACCCGTGCACAAACGTGCATACAAACACATGCACATGCACTTAGATGCACATGCACTCACATAAACTCCCACATGTAATTGCACAAACACACTCATGCAAAAATAGAGTATTAGACACATGTGCACACAGACACACACACATGCACACACACATATGTACACACATACACATAGACATGCACACATAGACACATACGCACACATGCACAAGGACAAACACATATATACAAACATGTTTCCATGCACAAACACATTGATACACAATCACACACACACATTCACATAAAGTTGCATAAACATAAATGAGCCCACAAAAATGCAAAATGAACATGTACATGCACACACTCCCACACACACATATACACATGGACACACAAACTCTTGCATGCACATAGAGACATACACACACTCGTACACATGAACATACACACAAGCACAAACACACAAATATACAAAAAAACACCCCCACACATGCATGGGAACATGCACACACAAAAAAGAAATACAAATTCAGGCATTCACACAAACACATGCACGCACTAGAACACACACATACACACAACCACATAGGTAGGCACAAGCACACACTCACATGCAAACATACAAACATGCATGCATACACACATGCACACCCACACAGATTCACACATGCTTACATGTACACACACATGTACCCATGCACACAAACAAAAAATACATGCACACAGACATATGCACAAGCACATGCACATGCTCCCACACATGCACATAAGAACATATGCACCACCCATAGATGCAAATCAGCACATATGCACTTAAGCACACATATATGCACATGCACAAAAGGACACATGCAGGCAAAAGCACAAACTCACACAAACAAATGCAAGCACACACATTTTTATGCACGTGTCCATGCACACAAACACATACACACACGTACAAACACATCTGCCAGCACAAACATGCACACACAACACACACACACAAGCACACATGTGCACACACATGAATGCACACAAACACACACACACATATATAGAAATAAATACACACACATATGCAAACACATGCACATGTAGACATACACATGCACGTGCACTAGTAGACACACATACCCATATAAGTGCATGAACATATGCACACACATGCATACGCATGCATGGACACAAGCACACTAGACATAACCACAGGCACACACACATAAGAAAAACTGCATCCACAGAGACATGAGTGCACACATGCATGCACAATCACTTACATGTACCAACACCATCACATGTGGACACACACACATACACACCACTACACACACATGTGCCTACATGTATACACACATGCATATGTATAGACATGCACTCACACACACATTCACACATGCACACATACACATACATTAACACCCTCACACATGCATACAGATGAAAACACACATGCACTCACACATAATCACACACTTACACACACATATATAGGCAGCATATGCACACACACACAATAGTGTGTACTCACACAACTATAGACACACCTTGAGACACTCATAAACACATGCACAAACACACAAACCTACACAAATGCAAACACACACATAAATAAATACATGAACAAAACTTTGTACACACATGCACACACACACACGCCTACACACACACAAAAATACACATAAGTACACACACATTAGCACAAGCACATGCATACACACATGTGAGCATACATAGATGCACGCAAATGCATACACACACAAACACAACCACACACATGCACAGATATGTATGTAGAACACACAAGTATGCATACACATGTGCATGCATAAAGATACACACACAAGCATGCGCACATGCAAGCATGCATGCACACAAATGCACACACATATACACATACACATACACACACACACTCACTCACTCACTTTCACATACCAATGCACATGCACCCATCCACACACACACCCCAACACACACATAGTGACACACATGCATACAATTGCATGCACACATGTACTCATGCATGCACCCACATGCACATACAAACATACATACACAAACATGCACATACATACATAAACACACACACACACACATACACATGTACATGCACCTGCACACACATGCACATGCACACATGCATGCACACATACATACACACACATATGAACATGCACACAAACATACACACAAATGCACACAATCACACACACATAAATTATACAGACATGCATAGACATGGATAGGCATAAACAACAACAAACAGGCACATGCAAACACATGTACATCTAAACTCTTACATGCATCCATATGCACACGCATGGATGGATAAACACGCACACACATTCATGCACATAGACACATGCTCAATGATAGACATGCAAAAAAACACAAATATGCATGTGAAGACACACAAATGTACACACACATGCACACTCATGCACGCAAATGAGCGCATGCACACATATGTGCATGTACACATGCAAACATGTTATTGTGTACACAAATGTGTATACATGCACACATGAGCACACATACACACACATGCAGTCATATACACCCTCACACACACAAACACATACAAGCACACACAAACACAAGCATGAACCTACATACAAACAGATGCACACACACACATATAATCATGCATACACACATCATCATATGCACAAACAAAAGCACATACCCACACAAAAAAACATGCAGATAGGCACACAAGCATATGCACACACACATTAACATGCCCGTACACTCACAAAATGACTCACAAACACATGCACATGCACATGTACAAGCATACATACACATGCACATGTAGACATGAATACACACATACATATGCAAACCCACACATGTATGCATAAGGATACACATGCACACACATGCAAACACACACACATGCACACACACATGTACACACACATACACATGCATGCAAAAGCACACACATATGTTCACACATGCACACACATATGTACACACACACATACATAAACACAAACACACAAAGACACACTAACCCACATACACATATGTGCATCCACATACAAACATGCATATGTGACCACACATAGACCCAAACACATCCACATATACTAATACACAGATGCACATTTGCACTTACATATGCACATAAATACACACACACACACGCAAATGCATACACCAACAAAATTTCCCATCCTACACACACATATAGGCACACATGGAAGCAAGTGCACACATAAAAATTCACACACAAATATACACATGCATATGCACTGTCACACATACACCCAAGGACACATGCACACATGGCTACACACACACATGCACATGCACACACATAGGAAAATGCATATACACACACAAACACAACACACATGCACACACATGGGCATATACAAACATGCACATACACACAAGTAGGCACACACATATGCACACACAAGCACACAAACACACACAAGCATGTACACATACACACACATAAGAAGACACACTCGTATATGCTCCCACACCCACATGCAAGTGCATGTGCACACACCTACATTCACACACATGTTCACACGCAAACACACACACACACCCACAAACACAAACACCCACACCTATACACATGTATGTGCATGCACATACACATATATGGACACACACAAACATACACCACCTAAAGACCCAACTATTCATGTAAATACAAACATGCACACAAACATAAGCACTCACATTCACATGTATATAAATACATACACAAATATGCAGTCACGCACTCGCATGCACACCTATACACACATAAAGAAACACACACACATGCACACATGCACATCCACAAAAATAAACACTCATGCACACACACATGTATGCATATGCACAAGCATACATGTACATATTCACATAAACACAAAAACATGCACAAAGTGTCATGCTTACACAGACTCATGTGCACACACATATGCACACACATAGGCACATGTGCACACACATATGCACACACACAGGCATGCACAACACACACATTTGTACATAAAGATGTAAGTGCAAAATCACAAACATGCACACACTCACATGATCACACACACAAGTAGACTCATACACACACACCCACATGCACATGCACACACACACAAACACACATCATTAGCACAAGTTCATGCGCTCACACACATGCACACATAGGTGCACACACATGCTTGCACACAAACGTACACACACATTCCTACACACTTGCACTAACACACATGTGCATGTACACACACACACAAAGATATGCACATGTGCATTTACTCACAAAACACACATGTGTGCACACATCCACTTGAACCGACATGTGCAAGCACACACAAGAACACATCAATGTATGCACACACCCACATGTATGCATGCACACACATCAACCACTCACACTCACAAACATGAACACACACACACACGCACAAATGCATGCATGCTAGCACACACACCCAAGTACACATGTACGCATGCATGCAAAAACATGCACACACAATCATGCACACATGTAAAAGTACACACACATGCACATAAGCATGCGCACCCACACCCACACCTTACACATAAACATGCTAACATAGATAACTACAGACATGAATACTCACACACACACACACACATGCACACACATACACATGCACCAATACACATATACAAATGCGCATGCATATGTACTCACACATCAACACACACACTTGCCCATGTGTTTACACACACACACACAAAAACACATACACACATACACACATTGACTCATGCACATGCACACACACACACACACATGCAAGCATGCACACACATACATTCTTGCACATGCATATGCACACATACACACATGCACACACACAATGATACACACACAAGCATACACACATACACCCACATGCATACACATATAGACACATATGCATACACAACCGTATGTATGCACACATGCCCACAAGCACATACACAAACATGCATACACATGCACATGTGTACACACACATGGTATTATGCACACACATGCAGATACACACATGTGCATATCAACGCACACACTCATATGCACATGTAAGCAAATGTACATGAATACACCCAAATACATTTGAAAAGGCACACAAACTCACACACACACACATGCACACACATGCTCACATGCAAATATGCACTGATGTGCACTCATGCACAAACTTAAATGTACACAAATACATATGCAGAAGTTGACACACACAAATGCACACACTTGCATATGCATGTATAGATATATGCACATAAATATATGCACACAAAAATGCACAAGCACACACACATCCACATACACACACAAGAATACACACATGCACACAATCATATTCACACACATGCACACAAATGCACACACACTTGCACATGCACACAAATACTTACACCCACATGCACAAGCACATACACAAATGCATCCACACATGCACATAAGCATACACACATATAGGCTCACAAGCACACACATATGCATATGCACCAACATACGTAGAAGCACGCATGCATATAGACATACACACACTCACTCATATGCAAACCAACTCACACATGCACATGTGCATATATACACACAATCACATACACACACACACATATACACACATATGTGGACAACCACATAAATACATGTACACACAGACATGTACACACACACATGCACTAACGCATGTGTGCACATGCTCACGCATATGCACACAACCTCATAAATACACACATAAGCACACAAGTGGGTGCACACACACAAACACACATAAGAACACACATATTCAAAGACACACATGCACACACTTGTATAATCACACACAAGCACATTAACACATCCACACACACATATATGCACAACCACAAGTACACACACACAAATGCACATACCCAAATTCTCATGTGCACATGTACAAATGGGTGCATAGATGCATGCATGCATGCACTTATAGACACATACACACATGTACTCACACATTTACACACATTCTCACATACATCGACATGCACACAAACATGTATTCACATGTACACACCCATAAACTCATACGTACATACAAATATGCACATACACATGTGCATATGTATGCATATGCATGAAGACATAGACGTACACACAGACATACACATATGCATGTGCACACACACACAAACATACACACATGCACCAACAACCATAAGTACACACTTGATCATGCACACACATACACGTATGTCTACACAGACACACACATGCAAATGCATATAGAAACACATAAATAGCCACATGCACACATGCTCATGCCTGACACACATATACGCATGCACATGCACATGCTTTCACACATAAACATATACACACACACACATATGCATACATGCTCATAAGTACAAACACATAAACACGTGCACAAGCACACACACATACATACACACACACATGCAAGAACAAAACTCACATATAAATGCATGCATACACACACATGGTCATGCATTCATACACATGAAAAATGTACACACATGCACACATAGACCTGTACACACATAGATGCACATGTCTGCACATGCTTACACACCCACACATGCACACACATGCATGGATATCCATACACATAGATACAGAAAACCACACGTGCATAAAAGTATACATGCACAAACGCACACCCACAATGCCTCCACACACATTCAAATTCCCACATGCACACTAACACACAAATGCAAGCACGCACATGTGCACTTGCACATAGATGAACACACTTACATGCATAGACATATGCAAGTACAGATGCACATATACATGCACACACACACACACAATCACATGGTTGTACACTCAAATGACATGCACACATGCATACAAAATCACATGAACACACGTGCATACAGGTACACACACATGCATATACTCAGATGCACACACATGTACACACAAGCACATAAATGAGCATGCATGCATACAAACAAAAGTATCGATGCACACACATGCACACAGACATGTAAGCACAAGTACATGCTTAAACATGCACACACATTTGCATAGGCGCACACTTATGTGCACATACACTCACAGATATGCACACACGTAGACAGACACACATGTGCAAAGACATGCACATGCTTACACAAATATACACACTCACACACATGCATACACACACACATGCATACATGCATACACACAAGCATGCACAAACACACACACATGCGTGTACAAGCACACACATGCACACTCATCCACACAAAACCATACATACGCACACATGCATGCATGCATATTCACACATACACTTAAACACCCACATGTGTATGCTTGCACACACACAAGCACACATGCACATGTACACACTTACAAACATAATCATGCAAAAACATGTAGTAGGACACACATGCATGCACACAGACACACATGCATGGTAAACATACATGCACACACACACATACACATACACATGTATATATATAGACTCATGCACACACATGCACCTATACATATGCACACACACAAAAAATAGTATAGGCACACAAACACAGTCAAACATGCATGGACACATGCTTATAGATTTGCATGTGCCCACACACAAACATGCATGTCCTTTGCCCCACATGCAATCCCACACCCACTCAAATAGCACATGCACACACACACACATGTATGCACATGCATACAAAAAAAAACACACAAACACACACACATGCACCTGCATGTAAACATATATGCATGCACATATACATATACACATGAACATACACATGAACACATAGTGCACACCCAAACACATTAGTGCAAAGCACACAAATGCACATGCATGTGTGCATTCATTGATACACATATTCATACACACACATGCAAACACATAAATACGCACACTCACATATAGTCCAACACAGTCACACAAGCATGCACACACACACATGCTCACACACATACACATGCACTCACACATGCATATATAGACACATACACATGCACATGCACATGCACAAGTATGTACACATGCATGTAATCCCATGTAGAAACACACAAAAACTACCACAAATACACCCACACACACACTTATGCACATGTACACACATGCACACACACAGTCACATATGCACTTGCCTACTAACACACATGCATATAACACACACATAGACTCACAATCACACATGCACACATACATAGATGCAGACACACATGCATGCACACAAATGGACAAACACACACATGCACACATGTAAACACACAATAACACACATAAGCCCACACACATATCCACAAATGCACGTAAGCATGCACGCACATAAATATTCACAGATACATGTTAGCATGCATGCATATACACATGCATGGATGCATGTGCACACACACTTAGACACACACATATGCTAGCTTAAACACACACACACATGCACATGCACACAAATGGACACACACACACACGTACACATATAAACACATGACACACAAGTACAGACACATACACACACACATGTACACACACATGTGCACACACATGTGTAAATGCACACATGCATGTACACATGCACCCACACATGCATACACATGCATAGATATGCACACACATGCACACACACTCATAAGTGCAAACACACATACATATGCACAAACATGCACATGCACTTACACACACAAATACATACATTCACATACACACACAAGTGCATGCACATGCACACACACACATGAATATGTGCACATATGCACATGCTTATTTATGCATGTACAAACAGACACATAAATATACATGTATATGCACACACAAAGACACATTTACATGCATGTGCATGCACACAAACACATGCACGTACACACGAACATATGGACACACATACACACACACACACACACGTATGCATATAGACAAAACCACACACATATGCATGCACACACATGAACTCAGGAGCACACATGTAAATGCATAAAAGCATACACACACACACATTCATAAACACAATCACAAAAATAATGGACACACACATAAACACATGCACACCAACACACATATGCACACATATGCATGCACACACAAACTAAAGCACATACACCTGTATGTACAAATGCACAAACACATAAACATGCACACTGAAACAAACATATACACATACACACATGCAAATGCACACTTATTCATATGCACATATATGCATAAGCACACACATATAGACACACATACACATGCAAAGGTAAACTCACACAGGCTCACAGATATGCACACACACACATGCACAAAGATATGGACATCTTTGCGTGCCCATACATGCACAGGAAGAAAACACAAAAAATTACATATTCACATATGCTAATTCACGTACACAGAAACACATGCACAATTATATATACACATGCACAAGCACTTGGACCCACACTTCCATGCACAGACACTCACACACATATGCACACACACACATATCTATATGTACACAAATACAATCACATGTGCATGTAGGTATAGACACACTTGAGCACAAAGACACACATATACAATACATGCACACACATTCAAACACACAAACACATACAACAAACACATGTAGACTCACACGTACACATAGACATGCACATGCATGCACTTGCTCATAGATGCATATGCGTGCACACAGACACATACACAAACACAAACACGAATGTAGATACATGCATATGCTCGCACACATGCACAAATGCACAAATGCACAAACACACTAATGCATGCCCATGAACACATATACACACACACATGGATGCACAAATACATGCCTTCATAAATATACCCACACACATGTGCACACATAGAGTTGCATGAACACACAAATTATAATGCACATACACATGCACCCAAACAAATGTGCAAATATACATATGCACACACACACATATGGACACACACATACATACACATGCAAGCACACACATCCACACACACATGTAAAGGCCCAAATAAACACACACACAAACATGTACATAGACACACATAGACACATACACTCACGTGCATGGTCAAATGAATATGCACACATATGCACATGCTTATTTATGCATGTACACACAGACACACAAACACACACAAACACATTTACATACATGTGCTTGCACATACACACATGCACATTCACACAAACATATGGACACACATGATCAAGTGAACGCAAACATAGCCACACACATAATCACACATGTATCCAAACACAAAACTCAGAAGCACATGCACATACACACAAGTGTGTTCATGCACACACTAGCACACATAAGCACACACACATGCAAATAGATTCATACACACAAATGCATGACACTTGCTCACACATGCTTGCATACACACGTAGACACACATACAAAATCACACACATGTACACATACACATGCACACATAGAAAAACACACACACAAAGATGTGCCTGCATGCAAACACATGCACTCATGCACACACACATACACAAATACACACACATAAGCACAAAAATAAAAGCATGCACACATAGTCACACACATGAACACACATGTATACCTGTTCCTACACACTTGTGTGTGTGTACCCCCATACACATATGTAAGAAAATACACATATGCATACACACATCCCCTTCCCTTGCACACATGCACACATATATACACACAGATATGTGTATGCGCACAAAACAAACCCATAAACATAAACATGCACGTAGATAGACATACACATGTGCAAACGCACACACATGTAGAATAGAAAAACACACACATAGAGACACACAAAGGAACACATATGCACATACATAAGCACACACATGTAAATACACACATAAGCACAAAAGCACACATGCACACACACTCATATATGCATGGTGTGAACACCCAACCATGCGCATGCATTCATTCACATACAACACATACAGGCATACACACGCAGTAACACACATACACATGCATGCACACATGCACACATAAGTACTAACGCACACACACGCATGCATGCACATGCACACATACATACAACACACATGCACAGCTACCCACCAACACCCTCACATAGCTATACACTCACACAAGCATACTCACACATGAAGAAATGGACACACACATAGACACACATGTAGACACACATAAATGTGCACAAACCCCGACATACACACAACCACATTCTTACAATAAAATATGCACAAACATGCACACACACATGCACAAGCACAAACACATAAACATACAAACATAAATCATACATGCACACCCATGCATATGGATAGACACACCCAAAAGAAAATAGACATGCAAACACATGCACACCCACACATACTTGCATGAACCCACATGCACAAACACAACAATACACACACATTCCACACACATACACATGTACACAAACACACACATGCACTTGTTCATGCACATAAACACATGCACACATGCACGAGCATATATATGTGCACACAAGCACACACACAAAGGCACACACATGCACACACAAACGCACACAAATTTCAACTTGCATACACACAAATGCACATACCTGAATATGCACACCCACACAAATGTATGCACATGCATGCATAGATACACACATACGAATGCATGTATACATGAACACACACATGAAACCACAGACAAGCATGAAGACACACACACACACACACACGCACACACATATACGTGCAACGACACAACCACACACACATTCGTGCACAAACATGAACTCAAGAACACACATGTACATGCACAAAAACATACACACATGCATAATCATACAAATAATGGACATGCACACATAAACACATGCACACACACACACTTAAACACATACACATGCACACTTAAACAAACATACACACACATACATGCACATGCACACTCTTGCACATGCACATACATTCACAAGCACACACACATACATACATGCACTTGCAAAGGTTCACACACACACGAGCGGGCTCTCAAATATGCATATACACATACGTGCACAAAGATATGGACATGCATGCACACCACACATGCACAGAAAGCAAACACAAAAAATTGCACATTCACATGCACAAACTCACGCACGTACAAAAACATGCACACAAATATACACACGCACAACCACTCTTACACACACTTGTATGCATAGACACCAACACACACATACGCACACACACACACACATATCCATATGCAAACAAACATGCACACAAATACACTCACATGGACATGTAAATATACACACACTTGAGCACGAACACACACACATACATGCAAACACATGTAGACACACACATGCACATAGACATATACATGCATGCATTTGCTCACATACACATATGCATGCACACACACACATACACATACACTCACATGAATGCAGATATGCTATACAAACATACAAAAGAACAAATGCACAAATACACCAATGCACGCACATGTACACATGCACGCACATGTGCATGCACAAATACTTGCCTACATAAATATGCCTACACACACATGCACACACAAAGTTGCATAAACACAAATTCTGATGCACATACACATGCACATAGGCAAATGTGTGCATGTACATATGCACACACACACATGGACACACACATATATATACACATGCATGCACACACATATGTCAAGACCCAAATAAGCACACATGCATAGACATGCACACAGACAGACATAGACACCCACACATATGCATGTACACTCACGTGCATGGTGAAGCTCATGCACATAGATGCACCCACTCCCACAAACACACACGTACATAGACATGTATGTACACAAATACACACATCTATATGCAAAGACATTGGTAGACAAATATGCTTAGACATGCACAAAGACATGTACACACACCCTCACACACATACACATACAAACACAAATGCACATATACATGCATGCATGCATGACCACACTATGAATGCACACATGCATATACACACACACATATACAAACAAACTTACTCGAATGCACTCACATATAGATGCAAGCACGCATACACACACAAGTATGCACAAATGCATGCATACAAATAGAAACACACACACACACATGCACACACATGCATATGCAAAAACACATATGCATGCAATGACACACACACATGCTCGTGCACACATGCAAAAACACGCACACACACATGTATGCATAAGCTCATAAGCACATATGCGACACATGGACACATATCGATACACACTTGTACAAACACACACATGCACGTAGGTATGAACCCACACATCCACACGAACACACACAAACATGCTCATACATGTACAGTCGTAGACAAGTATACACAAGTGCACACACACGAGACCGCACTCACACATGCACACTCACTTCCACACACCGACACATGCACACATGTACATACACACAAACCCACATGCATGCACATGCACAAACATGCCTACACATGCACACACACACATAGAAATGCACACACAACTACAGGCATGATGCATGTAAACACAAGTGCGAATAGACATGCAAACATAAATGTATTTCCACATACATGCACATAAATGCACATGTGCACACACACCCATGCACACATACCCACATATATGCATGCACACACATAGATGCACACACATGCACTTGTATATGCACAGATATATGAGTACACATTCCCTTGCACACTAAAGCACACACACATGCAATCACACGCACATGCACAGGAGAACACATATGCACACAAACAAGCACACAAATGCATTCACACACGTGAACACAAAAGTACACATGCACAAATGCATACCTGCACAAATGTATAAATGCACACCTACGCACAAGTTTCCATGCACAAACACACACATACACACAAAGTGCCTTGCTCACACTTGAATGCAACCATAGAAATGCAACATGCACATATGCATGCATGCACTCCTACACACACATGCATGTGCTCACACACATAAATATACACATGCATGCACATACACTTGCATGCACATAGACATAAATACATATGCACTAACATAGGCACACACATGTACACACACATGCATATATAGATACATACATACACTTGTACACACAAATATACACAAACACACATGCATAAACACAAACATATACAAATGAAGACTGACACATATGCACGTAACCATACACACAAATAGGAATGCAAATAGAGGAACCTACACACATGCATACATGAGCATATATGCACACACGCATGTACACACACATAATCATACATGTAAACACAAAGACTCACTCACACACAAACATACACACATGCCTACACACAAATGCACAAACATTCACACGTGCATGCAAGCACATACACACATACACATGCATACATATGTACACATAGGCACATGTGCATTCACCCAAACAGACACACAAGTACATATGCACTATCCACACATTCAAACAGGCACATATGCACATAAACACACATGCACATGTGCATAATGACACATGTAGGCACAAACACAGCCACACACATAAACACATGAATGCACGCCCACACATATTCATACACACATGCATGTACATACAAAGACACAGACACATGCACACACACATGCAAGCACAAGTATGCATACACATAGTAATAGAAACACACAAGCACACACACACACACACAAGTGCACGAACACACACACGTGCAATAACACGAAAAAACATACTCACATGCACGTGTGCTACTCACACACATGTGCACACACATGCATACAAATGCACTGATATGGGCACACACAATCACAAAAATAGGCATGAACACACAAGCAAAAATGCATGCATAGAGATATGAGTGCACACATGCACAATCACATACATGTACATGGACATGTGGACACACACACACATACACACCAATACACACACATGTGCCTATGTGCACACAAACATGCACATGCATAGAAATGCACTTGCACACACACTAATGCATGCATGCATACACACACATTTACATCTATGCACTAGAACACACACATACACTCACACACAATCACACAGAGACACACATATATGGGTGTGCACAAGCACACACACGTACGAGCATGTGCTCACACATTTATAGACACATCTTGAGATACTATTGTAAATGCATACATACACAAACAAATAAACCTATAAAAAACATGCACACACACATATACACATACACATACATGTAGGCATGCACATCCATGTATACCAACACACACACACACAAATGCATGCACATAACCTCAAACACACATGTAACACACACATACACACAAAAAAACACATGCACACACTCATAAGTACATAGATGCACACAAATATGCATGTAGAACAAACATAAACATGTACACACACATATACATACACACATACACACTCACTCACTCACATAGACCAATGGACATGCACCCATCTACACACACACCCACACATACACACTAAGACACACACATGCATGTACCCATGCACACACACAAGCACACATACACAAATATGCACATACATGCTAGCACAAACACCCACACACAGGACCACACATACGTGCACACACGCATGCACACATATGCACACACAAATGCACATACCCACACACACATAAAATATGTAGACATATACACACATAGATAGATGCAAACACAAATGTCCATGCACATGCAAGCACACACACATCCAAACTCTCACATGCATCCATATGCACACACATGCATGCATAAAAGCACACACACACAAACACAAATATACAAATATAAACATGCACATAAATAAAAATATGCATGCAAAGGCACACAAACACACACACACTCACTCATGCATGAACATAAACTCATTCACACCTGTAAACATGTATGCAAATGAGCACACATGCACACAAGCACACAAATATACACACATGCATGCACACACACACACGCCCTCACACTCATGAACACACACATATAAATACATGCATGCACACACATATAAACACATGCATGCACACACACAAATGCACACAAACACACACATGCTCATGCACACCCACACACATGCTTCCACACACACATAGGCACGAACAACATAGATAACACCCACACTCTCACAAACACTTGTGCATGCATACATACAGACACACAAACACACAATCACACATAAGCATGCACGTGTTAACACAAAAAATTATACACACATGTACATGCACACAAACACACATGCACATAAATGCATACAACTACACATACACACACATGCATGGACATACGCACACACACACACATGTGCATACAGATACTCATGCATGTGCACACACTCACATTCATAAATGTGGTTCTACACAAACACATATAACCATGCATACACACATCAACACATGCAGATAAGCACACAGGAATATGTAGAAAAACTCATGCAAACACACACACACACAGACATAATCACTCACAAACACATGCACATGAACATTTACAAGTGGACACATACATGCACACACACATGAATACATACATGCACACCTACACACACATGCACAAACATAAGCACACTCGCACTCATGCACACATACATATGTACACACAAATGCACACACACACACACATGGACACATGCACACACACATGCACACACACAAAAAAATGCAAACCCACATACACATACGTGCATCCATACACACACAATCATATACAAACACATATGCTTGCACACACAAACACACATGTAAACACACACAAACCCCCACACCCATACATACTAACATACACATGCACATTTGTGCCAATATAAACAAATAAATGCATACACACAAATGTACACATTAGTGCATGTACACGCACACACCAACACAACCCCCATAGGCCAATACACACAGGCACACATGCTTGCATGTGCACATAGAAGTTCACACACATGTAGACACATGCACATGCACAATCACACATTCACACTAGCATACACATGCACAAATGTACACCCATACACCAACACATGCACACACACATACACACATAGAAACACACAAAGACATGCACACACATGCATACACACACATAAACATGCATGTACACATTAAGACACGCACTTGCACATGCACACATGTAAGCACACACAAACGTAAACATTGTTGCACAAATACACATGAGCTTGTACACATGCACACACACATAAGAAGACACACACTTGTGCTCACTCTCATACATGCACACACAAATTTGCACCTCCACCCATGCATGTGCACACTTATGCATGCACACACCCACACACATAAACAACCACACGCACATACATGTGTGTGCATGCACAGACACATGGACATATACACACCTACTCACACACACATTGACACACACACAAACATAAGCAAGCACATACACATGCACATAATACACATATACACATAGACACCCTTGTAACATGCACTTACACATGCACACATAAGAAGAAACATACATAGACATGCACACAAATCTATAAATATACACACTTTTGCACACACACACACACATGAACACATGTGCACATGCATTGGCACAATGCACATATAAATATTAGCACAAAACCAAGCATAAAGTTGTATGCATGCATGTAATCACATGCATAGACACATGAATGAATATGCACATGCACACACATGCATGTATAATACACACACATATGAGCATAAAGATTTGAGTGAAAACACACTCACATGCATACACAAGCACCCAAACACATACACGCACACTCACACATGCATGCAGACACACATAGCCACGTGCATATGCACACACACACACAAACACACACACACATGAGCACAAGCACATGTACTCACATGCATGCACATACACATGCACACTTAGGTGCATACACACATATATGCACGTGTATACCCACTTGTATAAAGCAGCCTACATATGTACACACACACACACAAAGACACACACATGTGCACACACTCACAAAACACATAGGTGTGCACACATGCACATGACTATACATGTGCAAGCACACACACATGCTTGTATGCATGCATCCACACATATACATACACATGCAACCACACACACTCACACACATGAACAAACACACACACAATCATGTGCAAGCAAACACACACACACATAGTCAAGTACGCATGCACAAACACATGCAAACACACACACACACACACATGTACAAGTATACACATATGCATATAGGCATGCACACCCATGCTCACCCCCCACACATAAACATGTTAACACACATAACTAGAAACACTTAGATTCACACACAAACACACATGCACTCGTGCATGCAAGTACACATCCAATACACATACTCAAATGCACACACATATGTACACACACACACACCTACAAACATGGCCATGCATGCACACACACTAAACACATGCACGAAAATACACACACAAGCACTCAAGCACAAGCACATGAGCACACATGCACACACGCATGCATGTATGCACACACATGCATTCATGCACACATGCACATGCACAATGCCACACACACACACACATACACACACATGCACACCTAACATATGCACAAATGGACACGTGCACACACCCACACACTAGCACAAATGCCCAGAAGCATACACACAAACACGTATACACATGCACATGTACACATATAAGTGCTCCCAAGCAAGCACATGTACATCCACACAGATGCGTATCAATGCACATATACATATGCCTACACACATACACATGTAAAGGTACACTCATATTCACACACATAGGCACACACATACTCACAAATGTAAAAAAAATGCATGCACACACATGCGCACGCACACATGCACATATGTACTGATGCACACACACATTCACAAGCATAAGCACACACAAGTACACACAAACACATGCACATGCATGCACACATACACACATTCACACATGCATGCATGCACGCACACACACACACATACAAATAAAAAAAAACATTTGCACACACACACACATACACATAAATACCCACGTGTACACACATGCACAAGAACACACATGCCTACACATGCAGGCACTCATATGCACAGAAACTCACACATGCATGTGTGTAGGCATGCACACACATATACACACACATATGCAAGTAAACATACACATACAAACACATGCACACTTATATGCAGACATGTACACACATGCATGCACATGTTCACCGACACAGGTGTGTGCATGCTCACACACATGTATGCATGGACACACACACAAATGCACACACATGTAGACATAAACACATACACACTTGTGCATGCATAATAACACAAGCATACATGCATGCACACACACACAAGCATGCATAAACACATGCACGAACATACACATGTACCCACACACTCACCAACAAACACATGTGTGCCCCTATAAACACATTCACATACATGTGTACATTCATGTGTGCATGCAATCATGCACACCCACACCAATACACATATCCCCCATGCATATGCACACACATACACAAGCATGCACTCACACAAACACATAGGTAAGCACGAACACATGAAACATAGACATACGCATGCACACATGAAACACATACGCATATGCACACACATATGAATACACACATGTGCACAAATCCACTAACAACACACACATACACCATAACACACATGCAACCACACACATACCCATAAACACACACACGCACACACAAAGACTTGCACATACACAACGACACGTACAAGCATGCACACATATAGAAAAACACATGCACACACTCACACATAAATGCACACATACACACAATCGTGCACACACAAGAAGACACAAACACACACCTGCATTCACATACACATGTGCAAGTACAACAGACACATGCACACAAGGGTATACGAACATAAGAACGCACATTCAAATACACACAAGGATGTAGGCATAACAAATATACCCACATGCTCTCACACAAAATATGCTGACACATATACATACAGATGCACACATGACTACACATACAAATGTAGGCATGCTCACATGCGCACACACACACGAACACACACATACTCAGACACACATGCATACACACAAACAAACACATTCACACACACAAACATATGCATACATAGGCACAGACATATGAGCATACACGAACACACATGTACACCCACATGACACACACACCTGCACACACACCCACATGCACATATAGACACACAATCACAAACACAACCACACACATACAAACATGCATACACACACATGTAGAAATACACACATGCATATGCACACACATTTTTTTCACACATTGTCATGCACGCACACATGCTTGTGGACACACACCCAAACATATGCACATGCACATGCACAAGCACACATATATGCACATTCACCCACTTACACATATTTGTACGTGTGCCCCTACACACACACACACATATGTAGAAAAACATACATGTACATACAAACACATGCATACACACATACCTTCCCCACCCCTACACACATGCACATAGACACACACATAGATGCACATGCACACATTAAGAAACCCACAGACATGCACATACATTCACATATCTTTGTGTGCTCACATACATATGCACATAGACACACACATGCACAGACACACACACACAAACACACACAAATAAACACATGTAATACACACATAAGCACATAGGCACACATGTACACACACTCGCATATCCACAAATGAGTGTGTGCACACCTATCCATGCACACTCGTGCACTCACACATAATGCACACAAACATACACAGGCACTAACAAACATACACAAATACACACCCATACACATACACACATGCACACACATATATGCACAAGCACACATACCTATACCACACATATGCACACACACCCATCCACAAATACCCTCGCATAGCCACTTACTCAAGCATGCAGAATCACAAATGAACATTTACACACACACACAAATACATACATGTATGCACACACATCCCCATATACACACATCCACACACTTGCACAAACATATGCACACATATGTACACACACAAACATAAACACAACCAAATAAATCACACATGCACACCCACACACACGGACAGACACACACAAATGCATACACCCACATGCACACACACACATAATAATACACATGCACACACACACATATGTACACAAACACACACATGCACTTGTTCATGCACATAAAAACATTCACACATGCACACATGTGAGTGCATGCACATGTAGACACAAGTATACACATAGAGGTAGACATGCTCATACACATATGCACGCAAACATGTTGTGCATACACACACATGCATGTGCATGAACATGCAAACCTACACACAGACAAAGCCACACATGCACACATAAACATAATCACGAAAATAATGAACATGCACACATAAACACATGCACACCAACACACACATGTATATACATGCACACTTATGCTTGCACACACAAAGTCAAACACATACACATGCATGAATGCATGCAAAAATGTTCACAGACACATGTATGCACACACTCGTATGCACTCACATATGTGATCTCACATGAGCACTTACACACATGCACCCACATGTGCGAATGCCAACTAGCACAAACACACAAACACACATGTACATATGCACACCCACACCTTCCCATGCACAGGCATTCATAGACACATGCAATCATGCACACACAAATGAATAATTTCAAGCACACGTGCATGCATAAACAAAAACACATGCATGCACACATCTATGCATGCCCTAGGTAAACATACACATACATAAATGCACAAGCATGTTTGTGCACTCACACGACATTAACACACACGCATGCACACATACACACAAGCACACATGCACGCAAACACATAGATGCATGCACACACACATATGTACCCACCATCCACACACATAAGTACCCAAAAACACACACAAATGCATATACGTACATGCACACATACACACACATATGCATAGCACATGCACTCTCACACATACATGCATACACAAATGCACCCAAACATGCACACACACCCACACACACCAAGGCAAACATACACACCCACACACACCAAGGCAAACATACACACCCACACATACATAGACACATGCACACAAACTTGTAATTGCATGCATGAACAAATAACAAAAAACATGCACATAGAAATATCGTATATAAATACATACACACACATACACACAAACACACACATGCACACACATAAGCATGCATAGACACAGTTGTGCACACACACCCCACACACACTCACACATAAGCATAATAACCCATACACACAATGGCACAAATGCACATACTCACACACATACAAACACATGTGCATGAACATACACACAAATGGACAAACACACAAGATCATGCACACACATGCAAGCACACACATATGCACACACGCTTGTACACATGCAGACAAACACATTCATGCATGTACGCATGAACTTATATATGTATATGCAATTGTACACATACCGACACACACACTCACACATACACACAAATGAACAAACACCTATAAATAGCCAAACACACAGACACATACTCACACGCATGTATTCACACATATAATAACATGCATGAAAATATGCTCATATGCATACACACCTACACACACTCGTGCACATACTCATACACACACACAAGCACACAGAAACACAGAGATGTGCACACACACCCACACAAACTTGCATGCACATGCATATACATTGGCACACACACATGTGCACACTCGTGTAAGCAAATGACATACACATGCACACACATACTAAGACACACACAAACACATCAATGCATGAACAAAAGACCAACAACTATTGACACATACACATATATACACACATATGCACACACACACACACACACACATGTAGACACAAACAAATATAAACACACACATATGCACTCACACACACATAGACACACAAACGCATGCATGCATGCAAGTACACATCCACAAACATGTACATATACACACATGCTAACACATGCACACATGCCAGAAAACATGCACTAATACACACATGCATGCAAGCACACTCATAGAAACATGTACAGTCATGCACACATACACGCATTCATGCACACAAACTTGCCCAAATAGGCACATGCGCTAGCACAAATAAGCACATGCAAATAATGAGGTACACTCTCACACACATACACATGCATGCACAAACATACAAACTACATATGCACACACAAGCACTCTCTCTCTCATTCACACACAAAGGCACACATGCACACTTGCATACACACATAAATGTAAGCACACTCATTCATGCAAATACACCCAAGCACACACATATGCACATGAACTCACATAAATAATCACACACATTAGCACAATGTGGTACAAGCAAACAATGGACATACACACACACACTCACAAACATGCACACACACACACACTCACAAACATGCACACACACACACACATGCACACACACGTGCACATGCACACAAGCATGTGCACTTGTATGTACAAATGCATGAACAATAAACATGTACTAAGCCATACACAAGCACACACATGCACGCATATGCACACGAATACACACGCACACAAACATATTCCCAAGGGAATGCACACAAGCATGCATTTGCATACAAACATACACAAAAACACAAATGCTCAAACATATGCGCGAAGAAACACATGCACACAAACACAGACACTCATGCACACACATACACACACATTTGCACTCACACACACACACTCACACAAAGGGTCACACACTCATATGAACACACACTTGCACAATTACACAAAAATGTACACACACATCCACAAACACCCACACACACGCACTCATATTATAGCACACAAACACACACACAAATGCACACAAACATAAATGGACACACATACACATAATCATGCACACACACACACATACATGCATGCATGAATTCATGTGCACACATGCACGTACACACACTTGCACTAATACGTCCATGCTCGCACAGATACACACTAAAGAGCACAAAAACATACTCCTACACCCACTGACACACATAGACACATACACATGCATGCATGCACATAGACACATACATGCACACACACACACACATGAATGCATTCATGCACACACACACACATGCACCCAAACAAGTACACATGCTCAAAAGCACACACAAAGACACACACACTGACATGTAAACACACACACAAATGTACACACACATGTAAGAATACACACAGGCACACTCACATTATCACACACAAACATGCTCATGTACATACACACACAAAAGTACAAGCTCACACATGCACACATATGCACTCACAAACAACCTCGTGCACACTTCAACACAAAAACTTATACACACACACATGTACACACAAACACATGAACACATGAGCTTAAATGTACACAATTACACACACACAGACATCCATGCACACAACCACATACATACTTTCACACACACACATACACATGTATACAAAGACACAAATGCACACACAAATAAAACCACACACATGCCAAAATGCACACACGTGTAAACATGCTTGCATACATATTCACATGCACATTTGTACCTGTGCACACACATGCACATGCATAAGCACAAATACAGGCATACCAAAGCAACAAATACATGCACACATACAGGTACACACACATACATGCAAAAGCACGTACACCAACACATGCACTCGCACATGCATACATATGCACATGAACACACAGACATATACACTCACACAATGCACACAAAAGCACACACACACACATTCACATATGCACACACACAAACACATGGACAAATAGATACACATGAAATGTTCAAATGCACAAAAACATAAATGCATATACATGCTCACACAAACACTCACACTTGCAAATGTGTACACAAGCACACACCTAAAGTTGCACACTCACACATAATCAAATGCACACATTCAAGCACACACATGCACGTACACACGTACACACATGCACACAAGAGCATACACATGCATGCACACATATACAAACTCACACACATGCATGGACATTGGAAAGCACACATGCATATACATGTACACACACAGATGCATAGACATATGCTCACCCACACATAAACAAGAACAAACAGAGTCCTACACACACATAAGTATGCTTGCACACACACTCAAGGCCACATGTGGGAACACACATACCTACGCAAACACACATGCACATGCTCACACACACACACATTCACACATGTGTGCATTCACAAAAAACATGCACAAACATATACAGAGACCCAAACACATGTAATTACATGCTTGTGTGTATAGACCATGGGCCAACATATGCACACACATACACACACAAATACACACATGTGCATATACTCTCACACATACACAAACGCACTAACACACGTACATGTACACATACACACACACACGTTCATGCATAAACATATGCATACACAAATATACCCACACACAAAATGTAATACAAACACACATGCACACACAAAAATAAACATGTAAAACTATGCACACACACATACATAGACGAATAGACACATATACATGCATGTACACACATACACACATATGCAAAGACAGACTCACACACATGTATGCACAGACATGCACATAGACACACATAGGCGACCACACGCATGCACTTAGACATATCTATATGCATAAACTCGTACACATAGATGCGCATACTCACACACACACACACATATATACACATGCATGCACGCACATGCACACACCCATACACAAAGACAAAGGCATAAAAACATGCACAGACATGCATACACACCTTCACACACATGCACGTACACACAGACATGTATGCATGCAAACACATGTAAACACATGAACTCATACATACACATACCCTTGCACGAATGCATACACATGTACACACACACTTGCACGAATGCACACATATGCACTCACACATGCACAAAAGCACACACACACACACATGTACATGCACACATACACTCAAGCACACATACACATGCACACACACATTGCAACATGTACCCACACATCCATACACAAATGCACACACACACACACAATTGAATGCACACACAAAAATGTGCACATGCTCATACACATACATACACGTACACATAAACTTGCACATGCATACACACATGCACATACACATGCACATATGCATAAACATGCACACAGACACATGCACAGTGCCAGACACACACACATGCATGAACACACATATGCATGCACTCACACACACATACACACACACACACATGCAAGCATACACACAAATGCATGCGTACATGTGCACAAGCACTCATGCACATATGCACAAACATGCACGCATATAATTGAACACATATGCAAAGTCACATGCACACATGGAAGCATGCACACATACACACATGAACACACACACACATATGTGCACACAATTACACAAACAAACACTTACACATGTACACACACATTTACATATGTGTGCGTGCATACCAATACACACATACAAGCAGTAGTGCCCAAATGCTTGCATGCATAAACATGTGTATACACACATGAAAATAAGCACGTACTTATACACACACAAGTACACACACATAGACACATAGAGGCATCTATGCATACACACACTTTGACACACCTACACCAATAACCACACACATACCCACACTTGCACACCCACACATATACACACAAAAATATGCACACATATATGAACTTGCATACATGCACGCACACACACATACAAATACATTTACTAAACACAGACATGTATACACATATGCAAACACGCATATGACATGTTCACACACACATGGAACATGTATGAATGCACACACTCACACACAAACATGCACACACACACTTGCACATGTTTAAACAAACACACACACACACACACAAATGTGCACACAAAAAAACTTGCAAGCACACACACATTGGCTGACATGTGCATGCACTCACACACATAGATATGTGCTTGCATGCAAGCACATGAATAGATACACAGACATGCACATGCACATGTACACACACACACACATCCACAAGCACACACATAAACTTATGCACATGCACACCCCACTCACATGCTAACATATGCACACAAGCACACAGATGTGTAAAATTATGTACACAACATGCAAAAACACATGCACACACACACATACACACATACACATGCACAAACAAATGTGCACAAGCACATGCACACACACATGTGCACACACACATGCACTCACACATGCATACACATATGCACACAGGCACGTACACAGTCACACATGCACACAGATGCACGAACACACATATACACGCACACACACATATATATGCACACAAACACAAATATGCATACTGATGCATATACATGCATATATGCATACATATGCACACTGATGCATATACACACACACATGCATTCACATACACATATTTAGGCACACAATTATGCACACACTTATGCACATGCACAAACACAAAGACACACACACATCAAAACAGACACATGCACAAGCACCTACATGCACATATGTGCATATACATGCACACAAACAAGCATGCATGCACACTCACCCACGCATATGAACACACACACACCCATGCACTAATACACACACACATGTGCATGCATGCACACATATATGTGCACGCATGCACACATATAGATGCACACATGTACATGCACACATATAAAAACAAAAACACAAACACATAGACCTCAAAAAATACACCCCTACACACACATGCATATATGCTCATGTGCCTAAACATACACATGCACACCCACATGTCACAAACATAGATAAAAATGCACTCACCTATGTACACATGCACATGCACATGCACGACACATACACACATGCAAACATGTGCACCCATGAATTTACACACACACTACCACACACACATTCACATGTACAAATGCACATCATCACTTATGTACACATACAATCACACACAAGCATTCACACACATGCATGCACACATACATGTAGCCATATGCACTCGCACACACACACATCAACACACATGCATACTACACACATATTGCACACTTACACACAAATGCTCATGACACACAGATACACTCACATGCACACACACACACACACATACTTGCATAAGCAAACATGCACAACCACAAACACACATGCATGCATCTATGTACATGAGTGCCTACACTCCAACAGACATGCATGTACTCACACAAATAGACATGTATGCACAAACACATATACATGCACACACATCCTCTGATGCACATCCATACACACACACATGCACACAACCACATACACATAAGCACACACATGCATACATGTAGACACACATACACATACATACGAATGAACAAAAACATGCACACAAACATGAACAAGTACATGAACATGCAAATACCTAAATATGCATGCAAATATATAGACACACTCAAGCACACACACAAGCATGCAAATATATAGACACACACACATGCACACACACATGTGCACAAGCACATAGAGCCACATGTGCATAAACACACACATGCATACACACATTATCACATCCACACATTTGTACACATAGACACGAGCATACAAACATGCATACACATACACATGCCCACCCATGCAAACTCACAAATGCATATGCACATTTGCACATTCACATGCATGCAAACTCAAACACACATGCACACCCATGTATAGAAATGCATGCAAACATAGATATACATTGGCATAAATACACACACGTAATCACAGAAATACACTCACACAAACATAGAGAAATAAAAACATGTGCACACAATCACACACACACATGCACACACATGCATATGCATACACAAAATCATGTACACACATGCACATAGACACACTCACACACGCAAACACATGAGCACACTCACAAGCACTCACAGTAACCAAAACATGTGCACACACACATGCACACACAAAAGTATGCACATAAGCACACATGCACACATGCACACACATAAGTATGCACACATGAACACACACAAGTTTGCTTACATCTACATATTTGTTCTCTTGTATTCTTGTGTGCGTGTGTGTGTGCATGTGTGTAAGGGGTGTGTGTGTGTATGTGTGTGTGCATGCCCTTGCCTATGTTCTTGTGTGTTTGTGGGCATGTGTGTGCATTATTATACATGTGTCCATGCATTCATGTGTGTGCATGTGGGTCTGTGGGAATAAGGCTCAGTGTGTGTGAACATGTGTGCGCTTGTGCAAGCGCTTATGTGTGTGTGCATACCTATTTATATGTGTGAACATATTTTTGTGTGTGTGTGTGTGTGCATGTGTGTTTATAGGTACTATGTGCGCTTTTGTATTCTTGTATGGGTATTTGGCTCTGCATGTGTAACTGTGCTTGTTTATGCATGCATGTGTGTGTATGGGCTTGTCTATGTGTTTTTGTGTGATTATGTATTCATGTGCTCGTGTGTTTGTATGTGTGTGTTTGTGCATGTGTTTGCAAGTGTGTGTGAGTGCGAAATTATGTGCATGCATGCATATAGGTGTCCATGTGTGTGTCTACATGCATGTGCATGTGTGCCTACATGTGTGTGTGTGCATGGGTATATATGTGCATGTGCATTTGTGTGTGTTTATGTGTGTATGTGTGCGTCACAGTGTGTGTTTTGATGTGCGTGTGTGTATATGTGCATGTATTTATATGTGTGCATGTCTTTGTAGGTGCACACATGCACATGTATGTGTGTGTGTTCATGTGCATATAGGTGGGTGTGTGGGTGTTTGTGTGTGTGTCTGTGTGTGCATGCATGTATGTGTGCATGTTTTTGAACATGGGCACATGTTTATTTAAGTAAGTGTGTGTGTGTGAGTGTTTATGTCTATGTCTGTGATTGTGTATGTGTGTGCATATGTTTATGCTCATGTGTTTGCATGTGTGTGTTCAAATGAGAGCACATATTTGTTTATGTGTTCATGCATATGTTCACATGTGTGTGTTACAGCATGTGCATGTGTGTCTATTCATGCATGTAGATGTTCATGTGTGTGTGTGCATGTATGCATGCATGAGCATGTGAATGCATGGGCTTTATTTTGTGCATGTATATCTGTACATGCATATGTGTTTATGTGTTTGTCTATATGTATACATGCATGGAATAGTGTTGTGTGCATGTGAGTACATATACATGTGCACTTGTGTGCATCTATGGGTGTGTGTGTGTGTTTTTATGCATCTATGTGTGTGTAGTTGTTTGTTTGTGTGTGCAAGTGTCTGTGTGTGCATGTGTGCTTTTTCATGCCTATATGTGCATGTGTGTGTGCATGCATGTATGTGTGTGTGTGTGTGTCTGTGTATGTGCATGTAGGGTTGTAGATGTGTCTATGTGCATGTGTGTGGGTGCATGTATGTGTGTCTACGCATTTGCATGTGTGTATACATGCATGTCTACATGTGCATCTATGTTTGTGCATATGTGCTTGTGTGTGTGTGTTTATGTTTGTGTCTGTGTAGATGTGTATGTGTGTGTATGCATGTGTGCTTGTGTGTATATATGTGTGTGTATATGTGCATGTGCACTCATCAATAAATGTCTATATGCATCGTGTGTTTGTGCTTGTGTGTGTGTGAATGTTTTTGTATGCATGTTTTTTTTAATATTTGTCTATACATGCATGTGTATGGGTGTTCTATGTTTATGCATGCATTCTTGTGCTTGCTTGTGTTCAAGTACAAGTGTGTGTGTGTATCTATCTATGTGTATATGCATTTGTGCTTGTGTGTGTGTGCATGTGTGTGTGTGTGCTTGTGTGTATATGGATGTGTATGTGCATGTTTGTGTGTGTGTGCTTGTGCATGTGTTAGTGTGTATACAACTTTTTGTGTGTGTATGTGTCTAAGTATTTTTATTCATATGTGTGTGTATTTGTGCATGTCTGTGTGTGCATATCTATCTGTGTGAGTGTGTGTGTGTCTATGTGCATGTCCATCAGCCTTTGTGTTTGCTTGTTCATCCATGTGCATGCACGTGCATGTGTGTATGCAAATGTATATGTGTGTGTGCATGTGTCTATGTGCATTTTTCTACATGTGTTTACATGTGTATGCATGTATGTGTATGTGCATGTGTTCTTATGTGTGTTTGTGTGGATAAATGCTTATGTGCTTGTTGTGCATGGGTGCAAACAGATATGTGCATGTACATGGGTGTGTGTTCACGTGCATGTTTGTTTGTGTGCATGTATGTATATGTTTGTTTGTATTTGTGTCTACGTGTTTGTTTGTGTATGCATGCACTTGTAAGTGTGTGCATGTACTTGTGTGCCATTGTTTGTTTTTCTATATGAATGCATGTGTATGTATGTGTATGTGCATACATGTGTGTGTGCACACACATGTTTATATGGGTATGCATCTGTGTGTGTGTGTGTGTGAGTTTGTGTGTATGCTTGTGTATGCATGTGTATACATGTTTCTATGTGTGTGTGCCCTTGTGGGTGTATGTGTGGACATGCACACATGTGGGCCTGTGTTTTGGATCAAGCATATGATAGGTGTGTGCGAGCATGTGTATGATTTTGTTTTCATGCATGTGCATATGTGTGTGTGCATGTGCATGTATGCACTTGTTTACTTATGTGTGTTTTTGTGTGTGTGCATGTAAGTGTATGTGTAAGTGTGTGTATGTGGGTGTATGTGTGTGGGAGTGTATGTGTGTGTATGTGGTTGCATATTTATGTGTGTGCTGGTCCATCTATGTGTGTGTGTGTGTTTGTGCATGTGTGTGTATTTATATTACTTGCACATGTGCATGTCTATGTGTGTGCATGCATGTTCATTTGTGAGGTATGCATATGCATTCACAAATGCATGTGTGCCTATGCATGCATGCTGGTGTTTCTATGCATGTGTTAGAATGTATTTGTGAGTGTTCATGTATGCACACATTTGCATGCATGTGTACTTATGTGAATTTGGACATTTGTGTGTATGTGTGTGTTTGTGTGTGTGTTGGTATACGTGCATGTGTGCTGTGTCTGCATTTGTGCATCAATGTGTGTGGGAGCATGTTTGTGTGTGTGTGTGCATGCTTATCCATGCTAGAACATGTTTGTGTGTGTGTATGTGTGCATGTTTCTACATGTTCATGTGTGTGCATATGTATGTGTGTATGTGCACATGTGCATGCAAGTGAATGTGTGCACATGTGCATGTGCTCATGTGCATGCAAGAGTGAACGTAAATTCTTATGCATGTGTGTGTGTGCAAGTATACGATTGGGTATGTACATGCATGTGTGTGCATGTTGGTCCGTGCAAGTACATATGGCTATGTGTGTGTGTGTGTTTGTGTGTGCATTTATGTTTGTGTATGTCTATTCAAGTGCATGATTGTCTGCATATGTTTTATGAGTGTGCACATGAGTGTATTTGTACATGTGTATGTTCATGTGAGTATAAGCATGTGTGTCTATGCACATGTTTGTGTGTGTGTTTGTGTGGTTATGTGTGCATGTCCATTTATTCATCTATGCATGTATGTATTCCTGTGTGTTTGCATGCATTTGTGTGTGTATGCTTGAGTTCGTGGCTTTGTATGTGGGTGTGTGTGCAAGTGCATGTGTGTGTATGTATGTGAGTATGCATGTTTGTGTATGTCTATGTGCCTATTTTACATGTGTGTGACTGTTCATGAGCATGTATGTGTGATTGAGCACATGTGTGTGCATGTTTGTATGTTTTTAGTGAACATCCATGTGTGAGTGCATGAATTTTTGTGTGTTTGTGTATGTGTGCACGTGTTTTTATTTATATGCTTGTGCATGTGTGTTTGTGTGTTATTCTTTATGTGTAACTGTGTGCATTTGTGTGCATTGTTATACAAATGCATGTGTTTATGAGTTTGTGTGTGCATGTGCATTAGGTTATGTGCATGTATACATGTATGCGGGTTTGCATATGTGTGCATTTGCATATGTGTGTGTATGCATATGTATGTGTGGGGATGAGTGTGTAGGCATATGGGAGTGCATTTTCATGTATATACATATGTGTATGTGGGTGCATGCACGTATATTTGTGTTCATGTGTATGGATGTGTGTGGGTATTTGTGTATTTGCATGTGTATTTTTGGGTAAGTGAGTGTGAGCATTTGCATGTGTGTTTCTGCATAAGTGAGTGCGAGCATGTGCATGTGTGCACATAGTGGTAGCTATGTGTGTCTAGGTATGCATGTGTGTGTTTGTCTGTGTGCCTGCATCTATGTGTGTGTTGTGCAAGTGTTAGTATGTGTGTGTTTGTGTGTCTGCATGTTTGTATTTATGCATATGTGTGTACATATGTGTGCACATTTATGCATGTGTGTGTATGTGCATGTCTATGTGAGTGTGCATGAGTGTGCATTTGCACATTTTTGTGTGTGTATTTTTTTGTTAATTCACACACATGTTTGTATGTGTATGTGTGTTTTTGTATGCTTGTGCGTGTGCACGAGCATGTGTGTGTATGCATTCATGCTTGTGTGTGTGTGCATATGTGGGTATGTGTGTGTGTGAGTGCATGTGGGTGGGTGTACGTGTCTGTGAATGTGCACGTCAATTTGTTCTTATGCATGCTTGTGCATGTCTGTGTGAGTACATGTGTGTGCATGTATATGTGCATGCTTGTACATTTGATTGTGTGTGCATGTGTGTATTTGTGTCTATGTGTGCATTAATGAGTGTTTCTTTGTTTGTGCATGCATATTTGTGTGTATGTTCATGTCTATGTGCATGCCTGTGCATTGGTGAGTCTATGTGCAAGTGTGCATGTGTTTGTGTGTGTAGTATGCACTCATGTGTGGGTGTGAGTGCATACATGTACATGTGTGTGCATATGTTTGTGTGTGAGTATGCATGAGTGAGAGCATGTATGTTCATACGAGTGTGTGTGTCTGTAAGTGCCTAAGTCTATATGTGTGCATGTGTGTGTGTGTCTTTGAGTGTGTTTGTGTGTGTGTGTTCGTGTGCATCCATGTGCATGGATGTGCATGTGCGTGTGAGAGAATGGGTTTGTGTTCATGTGTTCTTGGGTCTATTTTGGTGCATGCATTTGTGCAGGTAGTAATGCATGTGTTCATGTGTGCATTGGTGTGTGTTTGTCTATGCATGTCTATGTGCAGGTGTGTGTGCATGTATGTGTGCATGCTTATGCTGGTGTGTCTACATTTGTGTGCATTTATGTGGGCACACGTGTGGGTGTGTGCACATGCGTGTGTGCTGTGTGTGTGTGATTATGTATTTGAGTGGGCATGGGGGTGTGTTCACATCAATGTGTGTGCAAGAGTGTGCATGTGCATCAGTTTACATGATTCTACATCTGCATGCTTGTCTGTGTGCATGAGCATACATTTTTGCAAGCCTTTGTGTGTGTGTGTGTGTGCATATGTTCATGTGTGTTTGTGTATCCTTATGCATGTGTGTGCATGTGTGCATGTATGTATAAGTGTGTGTGTACATTTATGCACACGTGTTCTTGTTTGTGTGTGTTTGTGGGTGCATGTGTATGTGCATGTCATGCATGTGTACAAGGATGCATATGTATGTATTTGGGTCAGTTTGTGTTATTATGCACGCATGTGCGAGTCTGGCATCTACATGTGTGTGCATGTGCTTTTTTGATGTGTATGTTTTTGTGCATGTTTTCATGTTTGTGTGTGTGTGTGTGTGTGCATGTGTGCACACACAGGTGTGTACCTTTGTGTAAACTATGTGTGTTGTGTTGAATATGTCTGTGTATACATGTTCATTGGTGTGGGTGTGCATGTATGTGTGTGTTCATGCACATGTATATACGTGTGAGTGTATGTGTGCATGTGTGTGTGTGAGTGTGTGCATGTGTGAGTTTTCATACATGTGTGTATTTTTGTACATGTATGAGTATGCATGTAGGGGCAAATGAGTATGAGTGGGTAAGCATAGTTTGCATGTCTATATGAGCATGTTTGCATGTTTATTAGTGTGAATGTCTATTTTTGCGTGTTTTATGTGTGCATGTGTATGTGTATGTGAATGTGCATGTGTCAGCCCATGTGCATGCATGTGTATGTGCATGTGCATGTGTGGCTATTTGTGCATGAGTGTGTGTGTCTGTGTATAAATGGGTGTGTTCATGCGTGTGTATTTACATGCATTCGTGTGTAGGTCTTCTTGCTTGTGTGTGTGTGTGTACATGTACGTATATGAGAGTGTGTGTATTTATGGGTGTGTAAGTATGCATAAGTGCTATGTGTGCATGAGTGTGTGTGTGTGTATGCATATGTGTGCATGGGTGTGCTTGTCTATGTGTGGTTGCAAGTTTGTGTACTTATGTTTGTGTGCGGGTGCATGTGTTTGTGTGCATGAGATATCTATATATTTGTGTGTTTGTTCTTATACATGTGTGATTATACAAGTGTGTGTGCATGCATGCATGGGTGTGTGTAAGTGCACATTTGTGTATGTATTTATGTATAGGTGTGAGTTTATGTGTACATATGTGTGTGCATGTGTCCAAGTGAATGTGCATGTATATGTACGTGCATGTATAAGTGTTTGTGTGGGTGTGTGTGCTTATGTCTATACATGTGCATGCATGTTTATGGGTGAGTGTGCATGAGTATGTGTGTTCAAGTGTGTGTTTGTGTGTGTGTGTGCGTGCATATGAGTGCATACATATGAGTGTTCATGTAGGCATGTGTGCATTTGTATATGTGTGTGTGTGCATGCATGTGTAGGTGTGTGTTTGTATGTATGTGTGTCTATGTGTGTGTGTGCACTCATTCATGCATGAATGCGTGTGCATGTCTGTGTATATGTGTATATGCCAATGCTTATGTATGTGTGTCTGTTTATGAGCATCATTGTGCATATGATTGCATAATTGTGTGTCCATGTCTGTGTGTGTGCATGTGTTAACATATTTGTATGTGTTCATGTTCGTACATGTGTGCTACTATGGGTCGACCTATGTGCAAGTTTGTGTGGGCCTATGTGCATGCCTACTTGTGTTCATGCATGTGTGTGCATATATGTGTGCATGTGTTATAAGTCAATGTGTGTGCTTATGCATGTGTTTGCATGTATGCATGTGTGTGTCTTTGTGTGTTTATGCATGTGCTTGTGGGTGACTGTCTGCATGTGTGTGTGTATATTTATGCATAGTTGTGTGTGTATGTGTGACTGTGTGTGTTTGTTTGTGTTTTTGTGGCTGTGTGTGCATGTGTGTGGGTCGGTGTTTGTGAATGTTTGTGTGGGTCTGTGCACGTATCTATGTTTGGGCATGTGTACTATGTGTAAATGCATGTGCATGTGTGTATATGTTTTTAGGTGTTTGTGTTTGAGTCAGTTTGTGTATGCATACATGTGTGTGTGTGTGTCTATGAGGATTCTTTGACATGTGCTCACATTTGTCATGTGTGTTCATTTGTGTGTATCTATGTCCATGCATGTGTTTGTGTGCATGGGCACTTACATGTGTGTAAGTGTGCGCCTGCATGCATGTATATATATGCAAGCATGAGTGTGTGCATGTGCTTGTGTGTATGTGTGCGTTTGTACGAATTTATGTTTGTGTGGTTATGTGTGTGTGTGTGTGGATGCATGTGTATATCTGTAGGCATGAGTGTGTGTGGTAGTGTGTGCATGTGTGTGTCTGTGTGTACATGCATGTGCATGTGTTTTTGTGCATTTTAGTATGTGTGTGTTCATGTGTGCATGTGTGTGTGAGTGTATGTGTGTTGCCTCAATTTGTACACATGCATGTGTGTTTGTGTTTGATTGTGTGCATGTGTATTTATGCTTATGCATATATAAGGGTCTACATGTGCATGTATGCATGCTTTAGCTCAAGTGTCTATTTGTTCTTATGCGTGTGTCGGTGTGCACGTGTGTCTGCAAGCGTGTGTCTATACTTTTGTGTGTGAGCGTGTGTTTGTGTGTGCATGCACTTGCATGTGTGTGGGTGCATGCATGTGTGTGCATGTGTCTACACATTTTTATGTGCCTTTATATTTGCTTGTGTGTGTTCTTATGCATGTGTGCGAGTGTTTGCATTAGTGTGTTTGTGTTTTTGTGAGTACAAGTGTATGTGTGTGTGTGTTTATGTGCCTGTGTATAGTTGTGCTTGCATGCATACATGTTTGTGTGCATGTGTGTGTGTGGATGTTGCTTGTATATATGTGTTCGTGTGCATGCTTGTGTCTATATATGCATGTTTGCATGTGCAATTTTGTGGGTGTGTGTGTGCATGCATGCACGGGTGTCTGTGGTTGTGTGTGTGTGCACGATTGCTTGTGTGCACATGTTCATGTGTGTGCAAGTGCACATGTGTACATGTGTGCCTATATTAATGTGTGTGTATATATGTCTGCATGCATGAGTGTCTATGTGCATCTATGCATGTTTGTAGTATATGTGTGATTATATATGCATGTTTACATGTGTATGTGTATGTGTGTGCATGCATATACTTGTGCATGTTTGTGTGTACATTTTTACATGCGTATGCAAGTGTGTGCATATGTGCATGTGTTTTGCATGTATGTGTGTGTATTTGCACATGTGTGTGTGGGTGCATATATATGTTTGTATCTATTTGTGTGTGTATGCATATGCATGTCTAGGTGTTTGCATTTGTGTGTATGTGTGTATGTGTGTACATGTTACTTGTTAGTGCCTATTTGTGTTTGCATGCATTTTTGTATGTGTGTGCTTGCAAGTGTTGCATATAAGCATTTATGTGTTTGTGCTATACATGCTAGTGTGATGTTTATGGGTGTGTTACTATGTGAGTATGTGCACCTATATGTGCATGTGTCTATGCATGAGCGCATACTCATGTGCATTCGTAACTATGCATGTGTGCTTGTGTGTGTGCACATTTGTGTACATGTGTGTGTGTGCATGCATGTACCTATGTTTTTGTGTGTATGTGCATGAGGTGCATGTGTGAGCATGTGTGCTTATGTATTGTGTGCAAGTGTGTCCATTTGGGTGTTTTTTGTGTCTGCATGTGTGTGATGTATGTGTGTACATGTATGTGTGTGCGGGTTTATGTGTGTCTATGTGTATGCATACATATGCATGTGTATATGTGGGTGTGTGCATGTGTATGCATTTGTAATTCATGTGTATATGTGTGCATGTGTGTGTTTGACTGCATCCATAAGTGTGTGCATGCGTGTGTGTGCCTGTGAGCATGCATATGTCCATGTGTGAATCTATATGTGCATATGTTAATGCATGTGTATGTGCTTGTACACGTCTATTTGTGTGTATAAGTGAAAGTGTGTATGTGTGTGCACATGTGTTTATGCGTGTTAGTACATGTGTGTGTATTTGCACATGTGTGTGCCTGTGCAAGTGTGAGCATGCACATGTGTATGTATGTGTGATTTATGAGTATATGTACATGTGTATGCATATGTGTGTACATGTATGTGTGACTATGTGCATGTGTGCATATGTTTTGGTGCATGTGCATGTATGTGTGTACATGATGTCTTTTTGCATGTGTGCATCATTGTGTGTGAGCGTGTTTATGCAAGCATGTGTGTGTGTGCTTGCATATGCGTGTATGTGTGTATGTATATGTGTTATTGTGGAAAATGTGTGAATGAGTACTGCATGCATGTGTTTGCATGGCCGTAGAGTGTTGATACCTATGTGTGTGTTGTTTTGTGTGCATGTGGGTGTGTTTGTGCATGTTTGTGTGTGTGTTTGTGTATGTGTACATATGCATGTGCGTATGTTTGTGTACATGCATGTGTGTAGGGTGTGTACACATATGTGTGTATGCATAAATGTGTCTGTGTGCGCATGTGTGTGTGTAGGTGTAAGTGTTTGAGCATGTGCATGTTTGTGTATGTGTGTTCATGTGATGAGTGCATGCATAGGTGTGCATGTATGTTTTACATATGTGTGCATGTGTGTGTGTGTGCCTTCAATTATGTTTGTGTGTGTGCATGTGTGTGTGGATATGTTTGTGTGTGTGTGAGTTTGTACATGTTTGTTATGCATGTGTGTGCAAGTATATGTTTGTGCATGTGTGGTAGTAGGTGCATACATGCCAGCTTGTGCGTGTGTGTGCATGTATTTTTGTCCTTGTGCATGCATGCATGTGCATGTGTGTGTGTGTGTGCATGCATGCATGTGTCTATGTGTGTGTGTGTGTGCATACACATGTATGCTTACATGAGTGATTTTGTATGTGTGTGTGTTTGTTCATATTTTGTATGTGTGTGCACATGTGTTTGTGTGTAAATGAATTTGTGTGCATATGCATATATGTGTCAAGGAGTGCACGTGTGTGTATTTGCAATTGTGTGTGTGCGTGTGTGTCTAAGTGTCTAAGCATGTGTGCTTGCAAATGTGTATGTGTGTGCACGTGCATGCATGTGTGTGTGTATGCACATGTTTGTGTGCTTACATGTGTCAATGTATGTGTGCGTCTGTGTGCCTATGTGTGCAAGCACATTTTTGTTTGTGTGTGTGCACAGATGCATGTTTATGGTTACATGGGTGTGTGTGTTTGTACAGGAGTGTGTTTTTGTACAAGTGTGTCTATGTGTGTGAGTATATGTTTGTTTGTTTGTGTACATGTCCGTGTGCTTGTGCATTTTGTACATGTGTGTAAGCGTATGAAAGTGTATGTGTATGCATGATTGTGTGCTTCCATTTATGTGTTTGTTTGTGTGTGTGTATTTGTGTAGATGTGTTTGTGTTTGTGTTTGTACAAATGTGTGTGTGCATGTGTGTTAGCATATGTGCATATATGTGTGCACATGTGTGTATTTTTTTGTGTATGTGTGGTCATGTTGTGTACATGTGTACATCTACACAAACACATGCATGTACACATGCATAAGAACACTCACAGACTCCCACACACACGTACACACTCAGACATGCTAAGGCATGCATAAACATGCAGACACACGCATGCACATGCACACCACCAAAACACACACACATAAAGGGGAACATATAGACATATGTACATAAAAACAAATGCTAACACATGCATTCAATGACAAAAGCTTAAAAACCAACACATACACACATGCACACACATGTGCACACACACACACACATGCACAAAGCACACATAAACAAGTACACATACACACATAAGCACACACAAGGAGACACACACACTATATATCTTGCCATGCACACTCTCACTATAAAGCACAAAAAAATAAGCACAAACACATGTAATCACATACACACACACATGAACACTTGTAGACACACACAACAAACACTTACACAAAAACATAGACACACGCATAAACATACACACCCGACACCCACAAATGCATGCATGCATGCACACGCACATATGTACATAGGGACACATGTATGCATCCATGCACACACACAAGCACATAAATATACACATGGCTAAAACATTCATGCACAAACACACACACACACACACAACAACACACACAAGTGCACAAATACAAACATGGACATGCATACACATAAATGCTCACACTGATAAAACATATAGATACACATGCATACAAACAAACATGGTCACATATATATAAGAACACATAAGCACAAGCACATGCATGCACACTTATTTGTGCCTATATGCACAAGCACACAAGCACAAACACAAACACACACATGAACATAATCACTCTCATATGCATGCATAAGCACACACATACACACACACACTCGGGTGCACACATGAACACATGCACACATATGAACAAACACACACACATACACATGCATGCATGCACTCATACACATATGCACATGCACATGTGAACACCCAACACATGTGCACTTGTGCACACCCAACACATGTGCACATGTGCACACACAACACACATACACACACGCACACACAATGTGTAAGCATTAACACGCAAATGCAAACACACACACGCACATACACACATGTACATGCATGTCAAAACACATGCAGGTACACACATGCAAATGCGAGCTTGCACACTTATGCATGAGCACACACATCGACCCACACACACACACCATAATCCCACATCCTAGTTGCATAAGTGCATGGCTTGAAGACACATACACATGCACACATGTGCATAAGTACTTAAATATGCACATTCACGCACACAGACACATGGATCCGTGCATCTACATGCACATGCACATGAACACACACATATATATATACACACACACACACTCACACATACACATATAGATATTAATTAGCATATGCACATGCATGCACATGTACAGGTGCAAGCACACATGCACATGCATAGATAGGATCACAAATATGCAAACATAAGCTCAAACACATTCACACAAACATGCATAAGAATGCACATGCATGCACACACACAAATTCACTTGCATGCAAAAGCATGCACAAATAGCACACATCCAAGCACAATAAAGCACATATACATAGATACACAAAAAAATAAGCACAGGCATGTGTAGGCACACATCCACATAAATAAGCATACACACACAGGCACATGCACACACACACATGCACACGAAAAGACAAGCACTCACACATGCACATGTAAACATATATGCTTATATACATATGCATAAACTCACAAATACACACATTCATGCATACAAACACATAAACACATGAACACACATGCATAAATACACACACACACATGTGTACATGCACATGCATATGTACACACAAGCTCACACATACACATGCACACACACACACACAAACACATGCACAACAAACACACGTGCATGCACACGTATACACAAATGAATAAGCATACACACATGCACATATACATATTCATAACTCGCATAAACACACATGCATGCACACACACACACCCACAACCAAGCATCCACACACATACACAAATACATATAAGCACCCACATGCACGCACACACACCAGTGCAAAGAACAAACACACACACACATGCACACACATACACACATGCACACACACATTCACACATGCGCTACAAACACATAAAAAAACACACATGCACAAAGTCATGCACACACACACATACAGCACAAACACACTCAAACATACTTATATACACATGAACACACACTCACACATGTCGACACACACACAAGCATTCACATATGTGTGTAAGAACACACGTGTAGGAACACACATGCAAAAACACACAAATGTACTCACACATACACACACAAACATCTACACACTCACACACACTTGCATTCATATGCATATTCACTTGCATAAATGCATGCACAAGCACACACATGCAAAACACATGCATATGCACACACACACATGTGCACACACCCATGCATACACACACACACACATATGCACAAGCACATGCACAAGCACAAGCCCATAGAGATGCACACATGCCCACAAAAAAGCACATACACATATGCATGAATAAACACATGCACACACAAAGACACACATGCACATGTAGACATGTATGCACAAGTACACACTCACAAAAACACTCAAACATGTACATGCATACACACACGTGCACATACATGAACACTCGTATGCACACACATCCACACACATGTGCATAAGCACAAGCTCACACATACAAATGTGCAGACATAAATACATGCTCACACTCATGCATAAGCATATGCACACACACATGCAAACAAACTTGCACACACACAAATAGAACACATGCATGCACACTCATGAACACACACACACACACACACATAATCATTGTATATACATGTGTGTATATTTACACACACATAGGTATGGACATAGAGATATACAAAACTCACACAAATACACACACATAAACACATATGTAGCCACACACCCACACACACATTTGCATGAATACACACAAATATATATATATATATATATATATGTGTGTGTGTGTGTATGTATGTATATGTGGACACACATACATGCAAACACTGGTGCACAAACACATGCCCATGCACACACTTTCATGCACACACACGCCAACAACCACAAATGCATACACAAATATGCACAAATGCACGCATGCACACACTTTCATGCACACACACACCAACAACCACAGATGCATACACAAATATGCACAAATGCACACATGCACACACACACAGACGCATGCACACAAACAACACTAACACATGTGTCCATGTACACACAAACACAAAAAAAGCACACAGACATGAACACAAGCACAACACACACGCACAAACACATCCACTCACACATGCAAACACACATGCACATTTACACTCGTAGGCACACATGCACTTGTGTAGGAGCACAAATGTAGACACCACATGCATGTACATAGACATGCACACACACATAGGAATATGCACAAGCACACACATGCAAACACACATAAGCATACACACATGTGCACATGGAAACCATCATAAACATAGACACATATGCAGACGAATGCACAAACACACACACAAGTATGCATGCACTCACACACACAGGCACACATGTTGATGCACATGCACACACACATACACACGTAGTCATACACACATGTACACACACTCACTTACACACATGCACATATGTGCACACCTATGAACACACACAAGCACACACACATAAGCATGCACACACAAACATGTGCACTCATACCCATATGCACAAACCCAGACCACCACATGCACACATGCATAAGAACACATGCTCACACACACACATTCTCACAAACCCACATATGCACAAATACACATATATGCATGCACACAAATGCATGTACACACCCACACCCACACACACACTCTTAAACACACACACGCACTCATGCACTCACACATATATTGACATACCCAGAAATGCACACACTCACCCTTACACATATGTACACATACAAACAGACAAAGAAAAACATGCACACACATGCACAAGTACACCCATGCACATATATGCACAAGCACATGCAAGCATGCTTATGCACACACACTCACATGCATGCACATGCACATACATGCATTCAAACACACACACATGCATATGCACACCCACCCACAGTCAAGCACACACACCTACATATGAAACCATGCATAATTGCACATCAGCATGCAAGCACACATGAACAACCCTAACACACAAATACGGATACAAGCCATACAGGCATGCATATACTCACACATACACCCACACTCAGACTCTCACATACCCTCACACAAATGCACACAAGTACACATAATACACACACAAGCAAACAAGCACACACACACACACACAAATACATGCACACACATGCATGAACATGCATGCATACATACTTGCACATAGTCACACCCACCCATGTGCATGCATTAGCATGCATGAATATGCACACATGCACAAATGCTTGCACATGCACATGCATCTACACACATAGGAACACATAAACAGATAAGTATGCACACACCCACATGAACACACACTCATGCTCACAAATACATTAACATGAACACACAAAAATATGTAGACACACATGCATATGCTCATACACACACTCTCAAGCTCACGATGCACACACAGGTACACATTGCACACAAGCAAATGCATGCACATAGAAATGCACATACATATAAATACACATGTGCATATAACCTCAAAATGCATGCACACATTCATGTAGATGCACACACAAATGCTTCCAAATGTGCACACAAAAATGCACATGCACTTACATACACACGGATGCATGCACAAAGACACACACAAGCAAACATGCACACACACAAATGCACATACACATACATACACATACATACACATGCATGCGTGCACATATGCTTGCATGCATGCACGAACACACCCACATGCACACACACAAGAACACACACAAAGGAAACACACACACAAGGACACATACACACATGCAAACAAATGAACACAGGAAAAAACACTCACACATGCACATACATAGACATTTTCGTACACAGCTACTTACATGCACACATGCAGCCATGCTAACACAAGCAGCCCCACATGTACACATGCACCAACAAACAAGAATACAAATATGTAAACACACATGCATGTGCACGTTTATACTCACACATTCATAGACACTCACACACGCACACAAACATGCACACGCAAGCACACAAACATGCACATACACTCACACAAGCACACTTATGCACTGAGACATATGCACGCATGCACACAAACAAACATAGAAGCATACCCACATGACTACACACAAATACATGCACACATACAAACACACACCTATACACTCAAACACATATTCCCAAACACACAAATAGGCACACACATGCACACATGCACACATGCACAAATACACAAAGGCATATACAAACACGTACACAAACTTCCATAGAAGCACACATGCACACACGCATACATGCATACATAAACTGACTCACAAATAGACACACATATACACGCACACACACGTGTCAATGGATACACATGCTCATACATGCACACACTCGCATCAACACACACTTAAACATGCACAAGCAGAGACACGAACATACATGCACACACTTGCATATATACAAGCAAACACACCCACACAAACACAAATGCACACATGCACACATGAATAAATACAAGCACACACACATATCCACACAAACATGCACACACAAACACATATATAAGCACAAAAAACATGCATGTACATACACATATATACACCCACATGTACAGGCACACACATGCACAAGCACTTGCACAAGTACACACAAACATACACACAAAAGCTCGCATGCATACATACATACAAATACACATGCACACACACGATCCCGCACATACACGTACACACACAGACATACATGCAAACACACATGCACACTCAACACACATACACAAGTACACACAAATACATATGCACATGTATGCACAGGTGCACATGCATGATCACACACATGTACACAAACTGGCATACATAGTTCGTGCACTCACACGCAAATACACACATGAGCACATGCTCATGTGCATGCACAAGCACGAATGTAAAAATGCAAAAACACACACGTAAAAGTCTACACACATGCATGCACACACCCACATAGGCATGGACATGCACACACACCAGCACAAACAAACAAAGATGCATGCACATGCACATGTACACACATGTGCAAATACAGATATATGCACATACATACACACATGTACACACACAACATGCAAAGACACATATACATGCATACACTCACACACAAGGACCCATGCACGGACACACAAACACATGCACATGCACACACATGCATGTGCACATGCAAACACATGCACTTATGCACATATATGAATGGACGTGTTGACAACCTCCACACACACATGCATACATGCATCCACATGCACACATACATGCATACACAAGCACACATATACATGTACACACACGTGTGCACACACACACACTCTCAAACACACCTTTGCACTCACACTCGCACATGAACACACATGCATAGCCACATGCACACATGCACATAGATAAAGGCACATATATACACAGGATCATGCACATTTATACACAAGCACACATGCATGTGCAAACACAACCACATATGTAGAAAAAAGTCCAACATGCATAAACATGTGCACACACAGACACACCCATGTAGACACGCATAAAGATGCACATGCATATTCATTCACACAAATAACCACTCATGTACACTTGTAAAACCACATGCACACACACACAAAACCACTCATGCACACACATACATGCATATACACATACCACACACACACATGTGCACACACATGCATGCTCATAGATGTGCACAAACACAAATACACAAACACTCACTCACACAAACAAAAACACATGTGCATAAGCACATGCACACAAACATGCTCACACATACACATGCACACACACATGCACATAAGCTTTTATGGACACATGTACTCAAAGCTACACATACATGCACACACACATGTGAACAAAAATGCACGTGCACACACACACACATGAACACTCCCACATATATAAACATGTGCATGCACATACACATGTGTGTGTCCATATGCACATATATGTGTTCATATACACATGCATACATGCACGCATGCAAACACACACACCACAACAACCCCACACACACTCATGCATGAACATATGCACATACACACATCCACACTTGTGCACCCACACGTATAAACATGTATGCACACTCACATGCACACATACAATACAAGAATACGTACACACACATGTAGACACATGTAGGCACACGCATACACCTACACACACTCACACATACCTATGTAGAGTATACACACATATGTCCACACAAGTGAGCTAGTATAAGCACATACAAACACACACACTTACTAACAAATGCAAACACACAAACATGCATATGCACACACACAAATACCAACATAATCACATGCACATGAGCATGTGGACATAAGCACACATGCATTAACCCACGCACACAAGCACACACTCATACATGCAAACACGTACAAACGCATGCAAGCACACTCACACACAAAAACATGCATATGCTCACACACAAAAGCATGCATAAACATGCACACACACATACACATGCATGCACCTGCATGCAAACATGCACGTACACACATATGCACCCACACTCACATGCATGCACATGCATAAGTACACAAGCATGAACACATAAAGGCACACACATAAGTACACAAATATGTGCACACACACAATCGTGTGTGCACATGAATGCACAGATATTTAAACACACATGTACATAGGCACACACAAATAAGCACACTCACTCATGTAGACAATCGTGTGCATACATATTCATATACACAAGTTTGCACAACACATGCACACACACACACTCACTAATACATGCACAAGTACACACATATACTCACACATATACATAATCACACATAGTAACATGCATGAAAATGCAAACATGCATATGCTCACAAACGAACACAAACATGCACACACATACATGAATCTAAACACACTAATGCAAACATACATACACAAACAACATGTATGCACTCACATAGGCACACACAAATGTACATGCATGCACACTTCCATGCACACATACTCACACAAACACACATGCTCACTCACCCACACACACCCATGCCCATACACACAAATAGACATGCATATATAGTCACCCATGCATGGACACAAGCACTAGCACCCACAAGCACAAACGCATGCACACACACATGCATACACATTAACACATACATGTATACACACACATGTGAATAAATCCATGTACTCATAGGAACACATTCATGAACACATTCGTACATGCACATGGACACAAGACATGGTCGCACACAATCACACATACAAACACACACACAATGAATGCATATGAACATTCAGATATACACAAACCCACACATGCATGTACACAAAAACCCTCAACTAGGCACATACATGCACACATGCATGTAGAGTCACACACACATAAATACACACATGCGCATGCACACACACATACACGTGCATACATACACATGCCTACATGTCAACACACACACACACACATGCAGACATGCACCCACATACACACATGAGCGTGCATACACACACACATGCACGCATAGTCACAAGCACACACACACATACACACAAGCACACACAGGAAAACTCACATTGTCATCCATGCACATGCCCAAACACACATGTGCACACATGCATTTATACCCAAAAGCCTATAAACATGCATGCACTTTTGTACACTTAGACATACACATAGACCCTCTAACACAAACAACTACACACACACACACACACTTAGGTATATGCATGCATGTTCACACACAAAAAACTCATAAACACATTCACACACACATGTACTCATGCATGTGAATAGCTATACATACAAACAGACAAACACACACACCCGCATACATGCACTGACACATACACACATAGGAACACACATGCACATGCATATGTACTTACACAGACACAAACAAGCTCACATGCATGCATACAAACACAACCCAAGTATACAAGCATGCACACATGCATACAAAAATAAACATATGCACACATGCACATACATTCCCACACTCACTCACACACACACACACACATCCATGCATGCACATATACAAATACACAGACGCACACATACACACTTACATGCACACACACACATACACACATATACACACACGCACATGTAAACACATACCAAAACGCACACACAGATACACGTACACATGTACATGAATGCATATGGATGAGAACACATGCACACATTGATACACAAAAACAAGCACACACACACACATGCACACACACCCACACACATAGATGCATATGCACAAACACACACAAAGACACATGCACACATGCACATGCATACACATACAAACACACACCAACAAAAACATGCACATAAACATGAATAAGTACATTTAGGCATACAAATACACTTGCACACCCAAACACATGCATGTGTACACACAATCACACATGTGCTCACAAATACAGATGCAAACATGCATAGATGCACATACACACGCAGACACACCCACGATCATGCACATGATTACATAATCACATGCATACACATGCATACATACACAATGACACATGTGGACATGCACATATGTACACACATGCATACAAACATGTGCAACTACAAACACACACACATGCCCACTCCCACACACTCACATACACGCACACACAAACATGCACATACACACATTCTTACACATGTACATACATATAGACACAAACACTTATATGAATACACACTAATCGATGCATGGAAGAACTTACAAACATGCACACATGCGCACCTGACAATAGACGCACACAGACACACGAACACCCTCGTGCAGAAAAACAAGCATAGAGATGCAAGCATGCTTGCACAATGACACACATACATGTGTGCACATATGCACACAAGCATGCATTTACAAACATGCACACATTTGCACCCACAAAAACACTCACGTATTAACACACACATGTAGATGCATGCAACACACTTGCACAAACAAGCACACACTTGTGTAGATATACCAAAGTACACAAACATGCAAACATAGAGGAACACACACATGTGCACAAACGTGCACAAGCACACACACATGAGCACAAGCACACTCATGCACATAAATACACACTTTTACACACATGTACATACGCACACACACATACACGTGCACAGACATGTACATATGCTAAAGTATGTACATACACATGCACACACACACATACACATAAGCACACACACACACACACTGATATGCACACAAAACACATACACACACATACACATATAATGGAAGAAAGGCTTGCACATGCATACACACATGCAAAACTACACTTGCACATGCACACATATTAATGCAAACACATACACAAACACACATGCATCCACCCACAATCATACACACACATGCTCACATGCATACACACACACATAGGCACACATATGCACACACATGCACACACACTCACAAATGCATGCACACACATACAAATGTACACACATATGTGCACACACATGCATAAATATCCATGCAGACTCAACCCCATACATACACACAACCACACATGCATACACACAAAAGCACACACTTGTACACACATGCACATGTGTACATAAGCATGTACCCCTGCACACAAACATAAACATGAACATATGCACATACACACACACTCGCATGCACATGAACACATACACACACATGTATATGCACAAACGCATGCACAGCTTCATGCATATACACAGACACTAACATACACTTACGTGAATATGAGCACACACATACACACACAAACATGAACATACATTAACACTAACACATGCATACACACACACACACAAATACAAACACACATACACACACACACATGAACCAAGCACTCACATGTAAAAGCACAAACAAGCCCATGCACCCATGGACACACGCACACATATAAACCAACATGAAGGCATGCTCACACACATCCATAAGAACACATACAACTATGCTCACACACATAGACACACAGACATAGATGTGCAAACACACACACCCACACACACACACACATGTGCACACAAATGCAAATGTAGACACACAAAAGACACATGCATACACGTACACACACATGTAAGCATTAAAATAGGCACATAACATGCATGTGTACACACACACACACATGCACACAGACACATATACAGACACACACACATGGATGCATAAAAACATATTGCAATGCACACACACCCAAAGGTATAAAGACATGCAAACACACATGCATACACATACAATACACACACGTGCACCCATGCACATATTAGTGCACACACATTCATACACAAACATATAACTATGCACAAACATGCACACATAAGTGCATGCACATGCGTATGTAAATGCACACAAACACACCCATACAACATGCACACACACACACACACACTCACATGTAGATGTACAATGCACACACATGAACATCTGCACACATATATGCACATACAAACACAAAAGCACTTGCACACTTGCACATGTACCAAAATACACAAACACACACACATGTATAGACACACAAACACACATGCACTCATGTACTCATGCACACACACACTCACATTCATACAAATACCCACACACATGAACTTAACACACACTCTTGTGTATGCATGAACACACATAAACACTTGCACACATATACACACACAAACATGCTTATGCACATAGGCACATGGATACACACACACACATACACACATGTGCACACACCCACATGCACATGCACACACACGCACATATGAACATGAAAAAAATGCACAAACACACACACACAAGAACACAAATGCATGCACACAGGAAAGCATGCATGCACCCACCCACACACACTTACATGTATGCACACACATGCACATATATGTACAAACTCACACATGCATGCATGCACATGCTCACACTCGCACACTCATATGTGCACATATGAAAAAACACATACGTGTGCACAAGCACACACATATACAAAAAAATAAACATACAAACATGTACAAGTACCTACAAACACACACACACACACACATATAGATATATATATATATATATATGCACACATAACACATACATACATACTCACACATATGCTCACACACATACATGTAAACACGCATAGAAACACATGTAGTTGCATACACATGCACACACACACATACACATAGGCACTCGTAAGTAAACGCATACACACATGCATGCATGCAAACCCTCATCAACACAAATGCACACACAAAAAGGCAAATCACACACATGCATACACACGTATGCATGCATGCACTCTAACACACTCACACATGTGCTCACATCTACACACGCACTCATACATTACACACAGCCACCCACCAATGCATGCACATGCATGTATGCAAAAGCACATGTAAATGTACATGCAAGAACTCACACAAAAATGCACAAACATGTATAAGCAAAGATAAAGAAACATACACATCTGTACAAAAATACATACATACACGTGCACGCACATACATGCAAACGCATGCACACATAATTGGACACTCACACAAATAAGGACACTACACACACACAAATGCACACACATACACTTGAACAAGCATGCACATGCACAAGAACCCAGAATTACACATACACACAAAGACACATAAACACACACATATGCACAAGTACACACACACATAAACATGCTCACACATAGGAATGGACACTTGCCTACACTTGTACACCCACTCAAATGCATAAACATTTGCACACAAACATGCATAAACACACATGTGCATGCACATACACACACACACATGCACTTACACATGCATATGCACACATACATGCACACACACATGCACACACACATGCACACCCACACATACACCCACACACACAAGCACACACACAAGCACACACATGCACAATACACACACACTCTCTCACATGCATACACACACTTGCACACATACCAGCAAACGCACACTTGCACACATACCTGCAAACACACACTTGCACACACATATACACATAACACACACACATGCACTCATGCAAAAAAACACACACATGCAAACTTCCAAACAAAACAAACATGCAAAAGAACACATATAGAGGTACATAGACACATGCATACACATGTCCATGCACACACATGGACACATAAACAAACACACACACATAGACTTGTATATGTACAAACACACGTACATATATAGACATGAACACACACAAACAAACACACACGCACACGCACACATGCACAAGTATATACATGCACACATGTGCACAGGCACATGCAAAGTCTTCAACACACACCTACACACACATGCACACGCCCACAATCACCCACCTGAATATGCACGAACACACTCATGGACATACTCACAAAGATACACATGCACAAACATGACCATGTGCACATGTGCATACATAGACACACACGCAGATGCACATGCACACAACTGCACACATACACACACACACACGAGTGCAAACACAAACACATAGGTGTAAGCACATACACACACACATGCACACAAATAGGAATGCACATACACTAAAAGACACACATGTACATACAATGATTCACACACACATGCACATGCTTGTGAACCCACATGCACACACATAAGCACACACATGCATAGGCACACTTATGCACACCAACACACATACATGCACACACATAGTTATACACACAAAAGTACATGCACACACATAGACCCACAAACATTCATACACACACGCAAACACACATACGAATGCACACATGTGCACACACTCGTACATAAGAACAAATGCACAAACATTCACAAACAAACATGAATGCACATGTACTCACACATACACACACACACACACACACGTGTAGACACAAACATATATACACATGCACAAAGATGCACACAAAGTTGTACAAACATACACACGAATGCACTACAAACATATATACACATGCACAAAGATGCACACAAAGTTGTACAAACATGCACACGAATGCACTTGCACTTGCACATACACAAACATGCACATGCACAACACACCCACATATACACACAAGCACACACGTATACACACATGCACATACATAACCATGCATGCATAGAAATACTTGCACACGTGTATAGACACAGGAACACACATGTGCTCACCTAAGCACATATACATGCATACACACACATGCATACTGATGCACGTATGCATGCACATAAATATAGACACATGCACGTACATGCAAAAATGCACGCACACACATGCACATATGCACATAGACACACACACACACACACTCATGCATAAACACATACATGTAAGTACAAAACTTACAAAAACCACACATGAGCACTAGCACATTCACATAGAAATCTATAAAGAAATACATGCATGCATACACACCTACACACACATGTGCACATAAGCACACATACACACATAGGCATATAAACACACATAGATGCACACACTCACATGTATACACAAACATAACCACATATACATGAATAAAAATGAAAATGGGCACATATACACACATGTACAAACTCACACACACAAGCACACATAGATTCACCAATGCTTAGATGCATACACATACATATGCACACACGTACACACAAAAACAAAAGCACACATACACACACACGCATGCACTCATGTGTACCCAAAATCACACTTGCACACACACACACACACCTACGTGCATTGAAACACATACATAAACACATGCAGACACACCCACACACATATGCACACAGATATGTAAGAACATGTACATGCATGCATACACACATGCAGGTGTACTAGTACACACACATGGACACACGTGCACACATGCACACATTCTTACAAACAAACACACACATGCCAACTCACACATACCCAAACACATGTAAAATCACATGAATACACATGCACATGTGACAGACACAGAGGCACACACCCAAACGCTTGTATGAGCCCAAGTGCATAGATATACACACACAAACACATACACACAGATGAACACACACACACACATGTATGCATGTACACTCACAAAAATGCACATGCACACACCCATGTATATTCACTCAAACACACCCAAACACACTCTCACACACACATGCACTTGTACTTACACAAGCACACAAACCCATGCACATGGACACACACATCCACACTCATGCACACATGTACATGTATGTAGACACACACATACATGCAAATGTATCGACATGCACACACATAACCACACACACGGACATATGCTCACAAACACATGCCCACACACATATATGTACACACTTATGCACAAACTTGCACGTGGATACACACACATTATACACACACACATGCAAAGTGCACACATACACATGAATACCCACACCCACACGCATGCATACACACAAACATAAGAACACACTGACACACACTGCATGCACAAACACTCATATACACACTCGCATGCACACATACATGCACATAAACACACACATGCGCAAACACACACATACTAAAACACACACATGCATGTGCATACAAATATACACCCACCTATGCACACACACATACCCACGCCCACAACATGCATGCATGCACACACTCATGCAAACACAAACATGTACATGAACATGGACATATTCATAAATATTCATGCACACACACACACACACACACTTTGATAGAAAGCCCACAAACATGTACATGAATAGGTGTAAAAACACATATAAACAAAGGCTCATAGACATTCACACACATGTACAAACACACAGCACAAGGAAACCTATATGCATGCATACTCACACACACTTGGGCATGCACACCCATAGACATTCACAAGCTCACACAGATATACATGCACACACAAATATACACACATGCACATGCACACATATGCACATGACACTAATTCACAAAAATAGACACATGCACCCACAAATGGATGCACATGCACTTGAACACACAAATAAATGGACAAACACACACACATGTATGCATAAAAAAACATGCATGTATGCGCACAGACACATGCACAAATGCACACCCACACACACAGACATATGCACACACACATGCACAAACATGTGTACACACACAGACATATGAATATATACACATATACTCACACATATACGTAAACATGTACACATGTGCACACATGCATGCACACATGTACATATGCATACACTCAAACACACATGCAAGCACCCAAACACACACATGCACAAGCACAGGAACCCACATACACATTCAAAATGAAACACACATGCACGCATACTCACATGCACATGCATATAGAAGCATGTATGCATAAACTCACAGACACACATACACATGAGCATGCATGAACACACATTCACACATGTACACATGCACAAAAACATGCAAATGTGTGCAAACACATGCACACACATAAGCATAAGCACAGACATAAGCACATACACTTACACACACACACACACACAAACATGAACATAAACATAAACACACAAGCGCACGCATACACACATGCACAAATAATGACACATGCATACACACATACACGTGCACAAGAACTCATGCACACAAACACACATGCACACCCTCACATGCAAATACAAAGAACACAGATAAGCAGAAACACATGCACATGTATTCACACTCATACAAACTCAAATACACACACACAAGAACACACACATATAGATGCATAAGCAAACACACATGCATACAAATGTACATGGACACACATAGACAAGTGCATGCACACACACCAATACATAGATAAATTAGCATTCACACACAACAATAGATGCACAAAATCACACACACATGTTCAATCATAGAAAAAACATACATGAACTCACGTACACATACATGCACATAGAGACTCACGTGCACGCACAATTACACACACACACACACATAAATGCACATAGATGCACACAGACACACTCATACATTCAAATACACATGTACATGCACACTTACTTGTACACACACACACACATGCACACATCCAATCATATGCATATATACATACAAACATGCCCACCCATGCACAATTATACACACACGCACATGCACACAAAAACCTAAGCACACACACACACACCCACACCCTTGCATGCAAACAAGCACACAAACATGCATAGATACACATTAATGTGCATGCACATACCCACACACCCATGCATGAATAAGCATAAAAAAACTGCACTCACGTTTGTAAAGATACACACAGATGCAGAAACATAGGCTTACACACATGCACACAAAGATGCATACACACACGATCATGTATGCACACACATGCTTACACACAATGGCACACATGCATGCAAACACACTAATGCACACACATAGGCACACACAAATGTGCAAACATGCATACACACACACAAACACACATACATTCACATACAAATGCATACATACACACACATGCATACAAATATACACACATATACTCACTCACACACTCACATGCACATGCATACACACACACTAAAGCATGCACATAAACATAAGCAATCACACATGCATCCATATGCACACAAACATGCACACACGCATGGACACACACTCGCACACACATGCAGAAAAATTCATGCATTCAAGTGCACAAACTCATAAAAATATGAACAAATGCATGCACAAACACAAGATAACCTACACACATGCATTCGTCAAAATATGCATGCCCGCACATATGTACAAATGCACAGAAATGCTTGCACACACCCTCACACACACAGCACAATAACCCACACATGCACAAACATATGCATTCACATGTGCATATACATGCACACACATACGCAAACACATAGATGCTCATGCACACACACCCACACCCACATGAAAATATGCACGTACACAAACACAACCACACATGAACACACACACATAGGCAATCATGTACACAAGCACACACATGCATGCATGGATAAAAACATGTTCACACACACATGTACATACACACACACACATCCACACTTAGGCATGCATGCACACATGCACACACCAACATAAATATACACTAATAGACACATATTCAAAAAAGTATGCATGTACCCATGCACACACATGAATAAGCACAAAAATACAAGCACATATGCATGCAAGCAAACACTTGAACATGCACATATGCACACACACTCACACATAGAAACACTCATATACATGCACATATTCACACATGCCTATGCAAACACATGCACAAAATTATGTACATGCACATAACGAACATGTACACACAAATATGCATGTATAAATGCACACAAGTATAGTTTACACATAGACACATAGGTACACACAAATGCACATGAACATGCACAACCACACACACACAAAAACATATATACACATACACACAAACATGCACACACACACACACATGCATACACACTTGCACTGACACACAAATGTTCACAGACACATGCACACACACAACTTTGTCTGCATGCACATGCACATAAGCTCACACATTATAATACACATGCATGCATGAACCCACACACACACACATGTGCATGCATGCACACACACACACACCCCCATGCATACACCCCCTTATAAATTCACACACACACAAACACATGCTTGTACACACACATGCACATAAGAACGCACACACGTGCATATAATCGTGCACAAATATGCATGCAAATGCATGCTCACACATATAAACATATACACACACACATGCACACATGGATACACAACACACACAACTACATAAAAATGCATGTGCAAACACATACTCATGTATGAATGCAGACACAAGCACACACTCACACATGCATGTATGCAAATACACACACATGCATGCAAGTAAGAACATACACACCCACACATATACATGCAAATATGCACACCCACACACAAACACATGCACCCACACAATTGTGCACACACAGATGCACCTTCATGCACAAACACACATTCACATGCACACACACACAAACACATGCACAAACACACAATCACATTCAAACACACAAGCAGACTTGCATGAGCACACACATCCACACACACAAGCATGCATGCACACACACATTGTCACATGCACATATAGACACATACATATATGAACACATAGACAGACACACACATGTAGAAAAACACACACATGCACATACACACACAGATGTATGCACACACAGACATGCACATGCACACACTCTCTCTCTCACACACACACACCCAACATGCACACAAAGATGCACACATGCATGCACGTACACTCACACAAATAAGCAAAAAAAAGCATGCAAGTACCTACACAAGCTCATGCACACATGCACAAATGCATGGACGAACACAAGGATAACCCACACACAAACACACATACACATACACACATACACATACACATACACACACAGGTACAAACATATGCATGCACACACATATGCACAAAAGCAGGCACATGCATGTACACACAGTTACATAATCAGCATGCATGGTCACACACACACACATATGCACACACGAAGGCACACACAAATAAGAACAAGTACATGTACTCACATGAAAACAAGCACATGTATCCACACAAAAACAAGCATATGTACACACACAAAAAGACACATGCACATACACATACACATAACCATACATGCATGCATGCGCACATGCAAACATGTTCACATACACTTGCAAATACACACACATATGCATACATCCACACACAAGCATGTGTGCACACATGCACATACCAACATAAATGCACACATGCATTAACACATTAACTAACACATGCATGCACACCTGTATAAACATGAAAAAGCATTGAAACACATGCATATGCACATGCAAGCAAACACTTTCACATGCACATATATACATATGCTCACATACACACACTCATGCACAGACATGCATAAAAATATGAATATGCATAAGCACACACACACACAAACATGCACACACATACACACAAAAACATACACACATGCATACACACTTGCACGACACACACACACGCATTGGACACACACCTACACATAGGAAGATACACATGTGTGCGACCTTACACTCACAAATTTGTTTGTATACACAAGAATCGTAATGCCATAACACACATACACACATGCATGCTTGCATGCACCCACACACACATGTAGATGCATGCATACACACATACATATGCACATGCACACTCACACACAAACACATATGCATGTATATCCACACATACACTCCCTACCCCCACACAAGCACACATACAAACACATGCATGCAAACATCTGCATGCACACAACCATAGACACACCCTCACACATATACATAACCACACACCAGCACACCAATGCATACACAAACACACACATGCACACGCATATGCACAAATGCACATGCACACACATGAACATATGAAGACTTGCACAAGCACACTTATACACACACATGCAAACAAACAGCACACAATCCTATACACACTTATAAGCATATGCACACATGTAGGAACACGTACACGCACACACACATGGATGCATAATACACACAACTGCATAAAAATAGATGCATAAATGCACACACATGAACACAAGCACTTGCATGCATGTGCATACAAGCACACACATACACATGCATGGATGCACAAATACACACACACATGCTTGTAAGTAAGCACATGCACACCCAAACACATACATGCAAACATGGACACACCCACACACACACACATGCTCAAATACAAATACACTCACATCCACATAAATGCATACACACACCCCCTGATGTAAGAACACACATGCACATGAACAAGTACACAATTACACAACCATAGGCACTTAACCCCATGCATACACAAACACACACATGCACATAAACACATTCACCAAAAAATCACACATGCACAACCACACCCACATAGACAAACACTCATGCACATGCACACACATACACACATAAGCATGCATGAACACACACACATGTATAGCTACATGCATATATGCACACATAGAAAAGTGGACATGCACATACACATATAAACATATTCACACACACAAATGTACATACACAAACATGCACACACACACACATGCACCCTCTCACACACATACACATGCATACACATGCACACACACGCACCCACACCTACATGTATGCTTGCTTGCCAATGCCCACACACATATACACCCACACCCACATGCATTGCACGTAGGCAACACACACATACACACATGAACAAAAACAAATGCAAATAGACACATTCATGTACACACATCCATGAATGCAAATACGCATACATGCCCACATGCACATGCACACAAACTCATGCACTCATACACACAAACACACACAAGCTTGCCCACATACACATATGCACATAACAACATATGCACACTTGCACTCACATGCAGACAAGCTCATGCATACATGCATACATGCACACAAACACATAGAACAACATACAAATATATTTCTATAGACACATACATGCATAAACACATGCACATGCACAAACATCCACACACACACATGCACACATACCTAGACAAGTATGCACACACATAGACATGTACAAAATAATAAGTATGCACACTAGCACGCATGCACAAACATGCACACCCATGAATGCACACATTCACAAATGTGCATGTGTGCACACACATCCATTACGAAACACATGCACACATAGATATGACCACATTCATGCACTCATGAACACAAAAAATTATGCCCATATGCCATCCATGCACACTCACACATGTATTCATGCACATACACATACACATGCACATGCACATGCACACACACACACACACTTACAAAAATATACTCACACACACACACCCCTACACATGCACTCACACACACACACACATGCACATGTACACACACATTTAAGCACATGCACATATATGCAATTCCACACACATGCACAAACACACACGTACATAAATATACACACATGCACATGCAAGCAAATGCACAACAATACAAACACATGTGCACACACACGCACACACCCACACATTTGTGCAGACACACATGCATAAAGAAATGTACTAAACACACAAGCATGCACACCCACATGAAGACACACATGCATGTGTACTGAATCACACATAAACATGTGCCTGCATGCACATGATCACATACATGCGCACACTCCTACACACCCACACATGAACACACATGTGCATGCATGCAAACATATACATACACATGCATGTATAAGCACATAAACATGCACACATGCACACACACACACACATAGACACCATGACACATACTCACACACACATGTACACGAACAAAAAGATACACTCAGAAACACACAGACATTGACACACATACACATAAGCATGTGTGTAGCCATTCACATAGTTTTTCATCCACATATAACCACATTCACCCGCACAAATAAACATAGCTGTACACAAACACACAAACACACATACTTGTATGCATGCCTGTTGATGCTCACATAGAAACACACATGTATGCGCACATCTCCAAATGCTTTGACACACAAACATGCATAAACACATATATGTACACACAAAAATGTGCATCCATGCACACATACACACATATGCACAAGAACACAAAACACACTTGCATAAATAAACACACACACATACATGAATGAATACATGAAACTCACATGCACACACACACACACCTGCACACTCATTTATCCACACTCACACACATGCATTCAAATACACACTCACATGCCCATACACATGCACACATGTACACACAAGTGCACTCATTCATACACATGCACATGCACACACAAACACATATGTGTACCAATGCACACATAGAAATGCATAACACACACATGCCTTTGAACATGCATGTGCAAGCACATGCATGGACTCATATGCAAACATGAGGCACATACACATGCGCTCACACACATGCATACACACACACATACACAAACACTGACACATGTATACATACACACACACACACACGTGCATGTACACTGACCAACATGCACCCATGCACACATCCATACTAAAACACACACACATATGGCACACTCTTAAAAAGACATGTACAAATATGTATGCACAACCACACACATATACATGCACACATAGAAATGTGCAACCATGCACATATGCACACACATATAAATCACAAACATCCACATAAACATGCGCACACTTATGCATGAACACACATGCAAAAATGAGCAAACACACACACACACTCATGCATGCACACATCCACACATATGCATCGACGCATGCACACACAAACACAAAGACACATACACACAAAGACATGCACACACACATAAACAAACATGCACACGTACACACATGCATGCAAAGACACATGGATAGCCATATGCATGAACACATGCACACACATACACACATGCACATATATACATACAAACAACCACACACACATGCACATAGTCATAGACATGCCTATAAGCATGAACATTCCTACACACACATACCCTCACAAATACACATATACAAAAATAAACACACACGCATTCACAGACACACAAACATGCACATTCACAAACACACGCACACACCCATGCATTAAAACATGCATGCACATACACATAAATATAAATATTCATGGGCACACATATATTCACATATGTGTGCATGAAAGTACACAAACCAGCACACAAACACAAACACTTACATGATGACACACGCACAAGAATACATAAACCCACATTCACACACAAGCACGCACACACACACTCGCTTGCAAAGAAACTCACATACACATGCAATCAAACACATACACACACATTTATGATGCACACACACACATTCACAAAAACACACACACAGAAACTTACACATTCACACACACCCACAACACACACACACATGCACAAGCACAAATGCACGCACTTGTACTAACACACCTACATGCACATACATTCAAACAAACATACACACACATATGCACTTGCACAGATAGGCACACACACACCTATAAATACCCACAAACACAAGTACACACACATGCACAACATTCACACGTACTTTAGAATCAAGCACATACACATGCACATGGGTACACACTCAAACACACCCACACACACATATAAAAAACAAAAAACATGCACACAAATGAACACAAAGGCACACACATGTGCATACATGTACGGACACACACACTTGCACACACATGCACAGAAGCTTTATAGACACAGGCACTAAAAGCCACACACACATTCATGCACACACACATGTGAACAAAAATGCTCGTGCACACACACACATACACACTTCCACATATATAAACATATGCATGCACGCACACATGTGTGCATCAATATGCACTTACATATATTTTTATATAGATATGTAGACATGCATGTATGCACACACACACACACTACAAAAAATACAACACCACATACACTCATGCACGAACACAAGCACATACACACATCCACACTTGTGCACCCACATGTATCAATAGGAAAGCACACTCATATGCACACATGCAAATGCATACAAGAATACATATACACACATGTACACACATGCAGGCACACACCTACACCACGCACGTGCCCACACACATGAGCTAGTGTAAGAACATACACACACACACACATGCCTACTAACATATGCAAAAATGCACACACACACAAACATGCACATGTACACATCCAAATACCAACACAATCAAATGCACATGAACATGTGCACACAAGAATAGATGCATTCACCCACACACACAAGCACACACTCACACATGCAAACATGCACACATGCATGCAAACACACTCACACACACACATACACATACGTGCACCCACACATAAACATGCACAAGCACACATATGCACCCACACTCACACGCACATGCACATGCATAAGTACACATACATAAACATGGAGGCACACACAAAAGTACACAAAAATGTGCACACACATAACATGTGTGTACATGAATGCACACACATTTAAACACACATGCAGACACAAATAAGCACACTCATGCACGTAAAAAATCATGTGCACACATATTCATATGCACAACACATGCACACACACACACACACTTGCTACTACATGCACAACTACACACATATGCTCACACATACACATAATCACACATAGGCACATGCATGCAAATGCAAACATGCATATAAACACAAAAAAACACAACATGCACACACATACATGCTTCCAAAAACACACACACACTCATATATGCACACATGAACACACACACCCTCCGCCCAACCCCTCCCCCTACACACACACACATGCATGAACTCATGCATATACACAAATGCACACATACGAGCACACTTGCATGCACTTACAAACACATACAAGAACACACTCTCACACACCCAAAAAACCACCCATCCACACTCACACATTCATACACACACATACACACTTGCTCACATGCACAAAGATACACATACACACAACTATGCAAAAGTATATGCAAACACTCAAATACACATCCACACACAAATGCATGCACACTCACTTACATGCATGTTCACACACATCCATGCAAGCACTTATAAACACATACACACTGACACACAAAGACACACACACACACATACACATGTACACATGCACTCACATACACTAACACAAGTGTGCACACACATACACACACAACCCTATATGCACATGCATGAATGCATGCACACACCACCACAATCATGCCCAACAAAATGTGCACATATACACGCATGCGCACAAACACATGTAAGAAAACATACACAATGCACACAAGCACACACACATGCAAGCACACAAATTCATGCTCACACGTATGCATCCATGCATAAAAAGCACACATTCACATGAACACATATATGCAAGCACATGCACTCACACAAACATGCACATGTACTACACAAACATGCATGCAAAAAAAAGGCACACATACATGTGTACATGCACATGCATGAACACACATATGCAAATGCATGCACACACATGCATACACAAACACAGACAAAGATATATTCAAATATTAGCATGCACACACACTCACTCACACACAGACAGGTGCATGTCCACACACATATATGCACACACACATTCACATTTTGACATAAGTATGCTGACATGAGTGCATGTGCATGTAGGTAAGCACATATGCAAAAAGGCATACACACAAGCACACACATACACAAGCACATACTTACACAAGCACACAAGCACATGCATACACATGCACACACACACACATGTGCAAATATAGATGCTCTGATGCACACATATGCAAAAATGTGCCCACACATGTATGCACCCATAGGCTAATGCATGCAGACACATGCACACACCCACACACATCCACACAAGAAAACACAAATGTACACATAACCACACACACTTACTCCCATGAAAACACTGACACATGCACACACACACAACAAGACATGCACACACGTACACATACATATGCATACATACACACAAGCATGCATGCAACCACACACACATACACACAAACATGCATGCAACCACACACACATACACACCTGCATTGCCCACTAAAACACATGCATGAGCACATGCACACAAACACATGCATACATGTATATACACACAAACACATGCACATACACACATGCAAATTAATATACACACATCCATGTAAGTAAACAATACTTGCAAACTCACATGCATAAACACATGCACATGCACATGCACATGTGCACACACAAACTTGAACACAGATGAACATGCACGCATATATACACATGCACACACATGCATGCACACACAGACCCACACAGGAACACAAACATGCACTCACACACACATGCACACAAGCACAAATGTGCAAACAAACACAAGCACTTACATGTAGACAAACACAAGCACAAACACCCTTGCACATGCACAAAGAGACACACAATCAAGTAGGTGTGCATACACATGCCCACATGAAGACACAAAAACACAGTCATAAACATACACGCAAAAATGTGCTCACACACACACATGCACACGTGCTCAAACACAAACACATGCACATGCACATGCAAACAAACATGTGCCTACATATACATATGTGTGCATGCACATACAAACACATACATGCACATAGTCACTTGCAAGCACATGCACACACACATGCATTTACACATGCATGCTCATGCACATGCACACACTCACATGACTATGGAAAGGTAGACACACACCCAAACACATGCATGTACATTGGCACATATACATGCAAAAGCACACACACACACAAACAATATCATATATCCACACACACATACATATACACAAGTACACACTAGCACACATACACATGAACACATACACAAAGACACATGCTTGCACACACATTAGCATACACACTTGCACACACACAAAGATGCATACACAAATACACATGCACATGAATGCACACACACATACACACACAAATGACACACACACATGTATACACAAACACATGCACATAGACATGCCACACAAACAAATGCATGAACACACACATACATATGCATGCATGCACACATGCACACATATGCAAGAAACAAAACAAGTACACACACACACCATAGGCACACACAACCACACATACATACATACACAAACACAAACACAAACACAAACAAGCATAAATACATATACAAAGATGCACAAACATACAAAAATACCCATGCACACCCATACAAAATAAAAAGAACAAATATATAAATGCACACACACACAAGCACACATATAGATGCCCATGCGCATGCACACACACACTCACCCACGAAGACATGAATGAATAAGCACAACACACATTCACATGCCCATACATGCATAAAAAAATTATGCACAAGCACACTCATAAGCACATACACATAGACCCAAAAAACACTCATAAAAACACACACAAACACATGCACTCATATGTACACAAACTCAAACATACACATGCACACACATAAATACCAAAACATGTAGGAGCAAGCATACACATGTAAATAGATGCACACGTACACACACATATGCTTACACATATGCACATATGTATGCAAACACACACGCATGCATACAAACATGCACACATGCACTTGCACACAGGCACACACACACATACACATGTGTGCATACACTTGTGCACATGCACACACACACACACACACACATATACAGTTAGACATGTACACACACACATGCACACACACAAGTATAATCATGTTAACACATGCTATACGTATGAACAAAACAAGATACACACATACACACACAGACATACACCAACAGATACAGACATGCACACACACACACATGTAAACACATATACCAACAGAACACACACACGCATAGGAATACACATGCACACACAATAACATATCCATAAACACACACACTGATAAGTGCACACACATAGACACACATATACACACGTCTGCATGCACATGCATGCATATGCACACACACATACAACCACAAACACTTGCACCACATGTGCACAAAACATGCAAACATGTGCAACTTGTGGATCCATACACACACATGCACACACATAGACATAGACAACATCACACTCACACATGAGCACATAGCACACAAAAGTTTGCACACACATGCACAAACAAGCACATGCACATGTGTAAATGCACACATCCACTTTAACACACATTAGTACATAGCCACATAGATGCACATGCACATATGCACACAAACCCACATACACATATGCATACATGCACTAACACACACACACACACCAACACAAATACACAAATCCACACCCATGCATGCACTCACTCACAACACTCACAAACACATGCATAGGCTCACATGCACACACATGACACAATAGATGGAAAGATGCACATGCTCACATGCACACTCATGAGAGCATAGCACACAAAAGTATGAACACATAGACACATACACATGCAAGGATGCACATTCACATATAGTCCTACATGTACACACTGATGGACATGCGCACAAATACAAATACAAATACACATATACACATGCATACACATCATCACACACACACACAAATGCACACACACACCCACACAAACACCTAAACCCACAACCACACATGCACTCAAGCATGAACACATGCACACATGCATGCACTAATGAATATATACAGTTATACATACATGCACAAATACATGCAAGTCATGGCACCAACAAACACACACAACCACACATGTTCACACATGCACACACACTTATGCATACCAACGTACACATGTGAAGACATGTACCTACAAACACACAACAAACACACTCACATATAAAACACACAGACACACACACACACACACATCGAGATAAAGATGCACACGTATGTACATGTAAATGAAAACACACACATAGGCACACACACACTAAATGTCACCCACATGCATACACATGCATACACATTCACCCAAAAATACATGCACATATGCACACAGAACACACACACACATATATAGGCCCTCAAATACATACACACATGCATACACATATATACAGACACACATGTACATGCCTACACATGCACACAAACACACACACATACAGACACACACACACACACACACGTATGCACATGAACACATGTGCATTTACCCACACACATACAAACATAAAGATACATGAACATATAATACAAAAAGCACATGCTCACACTATGCACTCACATGTGCATGCACACACAAATATAGATATGTACATGCACAAGTAGACAACCACAAAAATATACAAATGCATGCACACCCGTACACATACACACACATGCAAATGCATGCTTGCAAAAATGCACTGCACACACACACACAAACACAATCACACACATGCACACTCGCATAGGCATACTTGCAAGCATGCATGATAGGCACACATGTACACATGCACACACATGCACACACAACACACACACACACACATATGCAAATACACACACACACACACACACTTACACACACACATGGACAAAAATGTATATACATATGTGCAAACACATAAAAACACACCAACACAAAGCATGCATGGAAACATGCATATGCACACACATAAAAGCACACAATCACATGCCTAAACACACACATACATGTGCACTCACTTATAGACATGCACATACACACATACAGACACAAACACATACACTTTCACAAATGTGCATACACGAACATAAAAAAATACATACACACACACCTAAATATGCAAAAATACACACACACACACACTTGTACAAGCACACAAGCACACGTGCTAATATGCACGTAAACTCAACATACATGAACACACACACAAATATATGGACATGCACATGCACACACATACACATATTCACAAACATATGCAAAGATACAAAAATGCTGAAGCACACATGCATATACACTAGCAAACACACATGCACATACTCACACATGTACACACACACACATACACATACACACATGGCACACACACACAAACACTCTTAGTCACACATGCAAACATTCATTCACACACACGTGCACACATAGACATACACATGCACAATCACATTCATGTACAAGCACATTCATGCACATGAACATATGCACATATATTCACACACACATGTGTGCCTAGGCAAACACATACATGTATTTATTCACACACACACCTACACACACAAAAATACCTACCCACACTTGCATGATTATGCATTCACTAGCACACAAACACACACATGGGCATGCACAAGCATACACACACACCAATGCAATAAACCCATACACACTCGCACGCACATGCACAAATGCATGTACTCGTAAATACATGCACACAAACACAATATCTCATGCATGCATGCTTGCACAAGCACACACACTGACACCCACACACGCACACTCACAAATGCCCAAGGCATGCATAGACATGCACACGCACACACATACACAAATACCAACACACACAAACATAGAGCAACACATAGGCATATGCACACAGAAGCAAATCTTGACACATGGTTATAATGGCAAAAGCACAAACACCAATACATGCACATAGAGACACACATATGCCCACACACACATGCACAAAGCACACACAAACATGTGCATAGCACACACCATCACACATGCACTACACAAACATGTACAGACACATAGACACACACAGTAGGACACATATACTCTATCATGCACACACACTCATACACATTCATAGACACATGCACACTCACACACAACCACACATGAACACACGAGCATGAACACATGCGATCATACACACATGCACACACACACACACAAATATGCACAGCTATAAACAAACACAAAAGCATAAATCTGCACATACACTTGCACACAAATAAATGCTTGAACAAACACACATGCACGCATAAACATATGCATACATCAATGCACACATGTACACAGACATAAATATTGGAATGCATGAACTCAAAGGTGCATATGCTTACATGCAAACATAGATGCACACACACATGCACACATGCACATAAATATTCACACACACACATATACACACACAGGCATACACATCCACATACATGTACACACATGTACATATACACACATAAGCACACATGCACAAATCCATGTACACACCTACACATGAACAAGAGAACACACATAAGCACAAAAAAACAGACAAGTACAGACTCCAACATACTCACAAGCATAAAAATATTTGCACAAACATATACATACACACAAAGATAGACACATACACACACACCCATACATACACACACACATCTACACACACACACAAAACCACACAAAAGCACATAGACACAAAAACATTAAAAAATGTACCCATGCTCACACACACACATGCACATGCACATGCACACACACACATTAACAGACACATGCACGCCCACACTAGTACACACATGCACACATACATAAACACATGCACACACATGCATCTCCACACACAAACGAGCTAACGTATGCACACACACACACTCATGTACACACAAACTCATACACTCACATGAACAAACTCACAAATACAGTCACAAATGTCCATGTGTGTGCCATGCACAAACTTACACACATACACATGCAAGCATCCACACACACACAAATGCACAAATAGTCTTACACACTCATGCACTCACACTTGCAAGCACACATGAACACACACACACTCATGCACTCATCTACACACACATGTGCATGTGAGCTAAAATATTCACATGCTTATGCATACACTCAAGCACACACACACACAAACACATAAACACACAATCCTCCACTCACATGTGCACACAAATGGATGCACACACACGTGCATATGCACAAAACTATAACACATGCATAGACACACACTTACACATGCGCACACATATGAAATGCATGTAGACACAAACACACACACAAATGTACACAAATGCATCCACATATCAACACGTACAAAGCTGCACACATATGAGAAGACATGCATACATGAGCACCCACACATGCACACACATAAGAACATGCACATACTTGCACATACACGTACAAGCACACACAAACAAGAGCATACGTAAACATAAACACAAAGATACACGTACTAATACACCTACACATGCACCCACAGACATGCATGCATAGAACACACTCGTGCATGCACTTGCTAGTGTGTGCACACATATCCATACTCACATTCACATTTACATATATACACACACATAAACAAACACACATACCCGCACACACACATGCAAATAATGAATGCACACATGCACACATGCAAGCACCTGCCACACACACACATGCACACACACACACATACATTTACACATATAGATCCACACAGACATACCATACTAAAAAAGCACGCACACAAGCACACCCAAATGCATATGCAAAAACATACACACACATGCATAGACATACCAAAACATGCACACAAACATGCACAAGTAAATGTATGCTCCTAATACTCTTACACACACAAACACACACACATTCACATGCACTCTAAAACACATACATGCAAACACATGTAGACACACAAATGGCCATCCTCACATATGCACATACATGCATGCACACAACACACATGTGTGTGCACACACACAGCTACACACACATGAATGTATGCACACTACCACAAAAAACACATACATATAAACACACATGCACACAGCCAAACTCAAACCAACATTGAAACATGTATACTCACATGCACACATCCACACACTTATATGCATACAAATAAACACACACACAAAATCATACACACAAGCAATTTTTGTAGATGCACTTGCACAAACACACATGCTCTCACATAAACTCACACACAAGCACAGAAGCCACACACATACACACACACACACACATGCAATCACTAAAGTAATTAGACAAGCATACACTTAGACATGGGCACAAACCCGCACATAGATGTTCATCCACTCACATGCACACAACTACACACACATGTAGACATATGCACATGTATATACACACACACAAACATACACACATACAGACAAGCATATGCACACGCACATAAGTGCTCCTAGAAAAGCACACATGCACATACATGCACATGCAATAACACACATGTTGCACACATTAATGCATCCACTTACAAATAGAGATACACATGCGCTCAAACACACACATAGATAGGCACACACACACACATGCATGCACAAATGCACACACATGCACGCACACCCATGCACACAAATAAACACACACTCACACACATGTACAAACACAGACACACACACATGTATGCACACACATCAACACAAACTCGAACACATGCATGCACACGCACGTACACACACAAACCGACATGGATGCTCACACACCCATGCTTATGCTCACACATGGAACCACACATGCATTAATAAACACAACTACATGTGCAAGCACACACACACACACATAACGACACATGAACACATACACACATGAACAAATGCACACACAAACACACACACACACACAAGCATGGACACACATATACCTTGACACACAAACATATACATACACACACATGCATACACCTAAGCACTCACCTGCATGAAAACATGCATATGCACATGCACACATCTACACAGACACACATGTAAGGACATACACACTCACAAAATTATACACACAAGCAATGCATGCACATGCACTCGCACAAACATGTATATGCTCTCATATAAACATGCAAACCCACCCACATACAAACATAGAGGCACACACACGTGTGCACACAAATGCATATACCCATGCACACATGCTTACACACATTAGCACACAAACACATAAAAGCACACTCATATGCACACAGAAGTACACACACACTAGCACACATACGCAAGCACACACATGTTCATGCACTTACATGCATACAACTATACACACATGCACACATACACACACGAATACACAAACAATCATACACACACATAGACAAGCACGTGCACATGCACACAAGTGCACCCATATATGCACATATGCACACACACACACACACCCATGACATAACAAAAATGCACACATGTATATTGAGTCATACACATACAAACATAGAAGCACATGTGCACACATACACACAGACATTCATAGATAAAGATGCACATTCACACAAACACACACATACACAACCACACATAAGCACATAGACACAAACACATTAAAAAATGTACCCATGCTCACACACACACACATTCACAAACACATGCATTCCCACACTCATACACACATGCACACGTACATAAACAAATGCACACACATGCATCCCCACACACAAAGAAGTAGACTTATGCACACGCACGCTCACGTGCACACAAACTCACAATGCACATGCGCACACTCACAAATACACAGACACATGCAAATGTGTGCACCATGGTCAAACATAGACACATACTTATGCAAGTATCCACATACACACATAAATGCACAAATAGGCTCAAACACTCACAAACACATGAATGCACACATGTGCACGCAAATGCACATTCACAAACACACACACAAAGGGACACACATATGCATACATATATGCACACACATGTACACACATGTAGGCATGCACACGAACACACACTTGCACGCATGAACAAACATACACATAGATGCTCACACATGCACAAACAAACACACACATGCATGAACACATGCACATGTACACACATAGACACCAACATGCATGTAAACAAGAAAACAAGCACACAACAATCACATACCCAAGCAAAATAGTGCATTTGCACACGCACATGAAGGAACACACACATACACTCACACAAACATAGATATGTTCGCACACATACATATACAAACATAAAGAAACATATGCACATGCTCACACACATACACATCACCATGCACACACATTCACACACACATGTGCATGGACATGCACATCCACACATGGATGCACATATGCAAGTCCAAACACACACGTGTGCAAAAACACATAGACGCACACACATGTGCATGCATGCTCTTGCATCGATGCACACACATGTGCATGCATGCTCTTGACATGACATAGACGTGCACTTACACATCACACATACACATACACATTCACACACATGTGCCTTTATAAACAAATGCAAACACACACACATGAAAGCACACATGCACACACACACACATGTGCATATGAGCTAACATACTCACATGCATATGCACACACTCAAGAAAACACACACACACAAACACACACTCCTCCACTCACATGGACAAACAAATGGATGCACACACACATGCACACACACAAGACTATAAACACATGCATAGACGTGCACTTACACGTGCACACACCTATGACATGCATGTAGGCACAAACACATACACACAAATGTACACACATGCATACACATATCAACATGTACAAAGGTGCACACCTATAAGAACACATGCATACATGGGCACTCACATGCACACACATAAGAACATGCACGTACTTGCATATACACATACATGCACACACACAAACAAGAGCATATGTAAACACAAACACAAAGACACACGTAGGCACACGTATTAGCACACATACACCTGCACCCACACACATGCACACATGCATGAATAGAACACACTCACATGTGTACTTGCTTGTGTGTGCGCACATATACATGCTCACATTCACATTTACATGTACACACACATACCCACACACACATGCATAGAAGAACACATGCAAGCACCCCTACACACATGCACACACACATACATTCAAATAAATAGACCCACATACACACATACCATACTATAAAAACATGCACACAAGCACACATAAATGTATATGCAAAATCATAGACACACACATAGACATACCAAAACATGCACTCAAACTACATAAGTAAATGCACGCTCACAATATGCTTGCACACAAAAACACAGACACATGTTCACGTGCATGATCACACATATACATGCAAACAAATATAGACAAACACATGGCCACGCACACAAATGCGTAGCCACACATGCATGCACACACACGTGCATACACACACATAACTACACACACATGCATGCACGCATGTACGTTACCATAGAAAAACACATACATATGCATACAACCAACTCAAACCTACATTGAAACACATATACACAAATGCACACATCCACACACTCACATATGTACAAATAAACACACTCACAAAATCATACACTCGAGCAATTTTCATAAATGCACTTGCACAAAGACACACACACACATGCACACATGTAGACAATCACACAAGTGCATAGGCATGCACAAACACATGTAGATATACCCATGAAAAAACATACACATGCACACACACAGGCACACACACATACACCCACACTATTGCAAACCAATATGCTCACATACATACGTGTATAGAAACAATGGCACATGCATACACACTCACACACACACATGCACACACACTCACACACACACATAGATGTACACAAACACATGCACACACACATGTGAGCACAAAAACACATGCGCATGTGCATGCTTGAACACATACCCATGCACATAAACTCACATGCACATACACACTCGTGCATTTGCACACACACACACATAGGCACATAGACACAAGAATTCACATATGCTAAAATGCACACACACACACACACATAATAAAACACCCATCCACATATATATGAATAAGTAAACATGCACACATGAAAACACATGCAAGCACACTTGCACATAGACACACACACACACAAACACACACATGCACCCATGCACTCACCCACACATACATGTGTGTGTGTGCTCACAAAGTCATATGCATGCACACACACTTCTGCATGCATGCATGTACACATGAATCCACAAACACCAACAAAGACCCCCCACTCATGTGCACAAACAAACAGATGCATGCACATGCACATAGACACTAACCCATAAACTCATGCATAGATAGACACATACATATGCACATAGATATGACATGAATACAAACACAATCACACACACAAATGTACACACATACATGAACAGATCAACACATACAAACTTGCACACACATGTACACACATGCACACACATGCATACACACATACACACACACTTGTAGGAATGCACACGCACGCACACAAAAAAGAACCCATGTTAACACTCACATGCATACACACACATACGTGCATCGAATACACAAACTCAAGTACAAACATGTATGGGCACACATATACATACTAACATGCACATACACACACACACACAAAGAAACACACATTTACACTCACACACATGCATGCAATCATGCACATAATGCACACACAAGAGCACACTTGCAAGCACACACACACACACAAGCACACACATAAACATATGAGCATGCAAACACACATGCACACACAAACACTCACATAAACAAACCAACACACAAAAACACACACATGAACACGTACACAAGTGCACACACATGCACATATACACATTTTATTCATGCACACATAAATAAACCAAAACATGCACATAGACATGCATAAGCACATTCATGCACACAACATGCTTACACACATAAACATACACACATGCACACACATTCACATGCTTGCTCACACACATAGATGCAAACATGTATAGACACACACACATGCACTCACAAATGCACATGCACACACACATGCACAATCACACAAACACCTAGACACACATGCATGTACCCACGTATGCCTCGCACACAAACACAAACATACACACATATGCATACACCCAAACACACATCCACATAAAAACAAGCATATGTACATGCACACATCTACAAACAAACATGCATGTACAAAAAAAAATAGACACTTGCTCCCTAGTAAACACATTAAAAAATTATAAACACAAATGCATGTGCATGCACTCACACAAGCACACACATGCTCTCAAAAAATCACACACACAGTCACACAAAAACATAGTGGCATGCACACATGTGCACACAAATGCACATATATCATACACATGCACACTGATGGACATTCATGCACATGCACATGAACACACAAATACACAAGCACAAGCAAGCACACACACTTGCACACACATGGTCATGCACTTGCATGCATACAATGGCACACAAATTTACACATATACACATGCACACACAACACAAACATGCACACTTTTAAACTAGCACAAGCACATGCATGGGAGTGCACTTAGACATGCATGGATGCACAAATGTGCACCCACTCACAAATATGCAATAACACAAATGCACACATGCATATTGATGCATACATATACAAACATAGATGTACATGCACTCACATAGACACGTAGACATGCACACACACATGCATGCATGCCTACTCAAATGTGCACAAATGATCGTATGCACACACATATACACACCCACACAGACTCATAGACTTTTTTTCAGATATACAAACACACATACACATGCACACACACACACATAATCACACACAAACTAACACACATAAAAATACACATGCACACACACATACACACTTACATGCACACACATAAGCAGACATATGGATGCATACGCACTCATACACACATGTGTGAACACAAACACATGCACATGCACATGCAGACAAACACATGTGCACATGCACACACACAAACATATATATATATATATAGACATGCATGCACATGTCCATGCATACACAAAAACACACACACATGCACACACACCCCGATGAACACACAAAGTCACAAACATACACACACATGTAAAGATAGGCATGCACACATACACATACACTCACATAAACACATACACACACACACATGAACACACAGACACACACAAGGCAACACGCATAAACACACATTCATACATACATCAGCACACACACACATGCACATGCACATGCATGTCCATGCACTCACATGAACTCAACCGCATATACAAACACACATGCACATGCACACACACACACACTCATAGACAAACACATTTATAGATAGACATGGACAAACACATGCATGTGCACATAGATATGCACACACACACACACAAATGCACATACATGAACATCAACATGCAATAACACAAATAAGTACATGTAATTTAAAACATACACGTACACACAAGCACACGCATATGTGCTCACACATGCACCGACAAGCACATGCACACACACAAACATGTAAATGCTTAAACATGCTCATAGGCACATACACACACAAACGAGCACAGATACACACACTTGTATAAACATACACATACATGCATAGGCACAAGGATACCACTGCACACACATAGATCTACAAAAATACACATACACACACACAGGCATCCACTTATAAGCACAACCATACATTCATACGTGCATAAGCATATACACACACTACCACACATACAAATATACATATAAGCACACAAACACATGTGCGCACACACTCATACACACATGCACACACCCAAGCACACAAACATATGCAAACACACACACACACAAGTAAAAACACCAGCAAATGTATAAGCACAAATACAAAGACACACGCACACACATAGACACACACACGTCCATGCACACACACATGCACATGAACGTAGGCACGAACACACACACACATGCATAGAAGCACATTCACACATAGACAGACTGCAACAAGCACAAAAACAAGCACACACGAAGACACACACATATACCTAAGCATAAATGTACATAGGAACACTAATATGTAGGTACGCATACATACACATACAAATATACTCACACACATACATGTATAGACACAAAGGTACACGCACATGCTCACACTCACTCACACATGACTACTCACACACAAGAATGCACACATGCATGTGCACACGCACACATACATAGAGATGCTCACACTCACATGCATAAACACACATACACATGCATGATTGAAGATACACCTATGCATACACACACATGCATGCATATATGTACATTGGAATACACACATATCCAAATGCATGCACACACACAAACATGCACACTTGCATAAATAGATGCACACAACTACTCTTATGCACACACCTACACATGCACATACATACACACACCTAGGCATACTCATGCACACACACACACATATGCATATGCACATCTAGCAAGCACATACACACATTAACACATACATGCATGGTCACATGCACATGCACAGGAACATGCATGCATGGACACACACTCGTAAAGCACACACACAAACATATGTACCAACAAACATGCACCCAAACACACACATGTGCACATGTTGACACTAACACACAAATGCACAAACACACTTACCTAGGCATACACATGTACACATGCATATACTCGAGCATGCACATGCACACATGCATACACACACACACATGCACACAAAGGCACAAATGCACACACATACATGTAAGTGCACTCATACATGCTCAAAGATAAATAGTTGCATGCACACACACCTACATGCCTGCACATGTAAATACACTTACACACATAGATGCATGTGCACACATACATGACACAGGCATAAATACCCTTGCAAGCATATGCACATAAACATGCACATGCTCACACACATACATGCCCATGTAGACACACACAAGCATGCACATACATGCACATGCATAAACAAACATAGAAGAATATGCTCACACAAACACACAAAGATGCACAAAGAGACACACCCACACACACCTATAATCATGCATCTACAAGGCACAAAGATGCACAAACATTCACACACACAAGCATATACACTTACACACATTTGTACAAGCAAAGAACACATGTACACACAAGCATGCACAAGCACATGCATACACATGGACACACACACACTCTAGTGTGCACAAACTCATACAGAGTCATGTGCAAATAAACATGTGCAAGCAAACACACAAGCACAAACATAACACATGTACACACATAACATGCACACACATACAAAATTGCACACACATGCATGTATGTATATACTCCAGTGCACTAAGCAACACACACATGCATGCACACCGAACACACGTGCACACACAGACATGCACACACACTCGCAAACACACTTGCACACACACACTTGCACAAGCACTTGTACACGCACACACACAAATGCATAGACACATGCATAAACACATACATGCACACACATTTTGCCACACACATGTCCCCTTAAGTGCACAAATACGCACATGCACTCTCTCACACACACATGTACTTGCGAGCTCACATAGACACACAAAAATGTACGCACAGACACCCAGACAAAAACTTGCACAAACTCATACACATGCATTAACACATAAACTCATACACATGCATGCACACACACATTCATGCACACGCTCTCACACACACTTGCACACACAAACACACATGCACATAAGCACACACTGTGCACATGCACATAATTACACACACACATGCCTACACACACACACACATCCACACACATCCACAAGCGTCCACACACACACATTCACGAATGCATCCACACTTATATTCTCTCATAGATTCGCACATGCACAAACATGCATGCACACCTATACAAACACATAAAAAACTTAGAAGCAAATATGCATGTGAAGAGGGATGCATGTATTTGCAATTATACAAACAAACACATGCACACCCACACACACTCACACCACTCACATGCAAACATAGGAATATATACACGTGCATATACAGGCACACAGAAGCACACATGTGCACACACTCACTGGCATATGATCACAAACAAATGAACACATGTGCATACAAATGCACACATACACGTACATGCATACACACAAGTGAACACTTATGAACACACACGCATATGCACACCCACATCCACACATAGACACATGCACATAGTACAAATAGAACATAGACACACACAAAACATATACTTGCACACAAAAAGATATACAAATACGAACACACACACACACACACACACTTACATGTAGAAATGAACAAAAATATACATATATTTACATGCACATGCATAGACATCCACATGCACATACGCACACTCGAATATGCACATGCCTTTACACATGTGTGCATACATGCTTGCACACATGCACAGAATGCACACATATACACATAAGCACAAAAGACAATATACACATGCACATACACATAACCATATATACACACATGCACACATTATCACACATAAACACACTGCTACGCACACACAAGCACATGTACATGCACACATACACAAGAAGACATGCACACATGAACACATTTAGCCACAAACACACATGCACATACATGTACATAGATACATGCACACACAAACACATATTCACATGTATACAAACAAACACAAACATGCATTTACATGCTCATGTGCATGCCCACACATGCATCCATAAGTACACACACACATAAAAGACATGCACACACACACACACAAATGCACAAATACACACTCAGACACATACAATAATGCACACACACACATATACATAAATACATAAGCATGCATGCATGCACACATAGATGCACACACACATGCACATACACTCGCACACATGCATACACACACATGCACACAAACAAACACACACACACATTCATGTGCACATACACATGCATACACACATGCCCATATGCATGTACACATGCATGCATACACATGTACACACATGCAAACACACACATGTGCACGCATGCACATGCATACATATATGTAAACACACACATGCACACCCATATGCATATAAACACACGCACACACATGCACACTCACATGCCACACACACATACACTAACTCACATGCACACATACACCCATAATCATACAAGCACACATAAGCATAGATTAGCACATGAACACACACACATGCGCACATGAAGATAGACACATGCATTTATGCACACATAGACGCATGCATACCGTGCTCATGCACGTACACACACAAATATGCATAAGAATCCAAACACATGCACACACATACAAGCATAAGCATGCACAAATATAGACAAATACATGCACACACACTCACACACATGGACATGTATACATAAATACACACACATACACAAAAACATACACACAAGCACAAAAACACAAACAAATGCAGATGCACATGCACATGCACACACACACACACATATGCACATATATATATCTATACATGTGAGCATGTGCACACAAATATACATAATGAATACACACACACACACACAAACACATACATGTATATGTATGCATACATGTACACATAAGAACACACAAACCTATGCATCATTATGCACATGCACACATCTATGTAGACACTCATGAATACACATGCACACATATGCACAACCATAAACACATGAACACATGCATGCACATGCTTAAATGCGCACACACACACACACACACCTATGCATAGACTATCATTTACAAATACACTCACACATAAGCATACGTGCATGCATAAACAAGTTTATGTGTGCACATGAACATGCATAGCCATAGGCAACAAACATGCACAAATAAAGCCTCATATACATGCACATGTGCACACACACACACATGCATGCAAATGTAGCACAAACGCACATGCATACATAGAAGCATGCATACAAGGAGATGCACTCAGACATACACACACATGAGTACGAACACATGCACATGCACACACATACAAGCAATGAGACACACATATGCACATGCACATAAATAAATACTTGTACAAAAATATGCATTCACATGCACACCCTCACAATCACTTATAAATACACAAACACATGCACACATAGAAACATGTACATAAACTTAGACACATTAACAAAAATGTATGCACACACACACACATATACACGTGTACCCATGCACACAGACTCACACTTGAATGCACATGTATGCATACAAACACATGCGCATATGCACACACACACATACATGTACACAAACACACACACACACACATACATGCACACACTCACTTAAACACATGCATACACACTAATAAAGCATGCACAGTCGCAACAATGCACACATAAGCATAGACACATGCATGAACACACATAAGAACAACCATACACACACACACTCATACACATAGACACATGCACATGCACACATGCATGCATGTACAAACATTCACATGCACACACACATGCATGCACACATGCATACATGAATACAGACACATGTGTACACATACAAATATACATTCATACATGTGTGCATACTTGCACACACACACACAAACATACACAAGCACCAGACATATGAACAAACACGCATACACATGCACAAATATGCTGATCACAAACACGCAAACATGCACACGCATATGCACAAACACATGCATGCACCCACATGTATGCACACATGCCTGCACAACCAAACATGCATGTAAAAACACACAAACATAGATAGAAAGACATGCACAGATATACACACAAACATAGACACACATATACACATGCACATATGCATGCACAACATAGTCATGCACATGTGTGTGTCCATAAGCACATGCACACATATGTGCACACACACACAAAAAAACATCCACACATACACTCATGTTTGCACATTCACAAACAGGCAAAATCAAACATACACCCTCATATAAAAATTTATGTGCATACACACACCCAAAGACACATACAAGCAAACATATAGACAAACACATGCACATGGAAAAATATGCATAGAAACAAAAATGCACACATGCACAAACACATGTATAGCATACATAGGCTTGTGCAAACTTGTGTGTGGACATAAACACACAAGCACACACATATAGACACACATGTGCACACACACACACACATGCATACATGCACATACTCAAATATGCACAAATGCATAAACACTCACATGCACTCACACACGCGCCCACACACACAAATGCATGGATGCACACATGCACTTGTATAACTGCACACAAGCACACATGCATGCACATATGCACACAAAAGCACACACACACACACAGCACACACATCTACACCCAAGCATGCACACCCACACACAGTCAAAACACACACATACACACAATCAAAAAAAAAACCTTGCACATGAACATGCGCACACATGGACATGAACAAAAAAACACATGCACATGCACTCAAACACACACATCTACATACATGCATGATGACATAACCCAAACCATGCATAAGTGCACACACATGCATGTGTGCATTCATAAACACATCCAACAATGCACACAAGAATTTATGCACATATGCTCAACCAACACACATGTGCACCTACATGCACAAATGCATGCACATGCAAACATGCACAAATGCATACATACGTGTGCACATGCTCACAAATATACCCACACCGACACACACATACTCGCATGCACACATAAACACAACACGCACACACATCGACATGCATGTATAGAGCCACAAATGTACACAGCACACACATATACATACACATACATGCGCACATGCATGAGCACACAAACACTCCAATGCACACAAGTGCATGCACTCATGTAGATGCATGCATGCACACACGCCTAGTCGTATGTACACACAGTTGAGTGCATGTATCTATGCACATGCCCACAAAAGCACACAAGTATACAAATAAAAGTATAAGCACTTATACACACACATGCAAAATAACACAAGCACACACACACCCACAAGTTCACAAACACATACACACACATACATGTTCAAAAACCCACATGCACACACACAAAAATACAAACACACCAAAAAAATGTGCACACACAAACTCACTTGCACATACATGCACACACTTGCATGCACACTCGAACAAACACATACACACATGCACACACATAGGCACACTCATGCGAACACATGCACATACACAATCATAAACACATATCTATAAGCATAATAAACACAGGCAAGCACACACCCACATATACACACATACGCAAGCATACACAACCATGCACATAGACACACACACACACACATATGCATACACATGTACACATGCATGCACACACACACACACGTCCACAAACACTCACAAACACACACAAAACATGCTTGTGTGCACAAACATACTTGCATGTGTGTAGATATGTAGATACTAACGCACACACACATGACCATACATGCACTTGTACACATGTACATACACTTGTAAAAGAACAAAATAACAAACAATTATAGGCACAGACAAGCTCACACACATGCACGCACACGTGCACCTATGCAAGTGCACGTGCATAGGCACTCACACATGCACACACACATGCACACCCACGCACATACTCATATGCACATAAGTATGCACACACACACATAGACATATAGACTCATGCATAAACACATGCACCCACACACAAACACATGTATGAATAAGATTGCACACACACATCTACATGCACATGCACACAAACACACGTAGTCATTCACCAACGCACACACACACACACAAGTATGCATGAACACCACACACATATATATGCACACATGAACAAAAATAAAAACACACACACATGCAAACACAAAAGCAAATGTATGCACATTCACACACATAATCACAACCACACAAGTACAAGCACACATCTGTACACATAAAAAAAGGCATACATGCACAATCACACACATGCAAGCACACATGCATATAATTGCATATGCATATACACAAGCACGCTACACAATTACACATGTACACACACACCCATACAAACATGTTTATACACATGCACACACACACAAACATGAATGCACACACAAACAAATATGAATAGACACACTCACTTGTATAAACACACATGTGAACCCACACAAACACACATGCATACCCATGCAAACACATGCACAACGATGTTTATGCACATGCACATATACACCTTTGCACACACTCACATGGACATGCATAGGCACATACATGAATACAAATAGGCACAAACACATATACACATGCACAAATGCACGTGCACATGTGTGCACATGTGCATACTCATGATCACCTACAGACATTAGCACAAATGCACACTCGTGCACACACATAGATATGCACATATACATAGGCACACAAACAAGCATAGACACACATACGCTTGCACTTAAATGTAAGCACAAGCACATGCAAAAACAAACTAATGCATAAATGCTCACACACATGGAAAACATACAAAGATATACACATATACACACATGCTTGCATGTATGCACACCTAGACACGCACACACATGCATAAAGCCAAAGAAGGATGTCCACAGACACATACACACTATCACATGAATGCATACACACACACTCACACAGATAAACACTCACACACAGACACACATGTATGCACACGCACACAGACATAAACATACAGAGAAATAGTTAACACACACACAAATGAAAATGCACATTCATGCACAATTGTGCATACACATGCACATACATAAATGCACATAGGCACATATGCATACTAGTGAACACAAACACAAGAACACACACCCATGCACACAACTATGTTCACACACACATAAGCATGCACACACTCACACAAACACAAACAAATATGAACACACACATACATGAAAAGCAACACATGGAAACACACACATGATCACACAGACATATGCACACAATTCCACTTATGCACTCACACACAAAAAGAGGCATGCATACATACACATGCACACACACATTCAAACACATACGTGTGCACACCCATGCACAAACATGCAATGGAATGCATAGATGCATAATGGCACACATGCAGAAAAAGCATGCATGCACATACACATGGACACCAATATTCACACCCATGCACACACACACACACATGCATACATGCACATATACAAACACACATGCATACCCACACAAGCTTACACAAATGTACTTGGATGCACATATGCATGTACATAGAAATAGACTTGCACACACATGCATGGAAAAACATACATAGATGTACACCCACACATATGAATATACACAAGCACATGTACACACACACACATGCATACACTAACACAGAAACACACCCCAAACACTTGAACAGACACATGCATAGATAGGCACATAGTCATGTACAAACACCCACACACAAACATGCACATACTCACACACACCCAAAACTGTAGACACACACATGCATACACACTAATACACAGGCACACACACACACCCACACACACATTCACACACATTCATACACATGCATGCATACACAATGCACACTCATGCACACATAAAAATGTACACACACTTACACTTACACACATGCAAAAACATAAAGATGTACACACACATATACACACAAGTGCATGCATGGATACATGTATGTATATGCAAACACACTTACATGCACACACATATGTATAGATAGCACACACCTACACATAAGCATACACACACACAAACACACATATGTTGATATGCACACATGTAAAGATAAGCACAAACCTACACATAAGAATACACACACAAACACACACATGTCGATATGCACACATGTAAAGATAAGCATACACCCATATACAACACGTGCATGCACATAAAAACACATACACACACAAACACGTGCATAAGCACATGTATACACACATATAAAATATATTTAACAAATGACAAGGAATATTAAAAATTAAATATATATGCTCTCTCTCACTTCATGCTCCTCCTTATTACATTCTTTGTCTTACTTATCTAAACAACAACCATTCTCCCCCTTTGACTCCATAGAAAAGGGAGGCACAATTTATATAATTTTAATTACACCTAATTATTGTTTTATGATTTGAAATTGTTCGATTAGAAGGGACTTAGTAAATATGTCAATCAATTCTTGTTGGTTTGAACATATTCAAATTCTACTAAGACTTTAGCTTCTTGATCTCCAATAAAATGGTATTTTACATTAATATGTTTGGTCCTAAAATGATGAACTTGATTCTTTGCTAAAGCCAAAGCACTAATATTATCAATTTGAATGAAAAAATATGGGAGATATAAACCATAATCATGAAGTTGTTATCTTAACCATAATACCTGGGCAACACAACCTTTTGTCGTTACAAACTCGACTTCTATGGTCGATAGGGATATGAAATTTTGCTCCTTGCTTGACCATGAAATTAGATAATTTCTTAGAAATTAACATATACCTGACATACATTTCTTATCTATCCTAGAACCAAAAAAGTCTGAATCTGTGTAACCTACAAGATTATATGAAAAAGTATTTTTAGTATACCATAAACTTAAGTTCATTATACCTTTTAAAATTTGAAGATTCAGTTAACTACCTTTAAATGGCTTTCCTTAGGACTTGATTGAAATCTAGCACATAAGACAGCACTAAAAAAGTTGTCTTGTCTATTTACAATGAGTTATAATAATGATCTAATAAGACCTCTATAAAGTTTCTGATCAACGAGTTTCCTAATTTCATCTAAGACTAAGTGGATTGATTGAGCTATTAGAATCTTTTTATGTTTCATTTTTTCATATCTAAATTTCTTGAATAATTCTTTTAAATACTTTGTTTGAGAAAAAAATCACATCTTTTAATTGCCTAATTTATAATTCAAAGAAAAAGTTCATCTTATCTATGATGCTCATCTCAAACTCCCATGCCATTATGTAACTAAATTCTTTACACACATTTTAATTTATGCTTTCAAATATTATGTTAACATGACCTTATATAAGTAATAAATGACCTTTTAAAGATTTTAAGAATAATATGGTTTTAGTTTTCCTTTCCTAAAACTACTATCAACTAGATAATTACTCAATTTATGACACCATACATAGGGACCTTTCTTAAGGCCATAAAGTGTCTTCTTAAGCTTATATCCAATCTCACCATGTGTAAGGGTCTCAAAACTAGGGTGTTGTTCTACATTCACATATTCTTCTATTATCCTATTTAAAAATGCACTTTTTACATCCATTTAAAACATTTTAAATTTTTTATGACAAGAATATGTTAAGAGAAGTCTAATGGCCTCTAGTCTTGCTATAAGTGCAAATGATTCCTCAAAATCTATGCATTCAACATGGTTATAACACTTAGTGATAAGTCTAGCTTTGTTTTTAATGATCACTTTATTTTCTCTAATTTGTTTTTGAATACCCATTTGGTTCAAATTACTTATTGATCACTGGGATTAGAAACTAATTTCCACACTTACTAAGAGAATAGTATCTTAAGAAATTCCTGCACTTACTTTTTCATCAACCATGTTCATGTTGACTCTTTCATTATTAAGAATGGTATATTTAGACTCAAAACATAAAGGTAGCTAACCTTTGTCATCTTATGATTAAATAGTTCATAAGAAGTTATATTGTTCTATTTATTATATAATAAGTACCATTAATTTCCTCAACCCAAAGATACTTTGGTAGATTGTATTTGACCAATTTTGTTCTACGAATCTCTACCAAGGTTTAGTTCTTTCTTTTTATAATCTTATTTTGTTGAGGTGTATAAGGACATGTGTATTGATGCTTTATTCTATTTCCTTTGTAATAATCTTAGAAATCCTTATTCTTAAACTCACTACCATTATCACTTTGAATATAAATTAATTTAAGATTTGTTTATCTTTCTATCTCTTTTATCAAATTAACAAAAGTTTCAAATGTCTCACCTTTAATCTTAAGAAATGCAATCTAAATATATCCAAAAACATCATCAACAATCACAAATCCATATTTATTTCTACCTGAACTCACGGGTTGTATGAATCCAAAGTGGTTTAAATAAGCTATCTCTAAAAATCTATTAATAGTTAAGTCATGTTTTGGTTTAAATGATGATTTAAACTACTTAGTTTTTGGCATGATTCATATATTTTCCAACTACTTTTGTTTGGTTTGGGAAGATCTCTAACTATATCTAACCTACTTATTTTCTCTAAGGTAGAATAACCTACATGACCTAGTCTCCTATGCCATAAATTATTCTTATTTGAATGTGTAATAAGACGTTCTATTCTACTAGCTTCTAGCTTATCACATTTAATCACATAGGTGCCACCTTGTCTTCAACCAACTATTGATACTTGATCATCTTTTGATATTGTAAAGTATTAAATATCAAAATTAAGAAAATAGCCATTATCACAATATTGACTAATACTAATTAAATTAAATTCTAATCTCATCAACTAAGAAAATATTTGAAAGCATAAAAGTATGCATAACTATATTACCAATTCTAATTATGTTTTTCTGAGAGTTGTCTGTTAGTGTTACCTGTTTATTTGATCCGCATTCTATTGATACAACCGTGGATAAGTCTCTGGTCATATGTCTTGAGCATCTACTATCCAACACCTAAGAGGTAGATCTTTATTTTATCTTTATGTATTGCCACAAAAATTATAGAAGTTTAACTTATTACATAAAATATAACTTTTATTTTATTAGTTTATATTCTTTTGTAAACACATAATTTCTAAGCATATTTTTTTAACCTATGAATGTTTTCAATAAATTATATCTCCACACCATAATTATGGAGATATCTTATATTAATATTTTTATTATCTAACCTTAAGAACCCAAGAAAGCTTGGATTGAGCATTAATATTCACTACCAGAGCAATCATAATATCTTTTTAATTACACATTTGAAACATAATTTTGAACTATAAATGTTTTTTCTAATTTTACAATCCTTGATGGTTTGTCATTTTCTACAATAATAAAAGCATGTAGTATTTGAAAAGTTTTACATGTATTCAAGATAGCACATATCCTTATGTTTAGAAAAATGAACACCATGTGAAGCATTAAAAAAATTTCGCATATTCAAGAAAGTAAACTTTTTTTTTTAAACTGGTAATTTCTCCGTTTGAAGAAGTATTCTCAATAATAAAAGAATTTTTTATCACATGTTTGAAGCATTTCTATTTTCTTGTTCTCATATTTTTTCATAAAAAAATTGAAAAGATTATCTTTTCTTAGTAAAAGATTATCTTTTTTTTATTTAATTTTTTATGTGTGGTATGCAAATTCATAACTTGATTAAATTCACTTGGAGATATGCCTCCGCAAACACACACATATAGGCGAGCACATGCATACACACATCCCCTCCCCACACACATGCACACACACACACATAGATGCATATGTACACATAGTAAATCCATAGACAAGCACATACACACACATACCTATGCTTGCACACATGTAGAATAATGTACACACACACATGTACAAACACACACGCACACAAAAAACACACACACACATGCACAAACACATACACACAAAAAAACTTAGACACCAATGCACACTTATATGAACACATAGTCACATGCATATGCATGTATGCACATGCTTACTCACACTAATATGCAAACAAACACAGGCTCACAGAAATGCATAGACATGCACACACACACACATGTGCATGCAAGTAGCCATCTACACAAACACATGCACACACACACACACGTACACACAAAAACACACTGGCACACTTGCACACACACACACATGCCCATGCATAGGGACACAAAGATGCCCATGCACTAATGTGCACATGCACACATATACAACCGCAATCTCACACATAGACACACGTATATATACATACATCTGGACACATGCATAGATGAAAATTGACACACAAGCATGCATGCAAGCACATGTACACACACATACATGCATGTGCCCATGCACACTCATGGTTACTCACATGTACAGGTGCACTCACATACATAAAGGCTTTTACAGATGAATACAAACTTGCCCTATAGGCACACATAGACACACACAAGCATACACACACAGATACCACACACACACTTACACATAAACACATGGATGCACACATGCGTGCATGCACACATACACACAAACAAGCACGTACAATTGCACACGCAAACAAACACTGACTCGAACATAGATACACAGACACACACATATCTAAAAACACAAACAAACAAGCATATAAAAGTACAAATGCACATGCACACTTGCATGCTTGCACACACACAAATATGTGCACATACACACATATTTACATAAACACACACACTTCAACATACACACACCTATACACAAGGACACAAAGCCATATGCATGAGCACAAACACACACACCTTTGCATAGATGCAAACACAAACATGTGCACATGTACACACTCTCAAGAGGACACGTCAGCACTCACATGCATGCATGCACACATGTGCACATGTGCCCACACATACAAATACACAAACACACTCATGCACACAAATGTACAGACATGCATACACACTTACATAGAATCGCTCACAGAGATGCACACACATGCACATGCATACACACACACACAGACATGCACACACACATACACATACATATACACGTGTACACATAAATGCTGGCATGTAAGAAAACACATGTAGACACACATTCCTACACATACACACACACAAATGTATGCGAGCGCACACACACGTAACTACACATGCACACAAGCATACATTTACACACATACATGTGCTCGCATGCACATGCTTGCACACATGCATGCACAAACATTCACACACACACACACTCATGTGTATGTGTGCACATGCACATATACACATATACATACACATACACATACACATACACGTATACACAAACACATGCACGCCTACATGAACACACACAAACACATTCACAAGCACACCTACACAAACACATATGCATAGTGTTATAAGCATACTCATAATTATACAAACACAAACACACATGCACATATGTGCACATGCACACAAACACACTCACACATGGATACACACAAACACACACACACTCACACGTGTTCATAAGCACATGCATTGCACACAAGCACATGCACATGAACATAGACATGCACATACACAAATATGCAAACATGTACACACTTAGACATACATACACATGCACACACATGAACATATGCACAAACACACATACACAAGTATGCATGCACACACACACATACACACTGTATTCCTACACACATACATGCATACTAAGAAATAAACTACCACATAGAAGGACACATGCAAGCATATGCATAAACACATACAAACACATACATGCATGCATATGCACACCCACACTCACACACAAGTGCACACTCCCATGCATAACCACATATAAATGTATGCACACACAAACACACACATGCACCAACACCAACACACACACACACACACACACACACAAAGGAACATGCATGCATACACACATGCACATATACAAACAAAAAAGCAAGCACACATGTTCACATGCACACCCACATAGACACATGCAAACATTTTTATGTACACATGCATAGCACACTCACACACACATGTGCTCATACACACACACACATGCATGCGCTTGCACCCACTCACATGTGCACACATGGAAAATTGCACATACAACACCAAGTATAGAAAAATAGGCACACACATGTGCAAGCATAGACACACACACAAGAATGCACACACAGAAGAACACATGCACACAACCACGCACACAAAAGCACCCATACATACACACATTTGTGCACATAAACACACAATCACACACATGCACCTACACTCGCTCACATGTATACACAAGCTCAAAACATGCATGTAAGCTAGCACACACACATGCACACACACACATGCATGCACACACATAGAAACTTACAAGTAAACACACAACTACACACAAACAAACACAAGCACACACATGTGCATGCATGCACACGTACCCATACTTGCGCACATAAGCACACTCTCATAGAAAAGCACACACACACACACACACAACACAGAGTCAAACAAACATGTAAACACACATGCAAATGCACAAATAGACACATGCGCACACATGCATACATATAGACACACATAAGCACACTCAAGCACACACACACACACATAGGTGCATATACATTCCTGTGCATGTACATGCACACACACTTACACCCAAGTGCACACATACACATACATCCACACTCACACATACAAAGATGCACACATGCATAAAGATATGTAGACATGCACACAAACATGCATAGGTACATACATACACACACCCACCTAAACACATTGATGCATATACACATGCACATACACATATGTGCTTTCACTCACATATGCACACACACGCACACATAAAAGCTCACATGCAAAAACAGACCAGTGAACAAAAACATGTGCACACATACATAAACATGAACGCATATGTACATACACACACACCCACCAAAAAATCAATGCTAAAAACACAAACTTATACACATACACATGTAAACACACACATATACACAACAACACATGTACACTTATGCACACATTTACAAATACACAGACACCTGTAAACACATATGCACATACGTGTACACACACACATACTCAAATATACACAACCACACACTCACATGCACATGAAAATGTGCACAAACACATGCATGCATGCCCACACACACAATATACACACACAAGGATGCACACAAACAGCAAATGCATGGACACATAGACATCCATGCACATGCACACTCCCAAGCACATGTCTACACAAACACACAGAGGCAGACACTTACACTCACTCGCATGCACATGCACATACAAACATGGACATGAACACATACTCACAAGCACAAGCATGCACATACGTAAGCACACATATTCACATAGACACACATGCACATACACACACACACACATGCACATATGCACACACCTATGCACAAACACTCACATAAACTTATATTCACACACATACACATACACATGCATGCACACACATACTCTAAAGTGCACATACACAAACATGCTCACTCTCATGTAATCACAAACACACATATACATACACAAACATGACCACACACACACGCACACACACATGCACATGCAAATGCACATGTACACAAAGATGCATGCACAAACACATAGACACATGAATACCCACACACACATATGCATGCAAGCATGTAATCACACACATACACACACACACTTACACACACACAAACACACATGCACTTCCACTCCCACACATTCATGCATACACGTGCACAAACATGAACACACATGTACACATTGAGACACATACACATGTGTACATACATGCACATGCATATGAACAAGTAGATACATGTAAATACAAGCACACACATATGAACAAATGCACACACACACATGCACACAAATATACACACAATCAAGCACACACATATGCATGCACATGCCTATGCAAAAACACACACAAACACTCACACATGCACACATATGTATATGCATGCACACACACATATACATACTCACACATAGGCATACGAACAAATGCACATACACACGTAGACGTGCACACACATTCAAACAAACACACTCATGTAGACACCCAGATATACTGACAAGCACACACACATACACATGTACATATGCACTTAGACATGTACACTCACACACATGCACACATCCACATAGACATACACACAAACATGTGCAAAAATACACAAAAAGATGCACAAATACTAACACATTTGTTATATATGCAGACATGCACACATGGACACTAACAAATACATGCACATACATCGATACACACTCATGCTCATGCACAAACACAACAACACACGTACACACACGCATGTATGCACGTATACAATCATGTGCACATATATGCACGTGCATGCATAAACACCTTTAGTCACACACATCCACCCATGCACACATAAGCACATGTGCACACACACACACAAGCACACATGCACATACATACATGCACACACGTTGCACACATCCTCTCACACACAAGCACACAAAGATATTAACACTCGCACATAGATGCACATACACTCACAGACAAGAACACATAGACACAAACACATGCACACACACAAGTATGCATACATGCACACAAACACACACACACACACATATATGTAAATGCACATGTGCCCATGCAAATACAAGCACACATGTATAAAATCACATTCACAGATATGCACATATGTACACACACACACACACACCAACAGGATCACATACAAATATGCTCACACACGTACCTGCATAGACACTCACACACGTGACCACACACACATATGCACATATACAGATACACAGACACACACACATATATTTAAGTATACAAACACATACACACAGTCACACAATAACACAAATGCATACAAATGCACAGACAAACACACACATATTTGCACATACACAAGCATACACATGCATACACAAACACATGTGCACACACTTGCACACAGTTACAAACATATAAACACCCACACATAGGCACATAAACAGACAAGCACACACATTAGCAAGCACATATAAATAAGCTTACACACATACATGCATAGATACACATGTACACACATACACATGCAAACACACACACTGGCATGCACACCTATCCATACACACACACCCAGTTGAACACACCCACACATGCATATGTTCACACACATACAAATTGAAAAAACACTCATACAAATAGAAAAACAAACACACTTACATATATACATACATGCATGCACAAACACATGCACATACACACACATAAACACACACACACATACACATACTACTATATAGATGATGGACATATTCACACACACATGCACACAAATACACACAAACCACCATACACACCAACACACACATGCACATATGAACACACAGAAGTATACACACACATATACGTACCTAAGCACATATATGCACACATCTACACATGCATGTAGCTAAACAAGCACACACACAAACACACTCATGTACTAACATGAATGCACACACACACGTAACCACATACACACTCATGCACAACACAAATATATAGAGATGCACACACATGTGCACACAAAACCATGCATGCAAAAACATACATGCATATAAACACAATCACACACACAAGCACACACAAATTTGCACACATGTACATGTACACAAATGCATATATGCCCACACACACAAGCACATGCACATAGACATATGCACAAGCATGCACATGCATCTGCACACCAAGCACACATGTACACACAAATGAACACATATGTGCTCACTTAGATAAATGCACATATGTGCACACACACTAAGACACACACATACACTCATATGTTTGTGAGTACAGATATGAACAAACACACACATGCAAACATGCACACTTATGTAGGCATGTATACACACACACCCACACACATGTGCATGCATTAGCACACATATGCGCATTCACACATGTTTCCATATGTGCATGCACATGCATACGTTCACATACACAAACACATGTGCACACACATAGAAACAAACACACACACATGGAAACACATGTGTGAATAAACACATAGACACATATGCATAATCACACACCTGTACAAGCAAATATGTACATAAATATGAAAAGACACACACAAACACACCCACATAGAGACACAAGCATCTTTAGGCACACACAAATGCACACACACATGCACTCACTCATACATACAAACATGTGCATACATAAAAACTACACATACCCACATCGATGAACACACACACATGCACCCACACATACACACACATATGCATGCTTGCACATGCACATACATAAACACACACGTACATAGGTGTACACACACATGCACACACCCATGTATACACATGCTCCCTCCATGCTTACACACATGCACACATGCAAAAAGATGCACACCCACATATGCTCATACATGTGCACACACAAATACATATGCAAGAAAACACATATACACACACACACACACACTTAGACATATGTGCATGGAATACAACACAAACACATTCACACACATGCACAAACATATAAAACACCCAAGAACACACACACATACACAAGCATACACACATAAAAATAAACACATGTGCATGTGAAAACATATGCACACACACACACACGCTTGCACATATACATATAGTACACACACAAGAAAGTATGCACGTCACACACAAACATACACATGCATAGGCTCTCACGCATAAATACAAGTGCACACATGCACACACACACAATGTATACACTAATGTATGCATGCACAGGTATACAAACACACACACATAGCCACACACTCATGCATACACACATGCACGCGAACGCATGCACACATGTGCACATGCATGCACTCATGCACACACATAAGCACACACACACACACACAAAGACATACACAAACACACACATGCATAAACACACACATAACCACACATATACACATTCACACAAACAAGAAACATCCACAATCCCATGTGCACACACACACACAAACATAAAATACCTTCACAAATGCATATGAACATGTAAACAAATGCTTACCCATACACACACATATGTGCCTACTTGCACAAAAGTGCATGCACACAAACAACCACATATACACACACGTACACACACATGCACAAATGCACAAAGGCACACACATGTACATAAATGCACTATGCACCCACACAAACATATGTACACATGCATAACACATGTGCACACATGACCACTTATGCATAAACATAGGAACCCATAAGCACACACACATGCGTACACATACATGTGAGCTAACGCATGGATGCCCACACAAAAACACACATATAGATACAAACACACATGCACATGGTGCATACACACATATAAATCAATATACCCATGCATGCAAGCAAACACTCAAATAAACACACAAAGTCACACACACACACATGCACATGCATACAAAAATACACACACATAGATGCACACATGCATTCTCAAACATGCACTCACATGCTCACATACAGGCATGCGCACATACACACAAACACTCTTACATCCATGCATGCACACATACACACATGCATATGCATGCATGCTGACACACTCCCACAGTATGCACACATGCTCACACTCTTACATAAGCACGCACGTGCACACACACACACACTCACGCATGCACACACAATTATGTAGATGCATAAACATAGATTGTTGTATGATCATGCACACATGCCCATGCACATTCACACACATATAAACTCATATGCACTCACAAACACATGCACACAAAAATATATGCAAACACAACATAAAACAAACACACATGCACACCTATATACACATATATGCATGTGCATTTGCACACTCACATAATCACACATGCATGCACACACACAAGCAGGCACACGCACTTACACACACACAAACCCAAGCACTGACCCACCAATACATGTTCGTGGGTGCACATGTACACACACACATAAACCCATACACATGCACACACACACATGCACTCATTCTTGACATGCATGTAAACTCTCACATGTACACACATGGATGCACACAAGTAAGCATACAAATCCACACAACTACACCCACACACATATATGCATAAACACACAAACACACAGATAGGAACATGCACGCACACCTATATGCACATAGGCATACCCACACACGCACACAGGTATACAAAACACACATATACATGCACACAAAAGACCAAACATGCACATACACATACTCACATGCACACATGGACACACATGCACCCTCATATGTGTACACATGCAAACAAACATATTTACACATGCACAAAAATACAGAACCACATGTAAACACACACACACACACACACACACATGCACGCATGCAAACATGCATACACCCACACATAAGCATAAGCACACACACATACATGTAGACACATATACACATAGAAACATACACATAGACACACATACATACACATAGACAAACAAAAACACACACAAGTTCATGCACGAACACACATACACATGCATACACACTCACACGCATGCTCACATGCATACAAAGGAACATGTCCAGACACACACACAGACACATATGTGCACACGTACACACCTGCACACATTCACACATACACACACATATACCCCATACATGGACACACATGTACGCAAGCACATGCTCACACCCATAGACGCCCAAACTCACATATGAATGCACACATACATAGGTAGACACACACACACGTATGCATGTGCAACCCAATAGCCTCACATGCACTAACACACATATGCACAAACTTGCACACACCCACACATATACACTCTCCCATACATGTACACACACACATATGTGCATGCACAATCACACACACATGTATGTACACACTTGAACTAACACATACACATATGCACACATTGATGCATGCACATATACACATCCATGTGCACTCACACACACATGCACATGCTCAAGCTTGCACATGCACACACAAATCCACACATGCATACAAATGCATAGAATTACACACACACACATACACACACATGAGCACTCACACATACAATCACACATAGACAAACACACACACATACACAAGAAAACAAAAATACCTACAAATGTGCACACACACACACGAACACACATACATAGATGCACCCACCAATGCAAACACATGCACATGGACATGCTTAAAAACACACCTATGCACTGTCTCACACTCATAAAAATGCACACATAGATGCACACAAACACACACACACATATGCATGTACAAGCACAAAGCATCTACATGCAAAGAGAACACACAAACAATCATACATTTGCACACAAACATGCTCAGGGAAATATACACAAACACACAGGCACCGACACACACACATGTGCTTGCATGCACACACACACACCACACATACATGCACACGTGCACAAACATATGCTCACACACACAGCCACACAAACACACATATGTATGCACACACATACACATGCATACATAAGTAGACACACACATACACATGTACAAGTGAACAACCACACACATGCGCCCACACAAATACCAACACCACACACATGAACAAACTTGCACACACCTACAAAAATACACTCTCTTATACATGTACACAAACAAACACACACATGTACGCACACACATGCACAAACGCACATGCATTTGCACACCTTGATGAACACAAATACACGCATGCATGCACATTCACATGTGCACTTACTCAAACTTTCACATGGATACAGACACACACATGCACATACAAATGCACAGAATTGTACACACACACATGCACATGCACATGAACACACACCCACACAAAAATATGACAACTCACACATACACTCACACACATACACATAGACATGCACAAGCAACAAAAAACATGCAAACATGCTCACACACACAAAAAACACACATACATAGACACACCCACCCATGCAAATGCATGCACATGCACATATACCAAAACACACCTATGCATAGTCTTACACTCATAAAGACACACACACAGATGCACACAAACACACACACACAAACACATGCACGAACATGCACACGAGCACATACATGTCCAAACAAACACAGACAATCACAGACTTCCACACAAACATGTATATGAATGTGCACATGCACATATACACATCTGCACTTGCACCCCCACACGCACATATGCACACACACACACAACCATACACCCCCCCACACACACACAAAACATATGCTCGCATAAACAAACATAGAAACACACATATGTATGCACACACATATGCATGCATGCAGACATGCATACACAAGTAGACATGCACATGTAAACATGTGCAGTAGAACAACCACACATACACCCTCACACATGCCTACACCACACACATGTACACTCATGAACTCAAAACATAGGCACTCACGCATGAACAAATCCAAAGGCACACACATCAACATGCACACACTTGCAAAATTATAACCACATGCACACAATCACACACATACACTTGGACACACACATAGAAACACATGCTTGCACACCTTCATACACACACATGTAGACACACGCACACGCTCACACACATAGATACATGCCTATGTGCATATGCTCGTATGGATGCACAACACACACACTCAAAATTCCTTGCAAACATAGACATGCACACAAGCCCATAAGCACACATGCAGACGAGTACTTAAAGACATGCATAAGTACTCACACTCACATACACAAATACACACACATACACACATTCAAGAAAGCACATACATAGACTCACAACCATATAGGCAACATAAACACATGCACGCACAAATTCTCACAAAGAACACACTCACAAATTTACACACACATACTCATACACAAACACACATGCACATGCATAGTTAAACACACATGCACACACACCCACACACACTCACACCCCGACACTCATATATGAATAGAAACATGCACACATAAACAAAACAACACATGCAAAGACACACCCCAAAGACCCAAACATATATGCACACATACACACAAGCATGCATGCAAACCCAAACATGTGCACATGTATACTTACACATAGACACAATAACACTAGCATGCACACACTGACAAACATGCATAGACACACACACCAACAGGCACGCACTCATGCCCACCCCCCACACACACTAATAAACATGCATGTACACACACTAGTTCACCCAAACACACACATGTACACACACACATGCATCTACACACACACATGTCTTTACCCACACACAAATGCGAATGCACATGCACATGCTCGAGCAAACACATGTATATGCTCACTCCTGCATGCACATACATGCACTCACATGCACATGCAAAGGCACACACACTTGCACACACATAGGCACACGTATATGCACATAAACATGCACACACACATGCATGAACACTACACACATGATCACACACATACATACATAGAGGAACATACATATGCATGCATACACATGTGCATATGTGCTCAAACACATGCATGCAACCATAAACATGCACACATGCACCCATAAATATGCACACAAGCACACAAACAAACTCACTCGAACACACACACACATACATAGATGCACAAACAAACACACGTGCATACACACGTATACTCACATGCATGCATGCATGCATGCACATGCACAAAGGTGCATGCACACACATACATACTCACACGTGTGTAAATGCACCCATGGATACACACGAATGAACAAACACGCGTGCACATACATATGCACATAAACTAACATGTACACACATATAAGAAGTAACACTTACACACACATGCATGCACAAAAGCACACATGCACATAGACACCCGTTCACTCCCAGACACATAAGCATGCACACACACATACACACACACACATGCATGCAAACATGTATACACACACAAATACACACAAACACACATGCACTTGCGCACACAAAAGCAAGCACACACTCATATATGCACACACATGCATGCAAACATGCATACACACACACATGTGCACACACATATGTATACCCATGCACATACACACACACCTACACAAACATACACACACATGCACACAAACACACACAACTACATGTACAGACACACATGCACACAAAATCATACACATAGACATCGATGCTCACATGCATAGACACATGCACATAGGACAATGCACATGCATAGGCACAAACATACACATAAGGATACATGTACACACACAAATGTAGGCATGCACACACCAACACACATATGCATGTACATACATAGATTCACACATGCATGAATGCACATACACTCCAACATGCACATGCACACAAAGACATGAACACACACAAGCACCCATATAAGAACGTGCACATGAACAAAAAACACATGCACACAAGAACACACACAGATGCACTCATTTGCAAACAAATGCATGCTCACACACATGTCTTCACACACATACATCTATAAAGAAACACACACATACATACACATGCACATGCACATACACACATGCACACAGACACACAAATAAATGAAGACACGTATGCACACAAATATGCACGTGCCCTCACACACACATGCACGTGCACTAGCAAACTCACACGCACACATATCACATACTTACGAATGTATGAATTGCCACACCTACACATACACAAATACACACACATACACACAAGCACACACACATGCAAACACACACAAAAATACATAGAAAAATGTGTACAAGCATACTCATACAAACATGCACACACCCACATGTGCCAATGTGCCACACATGCATAAACACACATGCATTCACACACATCCATAGACAAATGTGTGCTTTTGCACACTAATAGAAATACACACACAAACATGCACATGCACAAAAACAAACGTAAACACACGCACCAACACACAAACTCCCATGCGTGTGCATGCGCAAGTCACACACTCATGCATACACACACTCACACACACACTAACACATATCCACACAAATGCACACACATAAACACATACACATGCATGCATAAATGTACATGCAGGCACAATTACATATGCATGTAGTCACACATACACACACATGCATGCACATAGGAACATAGACACATGTATGCACACAGCAACATAGACACACATGTAAACACAACCATACATGCGAGCATGCAAACACACACCCATGCATGCACACACTTGCGCACACACGAACACACATCCATCTATGCACACATGTCTGCATGTGAACATGTAGTGACACACACAAACACAGGCATGAACGTGCACACATACACATGCTCACACACACACTTACACACACACACTCCTATGCACACACCAACACATGCATGAACATGCATTTATGGACACACACAAATATGCACAAGCACATGCATGGACACACACACACATGTACAAATGCATGTGCATAGCTAGACTCACATGCTTACATGGCATGCACCAACACACATACACACAAAGGTACACATAAATGTACATGCACACGCACATAAAGACACACACAAAAAACATGCACATACATGCACACATACCCACACCCATCCACACACACACGCATGAACAATACACACAAACATATACACACACTTGCATGTACACGTACACACACACACATGCATATACACACATGCATACATGCTTATAGGAACATAGACACATAAGCATGTGTACATACAAAAACATAAGCACAACATTCCAAACATGCACACACACACCACACAAATGCACACACACATATTCATGAAGATATGCATATGAATGCAAAAAAACATGCACACACCCATGCATCTAGACAAAGATAAGCTCACTCACTTGAGCTTATGCACAGATACACACAAACAGACATAGCCACACACACATACACATATGCACATACATATGCACACACACAACCACACATACATACACACATGCACACAACTTGCACACACACAGATGAACTCAACCATACATGCTTACACATGCATGCACAAACATAAACATAAGCACATAAACACATGCTGATACATAACAAACACACACGATCACCCACACACATGCACACATGTTTGCTTGCACACAAGCACATCACACACACAGACACACACATGAGAGAACACACATGTAGACATACACACACACATGCATACACCCAAACATAACTCACACAAAAACTACTACACATGAAGGCACACATGCATGTATACATGTCTACACGCACAAAAATACACACACACACACACACATAAGCACATGCATAGAAACACAACACGCATGCATGCATGCACATGCACACACATATGTGTATTCAAACATGTGTTTACAAATGCGAATGCATAATAAAAGACACATTCACACATATTGCATAAGAAAACACATATGCACACACATATAGACATAAATACACACACACACATGTAGCTACACAAATACACACACACACACACATGCACACATGCACATATGCACATGAACAGACACATGCACACAAATATACATACCCATGAAAAGGCAAACACACTTGCCCATGCATAAACACATAGATGTATACACACACCCAACCACACACACATGTACATATGCACACACATTCATGCATGCATAAGCATGCAAACACAAACACATGCACAGACCCATGTATACACAAGCACATGCAAATATGCACACAAACATACACATGAAAAAGCACACACACACACACCCATAGATATATGCACACACACAAACACATGCACTCTCACATGCATGCTCACACACATACATACACATAGGAACACAAGTACACAAACATTTGAACACACAAATCCACACCTACACACTTATGCATAGTCACACACATGCATACACACTTACACATGCACACACACATACCTACCAATACTCATGTACATAAACATACGTGCAATCAAAAATGCACATGTATGCTTCCACAAACAAATGAATACACACACAAACAAACACAAATGCACACATGCATGCATGCTTACTTACACATAAACACACATGCACATTCTTGTATTCATGCAAGCACATGCATACATTGAAATACATGCACACAAGCACACACACACTTATACACACACACACTTGCACATACACATGCACATGCACGTGCACACTCATACACATGCATTCATACACACACCCACAACCACACATGAATGCAAACCAGCACACACATGGTCATATGCACAAATATACACATATATATTGCCACACACATGTATATGCATGCATTGAATGCAAAAACATGCACACATATATGCACAAACACATGCACACAAATACACACAAACACACACACACACATACACATGCATGCACACACACACACATAGACAAACATATTCATACAAACAGACATGTACACCAACACATGCACATGCACACATAACCATGCACCCATATATGTACACACAGCCCCATACACATGCAAACACATGCACACAAACACATGCACACTTGCATATGCACACAGTCATACACAAAGATGCATCAATATAGACATGTGATCATATGCTGAAACATATTAATAAATATAGCACCTCACAAAAACACTCACACTCATGCTTGCACGTGTGCTCATGCAAAAACACTCATAGATGCTTGCACATGCACACATAAACCCACATACACTGACACACATACACACACTAATGTCTACACACACAAGTGTGCATGCATGCAAACACACAAGCATGCAGACAGCCACACATAAACCCATTCACACACACACACACGCATGCATCCACACACAAATGCACACATGCATACACACACACATGCACACACATGTGTGCATGCATATGTACACAAACGCATGCACACATGCACTTACTCACATGTGTTCACCGCACACACACATAACTACATGAATGCACAAATGCATGCACGCAAGCACACATGCATCCACTTACACACACACAAGTATAGACCCACACACAGGCACACACATGCATACTCACACACATACATGTAGACAAGTACACATGCACACAAACACACATGGACAAACATGATGCACACACAATTGTACACACACACACAAAAGTACACACATATACACACACACACATAAATGCATAAATACATGCACACACACTTGCACATGCACACGCACACTCATACACATGCATGCATACACACGCATGCACAACCACACATGAATGCACACATGCAAACATAGAGGCATGCACACACACATGGTCACATGCACAAAAGTAGACATGTACATTGCCACACACATTCACATCCATGCACGTAGGCACATGCATGCATTGCATGCAAACACATGCACACACACACACACATGTGCATAAAAACATGCACACAAACATACAGATACATGTGCACACACACACAAACATAAACAAATATATTCACACACACACACACATGTACACCAACACGTGTACACACAACCATGCACACACGCATGTTCTCACAGCCACAAACACATGACACTCATATATACACACAGTCATACATAGAAATGCATGAATGTAGACATGTGATCATGTGCACACACATATGCATAAACACACCACCTCAAATAGACACTCACACTTTTGCATGCACGTACGGTCATGCACACACACAAACCCACATACACTCACACACACACATGCTAATGTCAACACACACAAATGTGCATGCATACATGCATACACACAAGCATGCAAATAGCAAAATATACACAAATTCACACACACGCACACACATACATCCACACACCAATACACACATGCATACACACACACATGCACACATTTGTGTGTGTATATGTACACAAACGCATGCACACATGCACTCACTCACATGTGTTAACCACACACACACACATAACTACATGCATGCATGAATGCATACACACAAGCATGCATTCCTACACTTACATGCACACAAGTACACACACTCTTGCATGCACACACATCCACACACATCCACACACATAGACACATGCATATGCACACACACATGCATACACACACACACACACAGACAGATAAGTACATATGCATGAACACATGTGCACAAACACACATGGACAAACAGGATGCACTCAAACATACATTCATGCATGCACACAAAAATACACCAACACTCACACACACGATGAGACACACAAGTATGAACACATATGCACAAACACATACACTGACATGCACACATATGCACATAATGCAAGCACACTCACATACATGCACACACACATGTGCACACACACATGTACAAGGCACAAGCACACACACTCATGCACATGCAAACCTACATACTCTCTCACACATTCACAAGCAAACACACATACACGCAAACACTCTCACGCACACACATGTACAAACTAACATAGACATATGCTCACAAGTGCATGCACACAGACATGCACACGAGCACAAATGTATACACACATACACACATATGCACACACACACATGCACTTGATCGCACAAAATCATACATACACTTACATGTATTTGCTCACACATGCCCATACCCATGCTCATATGAACACACACACACACATATACACATAAAAATATGCATACACACCCACAAGCCCATACAACATACCCTCACACACACACATGCCCATACACACTCATGTTGATGCACACACACACATACACATGTGCACACATATACACATGTACACACACATGTACATAATCAAATATATGCATTCACAAACACCATCACACACATGCTCATCCACCCATCAACATTTATGCAGAAATAAGCATTAACACATGGACTCACACACAAGCACACACATACACACACATTCACACACATGCACATGAACACACACACACATGCACACATGCACATGCACACATACTCAAATGTCCACAAATAGCGTAAAACACATTAGCACAAACACACATGCATATGCACACACACACACACACACACATACACATAGACTTGAACACACAATGACACACACACACACACACATGTCACATGCACATGCACACACATGCATGCACTAATGTGCACACATGCTCATTCTTGTGCACTCACACAAGCACACACGTGAACACATGTGCACACATGCACACACTAACACATGTGTGCACATGCACACACAAACACGTGCACTCATGCACATAAACCCACACACACATTTAAATGCACAAATACCTTGGCATGTACACATAACATACACAAAAATGCTCAAACACATACACAAACATGCATCGACACATACAAACACTTGAAGAAGCACAAGCACCCATAGACACATGCATAAATATACACATGCATATGCACACACATGCAATGGCACACACACATGTACATGCAATTAAAGACACATGTACACATGAGTAGAAATACATACATTTCATAGACAAACATATACATAGATGTTTGTAAGTAAGCATACTCATATGGACATGAACACAGAGAAAAAGCTCTAAGGCATAGATGCACAAACATGCATGCCTATGCACGCACATACATACACGTGCACTTGCACACACATGCAAACGCACATGAACACATATGCACATGTAGAAGAAACACACATGAACCCAATCACACACACCCACATACGCCCACACATAGGTATATAGACAAACACACACACATAAAAAAAATATACACGCAAAGGTACACAAACACATGCCCATGTGCACACAAATACATGCACCCACACTCATTAAATTTCCCACGTGCTAACAAACAAGAACACACAAACACACATGTATACGTGCACACACACATTCATGCAGGCAAGCATACCCACACACAAACATGAATACAAACACATACACATGCACTGGCATAAACACTCACATGTAATTGCAAAAATACACTCATGGAAATATAGAGAAATAAACATATGTGCACACACATGCACACTATCACATACACACATGCACATAGACATGCTCACACACACAAACACATGAGCACACTCACACACACTGATAGTCACCAAAACATGTTCACACACACATGCACATGCACAAGTATGCACAGAGGAATGCACATGCACTTGTACCCACACACACATGCATGCACACACACACACACACATGGACATGCACTAACACATATAAACATGCACACGCACACACATGCATACACACACATAGGCAAGTATACATATGCATATGCACATGCAAACATGCACACACACCCTAATACACATATACACACACATATGCATAAGCACGCATGCACACACATATAAAGATTTACCTAAATATGCACACACGTGCATATGCATGCAGATATGAACACACACACATGCATAAGCACACACATGCATAGGTAGACATAAAACCCCCACATACACATGCACACATTCATGCACACACATGCCCACATACAGACAAAGTACACACACATGCACATATACCTAAACAAACTCACAGACACACACAAACATACACAAACACACAAAACTACACATTCAAAAACACACAGACATGATAAACCAAACACGCACACTCTTACACATGTGCACACAAATACGTGCATGCACAAACACACATACACACACACATATACATGCACCCACATGCACACATGCACAAGAACACACACATGTACACGTACACAAGTATGCACAAATGCATGCATACACATAGAAACACACACACATGTAGACACATACACACGTGCATATGCATAAACACACATGCATATGTACGAACACACATACTTTAAATGACACAAACACATGCACATGCACAAAGGAAAAAACACATACACACACACATGTGTGCACATGCTCATTAGCACACATGCAATGCATGGACACATACCTATGCACACTTATACAAACACACACACACACGTAGGCATGAACCCACACACCCACACGAACACACACAATCATGCTCATACATACACACATGTAGACAAGCATGCACAAGCACACACACACAAGACCACACTCACACATGCACACATGTATGCACACACACCAACATGCATGTACATGTACAAACATGCATGCACAAATACACACACACATGCACACACACATAGAAATGCACACACACCTATAGGCATGACACATGCAAACACACAAGCAAATAGACATGCATATATAAATGTGCACCCACATACACACACAATGATGCACATGTGCACACACACCGATGCACAAATACCCACACACATGCACTTGTACATGCACATGTACATGAATACACATTCCTTTATACACTAACACACACACGTGCACATGTATAGGAGAACACACATGCACACTCACACACATGCATGCAAACAAGCACAAAAATTTATTCACACAAAGTACGCAAGCATGAATTCATACTTGCTCGCACGAATGCATGCCTACACAAATGTACAAACACACAAATACACACGCACACATGCACAAACACACACATACACACTCGAACACACACATGCACACAAAGTTCCATGCTTGCACAAAAATGCACCCATAAAAATGTCAACTTGCACATATACATGCACACACTCCTACACACACATGCATGTACTCATATGCATACATATACACATGCATGCACATACACTTGCATGCACACAGACATAGATAGGCATGCACTAACATAGGCACATACATGTGCATGCACATGTATACATAGAGACATACATACACCTGTACACACAAACATACATATACTCACATGCACAAACACACATACAAATGCAGACTAACACATATGCACGTAGACATACACAAATAGGAATACAAACATAGGCACCTACACACACACATACGTGCACATACATGCACATATACACGCACGTACATACACACAACCAGACATGTTGGCACAGACACTCACATGCAAACATACACACATGCATGCACACACACATGCACATTCACACACGCATGCTACACATACACACATACACATGCATATGTACAGAAACACATGCATACATATGTATACACAGGCACATGTGCATTCACCCAAACATACACACAAGTACTTATGCACCACCCACACATTCAAATAGGCACCTAATCACACACACACAATGACACATACAGGCACAAACACACTCACACACATAAATGCTTGAATGCACACACACACAAATTCATAAATACATGCATGCACACACAAATACATAGACACATGCACACACACACACAAGCACAAGTACACATACACATAGTAACACACACATAAGCACACATACACACAAGCACGAACACACACACAATGGCACTGACACGCACACAAACTTACACACACACATACACATATACACACATGCATGTGTGCTAGCAGACACACATGCCCCTATAAGTTCATGCACATACTCACACACATGTGCACACGCACACACATGCAAATGCACTGATATAGACACACATAGTAGCAAACACAAGGATGCACACACAAGTGCATGCACAAAGACAAGAGAGTGCACACATGCACACACATGCATAATCATATACATGCACATGTACATGTGGACACACACATGCATTAATACACACACATATGCCCAAATGCATAGAAACACATGCACACATACATAAGCATGCACACACACAAACATGCTAAAACACATACAGACATACACACCGACACATGCACACACACAAAGAAGCACAAACACACATGGACACATTCAAACACATGCACAAACACACACATGCATATGTGCACACATGCAAAGGTACACACACATGTACATGCAATTAAAGACACATGTGCACATGCACACAAATACATATACATAGACAAACATATACAAAGATGTTTGTAAGCAAGCATACTCATATGCACATGAACAAAGTCACAAGCCCACAGGCACAGACACACAAAATGCATGCATATGCATAGACACACATACACGTGCACCTACACACACATGCAAACACACAAGAAGACACATGCACATGTAGAAGCAACATAAGTAAACACACATGAACATGGATATACTCAAGAGTACATAAGTGAATAAACAAACACAAATGTATGCACATGGGCACATACAAGCAAACTAAGCAAACACACTCACATGTACATGCATAGGAATACTCATATTCACACACACATAAATGCATGCATGTACACCCACACATACACATGCAGGCAAACACTCTGGCATGCTCACATGAACCCACACACACATGCACGCATGCACACACATGAACATGCCCACATATATACACACATACACATGCACCCACATACATGCTCTCAAGCATATACATATAAACACCCACACACTTACATGTTTGCACACATGTACAAGAAAACATGCATGCATAGAAACTAAGATGCATGTACACACACATGAAAGGTACAAACACATGAACACACATAAACACACATGAAAAAAATGCACCAATGTAGTCACACACACCTGCACATGCACACACACACACACACATACATGAACGAACACACATGCACATGCATAAAAAAACATGCACACACACTCAAATAGATAAGCACACACACACACTCAGACACAGACACATACATACCCATGCACACAGACACACACTTACACACCCATGAACCCCAATCACACACACCCATATGCACCCACACTTAGGCATGCACACAAACACGCACACACATAAAAAATTATACGCACACAAAGGTACACACGAACACATGCCCATGTGCACACACATACATGTACCCACACTCATACAACCTTCCATGTGCTAACACACAAGCACACACAAACACATACATGGCATTGCATATATGCACACATCCATTCATACGTGCATGCATGCATAATACATGCATCCAAGCACATGCCCACAAACACATGCACACACACATGCACTCATACGTTCACATAAGCACACACACATGCTTATACACACAAACACATACATGCATAAATGCATGCACACATTTACATATAGATACACACATTCACACAAGCACATGCTTCCATGTACACCCACATGCATGCTCAAAATACACAAAAATACAAACACATGCACATACACACACACACATACATACACATGCACACACACATACAAAAATAGAAACACACACACACACACACATGCACGTACACACAATTGTGAACACACACACAGACATATGCACAATCTCAGACATGCACATGACACTCACACACACACAAGCCATCACACATATATTGAGACACACACACACATGTGATTGTGTGCACACACACACACACATGTTCCTGTGTGCACAGACACATGCACTTACACAAGCACATGCATGCACACACACAAACACCTACTCAAACCCATAAACATGTGAACACACATGCATACTCTTACACTCACAAGCACATACATGCAAGTGTGCATCTACTCGTGCACACACAATCACACACATATATAGGAGCACATCCCCCTCCCCTCACACACACAAAGTCATATGCACATGCACATGCATAACCCTCTGATGGGTACACACACATTTTCATATGCATACACATGTAGAAATGCAAATGTACATGAAGACACTGAAAGAGGTACATAATTGCATGTGCACAGCAGCACACATACAAATGCACAACCACGCACACACATACATATACAAGCATGCACATTCATACATATGCAAACAGAAACCCACACACACTCAAAAAAATGCACATGCATACTGCTATATGCATGTATGCACACACCCACACCTGCACTCATTTGCATGCATAGACACATGCACACAAAACACATATGCTCACATACACATACATGCTTGCATAGACATGCACTCACATACACATATGCATCAACTCATATGCACAAACACGCACATACACAAACACGCGGACACACACATGCACATGCACATGCATGCACACACAAACCCACAACACACTTGCACAGGAACACATATACATAAGAACACACACATGAACACACACACAAGAAAACAAAGACACATGGACACACATGCACACACATCGACACACATATTGCCACACAAACAGACACACAAACATGCGTGCACATGCACACAAACATAAAGACACACAAACATGCAAGCACACAATGTCACACACAATTAGACTGATGTGCACACCCACACACAAACACACACGTGCATAGACACACATTCGCACTCATGCACACATGTGCATGCACATGGACAATCACATACACATGTATACATAGAGGCACAAACACATCTGCACATACACAAATGCATGCACATGCACATACAAGAACTCACACACACACAACTGTTTGTGCACAGTTAAACGCCAGCACAATCACATATGCACATATATGCACACTCACACACGCAAACACTGATACAAACACAAAAAAGTAAATGCACTTTCACACTCACAAACATATACATACATACACAAGTTAACACACATGCACGCATGAACAAATATGCACACGTATGGACAAGAACACTTATGCATGGACACATAGAAATACAAAGACAAACACACACATATGCATGCACACAAACACATTTACGAACATGTCAATGCACACATACTTACACATGTACACAAACACATGGGCACACATGCACAAACACACAAACATAGCGACATGCTACAAAAGCACTAATATACAAACACACACATTGATGAGCACACAAACTCACACATACACACACACATGCACTCAAGTGTGTGCGTGCACACATTTGCACACATAAGAACACACATGCAGATATATGAATACACATGCACACACATGCATGCACATATGCACACACATAGACACACATGCAAAATCACACACGTGTACACATGCACTTCCACACATAGAGAAATACACACATATGTATCCACACACATAAATATGTGCTCACATGTACACACATATGCATTCACGCACACAAACACACTTAAAAGCATCCACATAAGAGCATGTATACACAGCCACACACATGCACACACACATATGTGCACGTACACTACTTACACACATCTTTATGTGTGCCCCTGCACACACACACACACATATGTAAAAAACATATACATGCACACACAAACACATGCACACACACATACCGTCCCCCTACACATGCACACACACATGCACAAATCACAAACCCACAGACATGAAAATACATTCACATAGCTATGCATGCTCACATATACATGCATATAGACACACACATGCACACAAACACACACAAAGAAACACACATGCAAATACACACATAAGCACATAGGCACACATGTACACACAATTGCATATGCACACATGGGTGTGTGCACACCTATCCATACACATGCATACACTCACACATGGTGTACACAAACATACATACACACTAGAACACATATGCGCACAGGTACATACACGTACACACACACGTGTGCACATGCACACATACCTACACACAAACATATGCACACACACCCATCAACAAATGGCCTCGCACAGCCACTTACTCATGCATGCACACTCATAAATGAACATATGCACATGCACACATAGACATACATGCATGCATGCACTCTCCTATATACACACATTCACACACTTGCACGAACATATGCACACACATGTAAACACACAGACAAACATAAACACATGAACACAAATAAATAAATCACACATTCACATCCACACACATGGACAGAAACACACAAATGCACATAGACATGCAAACGCGTGTGCATCCACATACACTGCTACACACACACACACAACAATACACATGCATGCACACACATAAGTACACAAACACACACATGCACTTGTTCATGCACACAAACACATTCACACATGCACACATGTGAGTGGATGCACATGTGCACACAAGCACACACATAGAAGCACACATGTGCATACACATATGCACACAAACGTGCATGCACACACATATGCACATGCATGAACATGCAGACCCACACACATACACACACACACCCATAAAAATAATCATCCAAATAATGGACATGCACACATAAATAAATGCACACCAACACACACATGCACATACATGCACACTTATGCTTGCACACATAATAAAACACAAACACACATGAAAACATGTAGAAATACTCACAAACACATGCATGCACCCACACATGCAATCTCACATGAACACTTACACACATGCACCCACAAGTGCGAATGCACACTTGCACAAACACACACACAGACACACACACATGCACATATGCGCATACACACACACATGCACTTATGCACATGCACACACACATGCAATCATGCACGCACATGCACAAAAATGCACACACAAATGAATACTTTTAAGCACATGTACATGCACACACATGTGCATGCCCTATGTAAACATACACATACATATATGAGCACATACATGCACATGCACATGAACACATCTAGCTACCCACACACAACACAACATGCACACATGCACACACACACCCATACAAGCACACATGCATACACACAAACATGCATGCACACATACACATAAACACACATGCACACACATAAATGCATGACCCATCCACACATGTAAATATACAAAAGAACACACACACAAATGCATACACATGCATGCACAGACACTCACACACACATATGCACATGCACATGCACTCTCAAACACACACATGCATATATGCACCCAAACATGCACACACCTTCGCACACCAAGACAAACATACACACCCACACATACACACACTCATGCACACAAACAAGTAGATACACACATGCACAAATCCCATAGAAACAAGTATGCACAAATACAGTTCATACATACATACACATACAAACACATGCATGCACACATAAGCATGCATAGACACACATGTGCATACACACGCCCACACACACTCAGACATAAACATAAGCTCCCATACACATAGGTGCACACAAAGACACACATACACACACATATAAACACATGTGTAGAAACACACACACACATAGACAAACACACAATAACATGCACACACATACAACCACACATTTACGTACACACATAAGCACTACGCATGCACACACGCAAACATGCATAAGTAGACTAGCACATTCATGCTTATGCACATGCACATATATATGCACACATAATTGTACATACACACACACACACACATAAATGAACAAACACCCATACATAGCCTCACACGTAGACACATACTCATACACATGCACTCACACACGTAATAACATGTCGGAAAATACATGCATGCAAACATGCACATATGAATACACACATGCACACACATGCACACATTCATACACACACTCGAGCACACACAAACACATAGATGTGCACACACATGTATGCACACACATATATACATAGATGCACTCACCCACACAAACTTGCATGCACACATATACACTGTCACACACACACATGTATGCATTTGCATAAGCACATGGACATGCACACAAAAACACATCAATGCACGAACACATAGACCCACAACTATTGGCACATACACATAAACACACACACACACACACGTAGACAAACAAATGTAGAAACACAAAAGATCACACACACACATGCACTCACACACATACCAACACATGCACACATGAACACACACACATGTACAAAGTCATAGGTGTGCAAACAAGCACAACTCCACACAAACACATGCTTGCATGCAAGTACACATCCAAAAACATGCACATACAAACACATGCTAACACATCCACACAAGAAGGAAAACATGCACATGCACTAATACACACATGCATGTAAGCACACTCATACACGCATGTACACCAATGCACACATACGTACATGCATGCACACAAACTTGCACAAATAAGCACATGCACTAGCACAAGTAAGCAAATGCATACAATAAGGTATACACGCACATGCAAATGCATGCACAAACATACACACTACATGTGCACACACAAGCAACCTCTCTCTCTCTCTCACACACACACACAAAGGCATACATGCACACTTGCATACACACAAGCATGTAAGCATACTCATTCAAGCATATACACCCAAGCACAGACATGCATGAACATAAGCTCACACACATCAGCACAAAGAAGCACATGCAAATAACGGTGGCACACACACACTCATAAACATATACATGCACACACATGCACACACATGTGCACATGCACACAAGCTTGTGCACATGTATGTACACGTGCATGCACCAACACACACATGTACTAAGACACACACAAGCACACACATGTACACATGTGCACATGAATGCACACACAAAGATATTCACATAGTAATGCACACATGCATACATGTGCATGCAAACATACATGAAAATACAAATGCTCAAACATATGCACAAAGAAACACATCCACAGACACACACATGCATATACATACACACACACACACTCATAATCACACACTCAAACACAGGGTCACACACTCATATGAACACACACATGCACACTTGCACACAAAATATGCACGCACATCCACACACAACCACATCCACTCATACTCAAGCACACACACACAAATGCACACATACATACATTGACACACACACATGCACACACAAACACACAATCATGCACACACACACATGCTTGCATGCATGAGTTCATACACACACACATACAAGCACACACATGCACGTAAACACAAACTTGCACTAACACATCCTTGCTCACATAGAGATATACACTTAAGTGTACAAAAACATATGCCCACACCCACTGGCACACATAGACACAAACACACAGAGATAAATACACATGCACACACACAAATGAATGCATTCATGCACACATACACATGCACCAAAAAAAGTACACATGCTCATATGCACACACAAAGGCACACACATTGACATACAAACACACGCATGTAAGCATACAGATAGACATAGTCACATTAACACACACAAACATGCTCACATGCATACACACACATGAACACATGCTCATACATTCACACACATGCACTCACACACCACCTCATGCTCACTTCAACACAAAAACTCACGCGCACACACGTGTACACATAGACACATGAACACACATGCAAAAACACACATAATCACATACACACACATCCATGCACACACTACATGCACACTTTCACATGCACACATACATATGCATACAAAAATACAAATGCATGCATGAATATACACACGCACATGCATATGTACAAATGCACACAAGCACTTATGTACACTTACAATCACACTCAAGCACTTATGTACATATACAATCCCACGTAAGTATTCACACACATCCAAGCACACATACATGTAGTCATATACACACATACATGTAGCCATATGCACTCACACACACACACATGCATACTACACACATATTGTATAGTTCCACACACATGCTCAGGCATGCACAAACATATACTCACATGCACACATAGACACAAAGCACATACAGGTACACACATGCACACACACACACACATGCACAAGCAAACATGCACACCCACAAACATATATGCATGCATCTATGTACATGAATGCCTACACTCCAACACACGTGCTTGTACTCACACAAAAAGACATGCATGCACAAACACACACACACACATGCACACACAAATACACATGTACACACACCCTCCCACACACATTTACACACACATACTTGCATAGATAGGCACACACCCACACACACATACACATGCACACACATGCATACATGTAGACACACATACAAATGAACAAAAGCATGCACAAAAACATGAATAAGTATTTGAACATGCAAATACCTAGACATGCACATATGCTCACACCCATGCTCATAGACATAGACACAAATATGTATAGACATACACAAAGACAAAAATACACACACACATACATGATCTTGCACACTCATGCACACACACACAAGTGCACACATACAGATACACACACACACACACTTGCACAAGCATATACATGCACATGCATGTAAAGGCACACGTGCATACACACACATGCATGCACACATGATCACATCCACACATTTGTACGTGTAGACATGAACATACAAACATGCATACACATGCACAAGCCCACCCAAGCAAAATCATAAATATTTATACGTACTTGCACACTCACATACATGCAAACTCAAACACACATGCACACCCATGTATAGACATGAATACAAACACATGCACATACACTAGCATAAACAACCACACGTAATCATAGAAATACTCTCATGCAAACAAAAAGAAATAAGCACATGTGCACATAGGCACACACATGCACACACATGCATATACATGCACATAATTATTTACACACATGAACATAGAAACACTCACACAGATAAACACATGATCACACTCACACATAGACACAGTCACCAAAACACATTCACACACACAAGCACAAGTATGCACACGCACAAGTATGCACATATGCACACCCACAAGTATGCTTGCATCTACAAGTGTGTGCTCTTGTATTCTTATGTGTGTGCATGCATGTGTGTGTGTGTGCATGTGTGTAAGGGTATGGTGGTATGTCTATAGGTGTATGTGTCCAAGCATGTGTGCATGCCCTTGTCAATGTTCTTGTGTGTTTATGGGCATGTGTGTGTGCATTCGTAAACATGTGTCCAAGCATTCATGTGTGCACATGTGGGTGTGTGAGCATAAAAGTCTCTGTGTGTGAATATGTGCATGCTTGTGCAAGTGTTTATTTGTGTGTGCATACCTGATTATGTGTGTGTGTGTGTGCATGTGTTTTTATGGGTACTATGTGTGCTTGTCTATTCTTATGAGTATGTGTATGTGGTTACACATGTATGACTATGTGTGTGTGCATGCATGCAAGTTTGTGTATGTGCTTATGTGTGTGTTTTTGTATGTTTGTGTATGTGCATGTGCTTATGTGTTTGTATGTGTGTGTTTGTTCATGTACTTGCATGTATGTGTGTGAGTGTGCAATTATGTGCATGCATGTATGTATGTATCCATGTGTGTGTCTACAGGCATGTGCATTTGTGCATATATGTGTGTATGTGCATGTGCATTCTTGTGTGTTAGTGTGTGCATGTATGTGTCACATTGTGTGTTTTGATGTGTGTGTATGTGTATATGTGCATGCATTTATATGTGTGCATGTCTTTGTAGGTGCACACATGCACATGTGTTTGTATGTGTGTTCTTGTGCGTGTGGGTTGGTGTGTAGGTTGTTGTGTGTGCATGTGTGTGTGTGAGTGCATACATCTATGTGTGCATGCATTTGTACATGGGCACATGTGTATGTAGGTAGGCGTGTGAGTGTGTGTGAGTGTCTATGTGTCTGTGATTATGCATGTGTCTATTCAAGTGATTGAGCACATATTTTTTGTATGCATGTTTATGTTCATATGTGTGTGTTAGTGCACGTGCATTTATGTTCATATGTGTGTGTTAGAGCATGTGCATGCATGTTTGTCCATGCATAAATGTGTTCATACTTGTGTGCATGTATGCATGAAGGAGCATGTAAATGCATGGGCTTTATTTTGTGCATGCATGTCTGTACATGAATGTGTGTTTATGTGTTTGTTTATGTGTATACATACATGGATTAGTTTTTGTGCATGTGAGTGCATATACATGTGCAACTGTGTGCATCTATTAGTGTGTGTGTTCTTATGCATCTATGTGTGTGTGTGTGCAAGAATGCATGTGTGAGTTTGTGTTTGCATGTGTGCAAATGTGTGTGTGTGTGTGAATGTGCATGTGTGCATCTTGTATATATGTTTGTGCATGTGTGCATGTGTACTTGTGTATATGTGTATGTGATTGTGTGACTATGTGCATGTGTGGTTGTGTGTGTGTTTCTACAAGTGCATGTATAAGTGTGTATGTGCACTTGGGTTCCTATTTACATGCCTTTATTTCTTAGTATGTCTGTATGTGTTTGTGTGTGTATGTGGATGGGTGTGGTTATGTGAGTGTGTGTGCACGAGTGTGCTTGTGTGTGTATGCAAGTTTGTGCACGTGTGTGTGTGCATGTGTGTTACATGTGTGTGCATGTGTGTTACGTGTGTGTGCATGTCTATGCATGTTTGTGTGTACATATTTGTGTTTGTGTGTGTTTTCTACATGGACATGCACATGTATGTGCTTGTGTGTGTTTTTGTGCTTGTGAATGTATATGTTTGCACAAGTTTATGCATATGTGTGTGCATTTATGTGTTCATATGTGTGTATTTGTGTGGTCATGTGTATGCATTTGCCCAAGTGTGTATGTGTGCATGCCTGAAACTTTGTGTGTGCGAGAAGCAAGTTTGTCTATTTATACATGCATGCATTTGCATGCACTTATGTATGTGCTTGTGTGCATACTCATGTGTGTGCCAATGCATATGTGTGCATGTGTCTTTTTTAGGTGATAGCTTGTGCACATGCTTGTGCATATGTATGGGTGTGTGCATGTGAGTGTGTGAATGCATGTGCATGGGTGAAGGTGCCTCTATGCATGTCTGCATTCATGCTCATGTGTGCATGTCTACATTTATGTGAGCTTGTGTGTGTGTTTATGTGTGCATATCTAAGTGGGTGAGTGCATATGTTTATGTGTGTGTACATTTGTATGTGTGCATGACTATGTGTGAGAGAGACTATGTGTGCATGGGTGGATGCTTTTATGTTTATGTGTCTCTGTGTGTCTATATCTGCATATATATATATATATGCATGTTTCTATGTGTGCACATTCATTGATATATGTGTTTGTACATGTCCTTGAATGTGTTTGTGTGTAGATGGGTCTATCTATGTGTGTGCATGTGCATATATGTGTGTGTGTGCATGTACAACTATGTAAGCTTGTGTGTATGTATGTGTGTGTGTATGTGTATGTGCTTGTGCATATGTTTGTACATGTGTGTGGGTGTGTGTGTGTGCATGTGTATACGTATGTGCTTGTGCATATGTTTGGACATGTGTGTGTGCATGCAAGTTTGTGTGTGCTTATGTGTGTATGTGCCTGTGTGTGTGAGTGCATGTGCGTGTGCTTGTGCATATGTGTGGCTATGTTTATTCATGTGTGTGTGCATATGTATGTGTGTGTGCATGTGCATGTGTCATAATGCCTATGTGTGTGCGAGTATTCATGTGTGTAGTATCCACGTGTGTAAGCAAGCATCTTTGTGTGTGCTTACATATGCAAGAGTGTTTATGCATGTGTGTATGTGTGTGTGGATGTGAGCTTTAGTGTGTATGTTTGTGTGCATGTGTGTGAGTGTGTGTGTAGATGTGGTCATGTGCATGTATGAATACATGTGTGTGTGTATTCACATATATGTGTGCATACGTGTGTGTGTGTATGCATGTGCGTGCATGTCCATACATTTGTGTTTGTGTGTGTAAGTGCATTCGTGTGTGCGTGTGTGTGTATTTGTGTGCACATGTGCATGCGTATGTGTATGTCTATATGCATGTGAATGAGTATGCATTGTATGATTGAGCTTTTTGGTGTGCCAATGTGCATATATTCATGTGTGTCAATATGAGTTCATGTGCATGTGTGCCTAGGTGTGCATGTGTGTGTGTTTGTGTGTGGTTGTACATGTGTGTTTGCTTATGTGTTTGTGTGTTTTATTTTGTGTGTGGGTTCATGCATGTGTGCATGCATTTTAGCGTGTGTACATACATGCATGCATTTGTACATGTTCGCATGCATATATACATGTCTGTCTGTGTGTATGTTGGTATGTGTTCATGTGTGGATGTGTGTGTGTGTGTGCATGTGCCTTTATTTGTGTGCTTGTATATGCTTGTGTTTGTTCATGTGTGTGTATTTATGGTTGCATTTATATGTTCTTGTGTGAGCTCATATATAGGTATGCATATGTATGTGTATGTGAGGATGTGCATGCATGTGTGTGCATTTGTGTGTATACGAGAGAATTAGTGCATGCATGTGCATGTGTGTTTGTTTATGTGTGTGCTAGTTATGCACTTGTGTGGACATGTTTGTATTCATGTGTAAGTGGGCATGCTCATGTATGAGTGTGTGTGGGTGTATTTTTGCATGCAAGTATATGAGCATTTATGTGCATGTGAGTGTGTATGTGTGTGTGTTTGCATGTGCATGTGCATTTATGTACATGCATGTACTTGTGTGTGTGTGTGATGTGTTTTTTAGTTTTTACATGTGTGTATGCATTTGTGTATCATATATGTAAATGTTAGTGCATTTTTGTGTGGGTGTGGGTGCATATGCATGTGTGCGAATATGTGTGTGTGCTTTTGAGTGATGTGGGTGCATTCATGCATGCTTTTGTTCATCTACATGGATATATGCTTGTGTATAATTGTGGATGGGTGTGCATGTGTATGTTTCTACATGTATGTATATGGTATGTACATGTGTGCACATGTGAGTTTGAATGTGAGCATTCATGTGTGTGTGGATGCATGTGTGCATGTATGTGGGTTTGTGTTTGTGTTATCTTCTGTGTGCATGTGTGTGCATGCACTTGTGTACATGTTTATATGTTTTTGCATGTATATGTATGTGGTTGTATGTGCATGTATGTGTTCATTTGTGTGTGTCTGCTTGTTTGTGGGAGCATGTGTGTGCATGTGTGAGCATGTGTATGCTTGTTCGTATGTAAGGCTATATCCATGTGTGTATGTATGTGTGTGTGTGTTTATGTATTTGTGTGTCTATGTGCGAGTGTGTGTGTGTGGGTTTGTATGTGTGCATGCATTTGTGTTTAGGTGTGCACCTGTGTGTGTGTGTCAGGGGTTTTGTTGGTCTATGTGTGTGCATATACATGGTTATATGCATGTATTTGTGTCTATATTTATGCAAAGATGTGTCTAATGGTACATGGGTATGTGTGTGTTGTGTGTGGGTGCATGTGTGTTTGTTAATGTGTGCGTATGTGTCTATATGCATAGTTATATGTATCTGTGTATGTGGGTGTATGTACATGTGTGTTTGCATGCATGTATGTGTGTCTACGTCCTTGTGTGTGCAAATTTGTGTGTGTTTGCATGTGCATATATGTGCATGTGTGTGTGTGTGTGCAAGGATTCATGCGATTGTGCATGTGTGTGTTTTTGTGTGTGTGTGTGTGTGCGTGCTTACATGTGTGCATGTGTGTGCATGTGCATGTGTTCATGCATGTATGCCTACATACATGTGTTTGGGCATGTGTAAGTGCTTGTATGTGAGTGTGTGTGCTTGCATGTGTGTGCATGTGTATGTGTGTATGTGCATGTGCATGTGCGTGTGCAGGAAGATGTGTTTGTGTGCTTGTGCCTAATTCTCTCTGTGTGTTTATGTGTTTTTTTGTAGGCACATATCCATGAATGTGTATCTATGTGTGCATGCATGTGTCTTTTTGCATGTGTGTTTTTTCATGCATGTGTGCACATATGTGTGTGCATGCATGTATGTGTGTGCGTGTGTCTGTGTATGTGTATGTATGGTTGTGGGTGTGTCTATGTGTATGTATGTAGGTGCATGTATCTATGTGTATGTGTGTGTACATGTGTCAACATGTGTATCTGTGTGTGTGTGCATATATGCTTATGTGTGTGTGTATTTGTGTTTGTGTGTGTGTAGGTGCGTATGTGTGTGCATGCGTGCATGCATATGTGTGTTTATATGTGCATGTGCATGCATCAATATATATGTCTGTATACATTGCATGTTTATACTTGTTGTGTTTGTGTGAGTGTTTTTGTATGCATGCTTGTTTAATGTTTGTCTATACATGCATGTGTGTGGGTGTTCTATGTTTATGCATGAATTCTTGTGCTTGCTCGTGTTCAAGTGCATTCATGTGTGTGTGTATCTATCTGTGTGCATATGCATTTGTGCATGTGTGTATGCGTGTGCTTTTATGTATGTGGGTGTGTAAATGCATGTTTGTGTGTATTTTCTTGTGTTGGTGTAAGTGTACTCACATCTTTTTGTGTGTGCCTAAGTATTCCTTTGCATGCATGTGTGTATTTGTGCATGTCTATGTGTGCATATATGTATGTGTGAGTGTGTGTGTTTGTGTGCATGTCTATCAGCCTTTGTGTTTACTTGTTCATTCATGTCCATGTGCGTGCATGTGTGTATGCAAATGCATATATGTGTGTGTTCATGTGTGTATGAGCATTTGTCTACATGTGTTTACATGTGCGTGCAAGGGTGACTGTGTTCATGTGTGTGTGCATGTTTGTGCATGTGGATGTGTTCTTATGTGTGCATGTGTGGATACATGCTTGTGTGCATGTCATGCATGGTTACAAGTAGGCATGTACATATGCATGGGAGTGTGTGCACGTGCATGTGTGTTTGTGCACATGTATGTGTATGTTTGTTTGTGTTCATGTCCATGTGTGTGTGTATGCATGCACTCGTAGATGTGCATGTGTTATTGTGTTTTTTCTATATGAATGCATGTGTATGTGTTTGCATGTGCATACATGTGTGTGTGTGCACAAGCATGTTTATATGGGTATGCATGTGTGTGTGTGAATTTGTGTGTATGCATGTGTATACATGTTTCTATGTGTGTGTGTGTATGTGGGTGCATGTGAGGACATTTACACATGTGGGCATGTGTTTTGGAACATGTATATGACAAGTGTGGGTGTGTGCATGTGTATGATTTTGTGTTCATGTGTGTGTGTGCATGTATACATTATTTTTCCTGTACATGTTTCTGTGTGTGTGTGTGTGTGTGCATGTGTGCATGTGTGTATGAGTGTATATGTGTGTATATGTGTGTATGTAGGTGCATATTTATGTGTGTGTGCTTGTCTATCTATGTGTGTGTGTGTGTTTGTGCATGTGTGTGTGCACTTTTATTACTTGCACATGTGCATGTTTATGTGTGTGCGGGCATGTGCATTTGTGAGGGTGTGCATGTGTTTGTGTATGTCTGTTCAAGTGCATGTTTGTATGCATATGTTTTGCGAGTGTGCACATGTGTGTATGTGTACATGTGTATGTCCATGTGTGTATAAGCATGTGTGTGTGTGCATGTGTTTGTGTGATTATGTGCGTGTGTGTCTATTTATTCATCTATGCAAGTGTGTATGCTTGTGTGTTTGCATTGGTCCATGTATGTATGTGTGTGTACGCTTGAGTTTGTGGCTTTGTACGCTTGCGTGTGTGTGTATGCATGTTCGTGTGTGTGCATATGCCTATTTACATGTGTGTGGGTATGCATGAGCGTGCATGTGTGTCTGAGCACATGTGCATCTGAGCACATGTGTTGCATGTTTGTATGTTTTTAGCGAATGCCCATGTGCAAGTGTGCGAGTGTTTGTGTGTTTGTGTATATGTGCATGTGTTTTTATCTATGTGCTTGTGCATGTGTGTTATTGCGTTACTCTATGCATGTGTGAGTGTGTGCATAGGTGTGCATTGTTATACAAATGCATGTGTTTGTGAGTTTTTGTGTGTTCATGCATTAGCTTGTGTGCATATATGCATGTATGTTGTTTTGCAGATGTGTGCACGTGCTTTTGTGAAAGTACATGTGTGTGTGTATGCATGTGTATGTGTGGCAGTGTGTGTGTATGCATGTAGGAGTGCATTTTCATGTATAGACATGTGTGTATGTGGGTGCATACATGCATGTTTGTGTCCATGTGTATGGATGTGTGTGGGTGTTTGTATATTTGCATGTGTGTGTTTTTGCTTAAATGAGTGTGATCATGTGCATGTGTGTGCACCAAGGGAAGTTGTGTGTGTCTAGGTACACAGTGTGTGTTTGTCTATGTGTCTGCATCTGTGTGTGTAATTGTGCAAGTGTTAATATGTGTGTGTGTTTGTGTCTATGCATCCATGCACGTGTGTGTGTTTGTGTGTGTATGTGTGTGAATATGTGTGTTCATATTCCTGCATATGTGTGTATGTGTATTCATGTGTATGTGCATGCATATGTGTGTACAAGTGTGTGTGCATTTATGCATGTGTGGGTATGTGCATGTCTATGTCCATGTATACATGAGTGTGCATTTGCATATTTTTGTGTGTGTGTGTGTGTATTTTTTTGTGTACTCACATGCATGTTTGTATGTGTGTGTGTGTGTGTGTGCATGCACATGTGTGTGTGTATGCACATGTGTGTATGTGTGCAAGTGAAAACATGAATGTGTGTTTGTGCATGTTCACGAGCATGTGTGTATGCATTAGTGCTTGTATGTGCATGCATATATGGGTATAAGTGTGTGCATGTGTGTGTGTGAGTGTGTGTGAATGGGTGTACATGCCTGTGAATGTGTATGTGCATGTTACTTTTTGCTTGTGCATGCTTGGGTGTGTGCGTGTGAGTGCATGTACGTGTGCATGCTTGTACAGGTGTCTATGTGTATGTATATGTGCATGTTTGTGCATGGGTTTGCACGTGTGTGTGCATGTGTGTACATATGTATTCTAATGTGCACATGTATGTATGCATGCATGTGTGTTTGCATGCATGTGTCTCATTATATGTTTAAACATCAATATGTGTGTGCTCGTCTGTGTGTGTGTGTGTGTATAGGTTTATGTGTATGGTGTGTGCATGCACGCATGTATATGTTTTGTTTTCATGTGTATATACATGCATTTGTGTCTACACGTGTGGGTGTGTTTATGGGTGTCTGTGTGTGTGTGTGTGAGTGGGTGTATATGTATGTGTACATATACATGCATGTGTTCTTGTATGTGTGTGGGTATGTGCCAATGTGTGTGCTGTGTGTGTATGTGCACATGAGTCTATGTGTGCATCTACATGTGTGGATTTTTTTGTTCATGTGTTCATGCATGTGTTTATGTGCTCGTGTGTGTTTATGTGTGTGTGTGCATGTGTAGGTGTGATTGTCTTTGTGTGTGCTATGTGTGCATATGTGTGTATGTGTGTATGTGGTTGTGCGTGTGCATGTGCATGTGTGTGTGCATGTATGCATGTGCAAGTGTTTTTGTATGTGTTTATGCATATGCGTGTGTGCGAGTTTGCAAATGCATTCGTGCATGTTTATGCATGTGTGTGTTTGTGAGAGATCGCATGTGTGTGTGCATGCAAGTGTCAGCATGCGTTTGTGCCTTAGTGTGCATGTCAGTGTTTGTATGCTGTGTGTGAGTGTGTGTGTGCATGTGTGCATGTGTTTATGTGTACATGTGCATGTGTGTCTTGTGTATCTATGTATTTTTCTGCTTTTGCTTATGCTTGTGTGAATGTATTTTTTTGAGCATCTACATTTGTGTGTTTTTGTTCATGTGTGTGTGTGCGCATGCATGTGGATGTGGGTAAGTGTTTGTGGTTATGTGAGTGTTCATGTGCACATGTGTGTGTGCTTTTGTGTGTGAGGGCACATGAATGTGTGCCTATATGCTTTCATTCATATGCATGTGTCTATGCATGCATGTCTGTCTAAATGTGTGCGTGTCTGTGTGTCCTTATGCATGTGTTTGAATTTGTGTGTGCAAGTTTATATGTGTGTTTGTCCATACGCATGTATACAAGCATGCGTGCGCATGTGTGTGTTAGTGTGTCAATGTGTGCATGTGCTTGCATGTGTGTACACATGTGTGTTTATATGCATTTATGTGTGTGTTTGTGTTTACATATGTGTGCATTCAAACCTACATGTGTGTACCTATGAATTATGAATTTATCTGTGTTCAGACCCTATGTGTGTGTGTGTGTGTGCATGTCTGTGGCTTTGTGCATATATGTGTACATGTGTGTGCCTCAACATGCTTGTGCATATTGCTTATGTGTGTGTGTGTGTATGCACGAGAGTGTGTAGGTTCATGTTTGTGCATGCACATGCATGTCTGCATTTGTCAACATATGTGTGTGAGTGTGTGTGTGTGTAGGGGGGTGTGTGTGTATGTGCTTGTGTATGTGTTTGTGTTTTTATACTTATGGGTGTATCTATGTGGTGGTACTTGTTTGTGTGTGTGTGCTTCTATGCATGTGTGGTGCTGAACATACATGCATGTGTTTATGTCTACATGTAAGTGTATGTGTGTGTGTGTTAATGTGTGTGTGGGTTTCTGTGTGAAGTTGTGCATGCATGTGTGTGTGGGAGTGTGGGTCAGTGTATGTGTATATATGTGTATGTATTCTTGATTGTGTGGGTGCATGCATGAGTGCCTATTTTTATGCATTCATGTGCATGTGTGTGTGTGTGCTTATTTTGTTTGTGTGGGTGTGTGTTTGTGCATGTGCATCAGTGTGTGTGTGTGTGAGTGTGAGTAGTTGCATGTGTTCACGTGTGTGTATGTGCACATACATGTGTGATGTGTGTGTTTTGCATGTGTTTGGGTGTGTGTGTGTGTCTCCATGTACCTATATGTGTGTTCACTTGTTCGTGTGTGTATACCTGTGTATGTTTGGTGTGTGCTATGTCGGCATGTGCATGTGCATGCATATTCAGGTGTGTGTGTGTGTGACTATGAGAGTGTGTGGGCATGTGTGCATGTCTGCATGTGTGTGTGTGTTTTTCGGTGCATGCATGTATGTGTGCATGTGCACTTTCATGTATCTATGTTTGTGTGTGAGTGTGTGCATGTGTGTCTTCATGCATGTACTGTATAACTACATGTGTATGTTTGTGTGTGACCATGTATGCAAGTGGGTTTTTGTGTGTGTGTGTGTGGGGGGGGGGTGATTCATGATGTATATGTATGTGTGCATGCATCGATGTGTGTACTATGTGTGGGTGTGTGTGCTCGTTTTGTGTACATGTGTGCATGTGAATTTGTGTGTCCAAGTGTGTGCATGTCTTGTCGTGAGTACATGTGTGTATGCATGTTTGTTTATGCATGTGTTTGCATGTGTGTCTGTGTGCATATCCCTGTGCATATGTGTGTGCATATGCATGTGTGTATACATTTGCGCTTGTGCATGAGTGCACATTTGTGTATGTGTGTGTACAAGCAAGAGTGTGTGTAGGTGTGTGTGCATGTGTTTGTGTGAGTGCTTATGCATGTGTCTGTATGCATTCATGTTCATGTGTGTGGGTGAGCAATTATGAGTGTCTATGTTGTTGTGCATGAGCAAGTATATATGTGTGCATGTGCAAGTGTGTGCCTGTGAGTGCATGTATGCATATTCAGGTGGGTTTGTGCATGAAAAGGTGTATTCATGTGTGTGCATCTACTTATTCATTAGTGTGTGTGTGTGTGTGTAATTTCCTATGTGCATGCATATTTGAGTGGTTGCATGTCTCTGTGTGTGTGACTGTGTGTGCATGTATTTTTATGCATGAATGTCCATGTGTATTTGTGTGTGTGTGTTTGATTGCATGTGTGTTCATTTGTGTGTGAGTGTGTTTTGTGTGTATAGGTATGCATGTGTGCACTTTTTTGTGCATGAGCATGTGTGTATGCATGTCTGTGTTTGTTTGTGTGTGTGTGTGCATAGGTGCATGCGTATGTGCACTTTTTTGAGCATGTGTACTTAAGTGTGTGCATGTCTATAGACATTGGCATGCAAGTGTGCACTTGTTTACAAGCATTCTTGTGTGTTTGTGTCTGTGTTGTGCACATATGTGTGTATTTGTGTGTCTATGTGTGTTAGCATGTGAGTGTATACTTTTGTGCATTTTTGCATATGTGTGTGTGCATGTGTGTGGATGTTTGTGTGTGTTGTGTGCACTTTATGTATGGGTACATGTGTCAATGTGTGGGTGTGTGTGAGAGCATGTGCATGTATGTGTGTGTTTGCTTGTTTATTTTTCTGTATGTGTGTGATTATATGTGTGTGTGCTCATTGTGCACATATATATGTGCACTTGCATTCATGTGTTGATGCACACATGCATGCATGGGTATTCATGCATATGCATTTTTCTATGTATTTGAGTGCGAGTTTGTGTGTGTGCACATGTGTCTATGTGTGTGTTATACATGTTGTGCATGCAATGTGCACGTGTGTATTTGCATGTGCTTGTGTGTGTTTCAATGCATGCATGCATGCTTGTGTATTTGTGTGCATGTGTATGCATGCGCATCTTTCTTTTTTGTCTATGGAGGTGGAGTGTATGTGCATATATATATATGTGTGTGTGTGTATGTGGTTGTTACGTGTGTGCGAGAGAGTGTGTGTGTGCACATGCATGCATCAGTGTGTGACTGTACGTGTGTATGGGATGGTGTGTGTGTGCATGCATGCTTACATGTATGTCTATATGTGTTTGTCCATGTGCACACATGCATGTTTTTGTGAGTCTGTGGGTGCATGTGTTTGCTTGTGTTTGTGGTTGTATGTGGATTTATGCATTTGTGTGTGCATGTGCATGTGCATCTACATGCTTGTTTTTTTTTGTGTAAGTGTACACACACACATGTGTTTATTTGTGTGCTTGTCTTCATTTGTGATTACATATGTATGTCCATGTATCAGTGTGTGTGTTTGTGTGTGTATGTGCATATGTGTGTATTTGTGTTTGTTCTTGTGTGTGTGCTTGTGTACGTGTATGTGTATGTGTGTATGTGTGTGTATCAATGTGTAATGTGTGAGTGATGTGGGTGTATGCCTGTGTGTGCTTATGCACGAACATTTATGCACGTGTGTGTGCATGTGAATGTATGCATGTGCGTGTGTGCAATGGGTGTGTGCAGTGTGTGTGCAAGCATGTGCATGCGTGCATGAGTGTGTGTATGTGTATGTGCATGTGTGTGCTGATTGTGCGTGTAGACGCACCTATGTGCATGTGTGCATGTGTTTGTGCATGCACATATGTGTGAGAGTGCATGCATGTGCATGTGTCTGTGAAGGTAGGTGTGTTGCCAAGCATATCTGTGAAAGTGTGTGAGTGTGAGTGCATGTGCATGTGTGTTTACATGTGCAAGTGGATGTGTGTGCATACATGTATGTTTACATGTGTGTCTGTGGGTTTTGTTTATGTTCATGTGTGTGTGCATCTACTTATAAGTGTGTGTATGTGTGCATCTGTTCATGTATCTATGTTCATGAGTGTGTGTGTGGGTGTTTATGTGTAGGTGTGGGTGTGCATGCATGTGTGGATGTCTATGTGCATGTGTGTATGTCTATGTGCATGTGTGTGTGCTTTTGTGTTTGTGTGGGTGAATGCATGCGTGTGTGCAGGCATGCATTCACATGTGTGTGTGCATGCATGAGTGTATATATGCATGGGAGTTTATGTGTGTGCAGGCCTATGTGTCTATGCAAGTGTGTGCATTTGAACGTGTAAGTGAGCATGCATGCTTGTGTGTGTGTCTGTTTATGTGGGTGTGTTTACATGTTTGCGTGTTGTGTGTGTTGTGCATGCATGCACATGTGTGTGTGCATGTGTGTGAGTGTCTTCACATACACATTTAAAAGTTTGTGTACATTTGTATATGCATATACGTCCTTGTGCGTGAGTGTACATGTGTTTGCATTTGCATGTTCCTGTGCTTGTATGTGTGGGGGGTGGGTGGGTGCACATTGTTTTGTGTGTGTGTGCTTATGTATATGGCTGTGTGTGTGCATGCATGTATTTGTGTGTGTGTCTACATGCATATGTATGCATGTTTGTGTGAGTGTGTGTGGCTTTGTGTGTGTATAGGTCTTTGAGTATTTGGGTACATGTATGTGTTCGTTTGTGTAGTTTTCTTGGGATTTATGTGTTTGCGTCTACGTGCTTACCTTTTTTGTGATTGTGTATACAAGAACATTAATTTGTTTGTATGTGTATCCATCTATGAGCATATGTGCATGTGCATGTGTTTGTGTGTGTGCATATGTGTGTGCATGTGTGTGTTTTTATGTGTTTGTGTGTGAATGTGTGTGCAGGCATGTGTACATATCAATGTGTAGGTGTCTGTAAGATGTGGGTGTATGCTTGTGTGTGCTTATGCATGAGTGTTTATGCATGTGTGTGTGTGTGTTAATGAGAATGTATATGTGTGTGTGTGTGTTGTGTGTGTGGGTGTTGTGTGTGTGAGTGTGGGTGTTGGTGTGGGTGTGTGTGTGAGCTTGTGCATGCATGTGCATGTGCATGCTTGTGCATGCATGTGTGAGTGTAATTGTGTGTGCATGTGTGTAATGATTGTGTGTGTAGATGCACTTATGTGTATGTGAGCATGTGTTTGTGCATGTCCACATGTGTGTAAGTGCATGCGTGTGCTTGTGTTTGTGCATATAGGTGTGTTGCAAGGCATATATGTGAAAGTATGTGAGTGTTAGTGCTTGATTATGTGCAAGTGTATGTTTGCATGTGCATGTGGATGTGTGTGCATACATGTATGTTTGCATGTATGTGTGTGGGTTTTGTTTGTGTGCCTGTGTGTGTGTGTGCGTGCACGTGTCTGTGTGCATGAGTGTTTGTGTGTGGGTGTGTATGTGTAGGTGTGAGTGTGTGTGCATGTGTGTATGTCTATATGCATGTGTGTGTGTATTTTATGTTTGTGTTGGTGAATACATGCATTCATGTTTGTACATGCATGCATGTGTGTATGCATGTATAGGAGTTTATGTCTGTGTATGCCTATTTGGCTATGCAAGTGTGTGCATCTGAGTGTGTGTAAGTGAGCATGCATGCATGTATGCGTGTCTATTTGTGTTGGTGTGTGTTTACAAGTTTGCATGTTGAGTGTGTGTGTGTTGTGCATATGTGTGTGAATGTGTGCAGGTGTGCTCACGCGCACATGTTTAAATGTTTGTGTACCTTTCCATGTGCACATGCATGCTTGTGTGTTGGTGTAAATGTGTTTGGATGTGCATGTTCCTGTGCCTGTGTATATGGGTGGGTGGGTGCATGTGCCTATGTGTGTGTGTGTGTGTTGTTGTGTATAAGTGGTTGTGTGTGTGTGTGTGTCATCATACATATGTATGTATGCTTGTGTGAGTGTGTGTGGATTTGTGTGTACATGTGCAAGCATGGGTGTGTGTGTGGACATATGTGTGGGGTGGTGTGTGTGTGTCAGCATGCATGCATACATGTGCATGCTTGTTTGTCTCCATGTGCAAACATGCGTGTCTGTGTGAGTATTTGGGTACATTTATGTGTTTGTGTGTGTAGCTTTGCATGGATTTATGTGATCATGTGTGTGCATGTGCTTGTGTCTACGTGCTTACATTTTTTTTGTGTATGTATACAAGCACATGAGTTTGTTTGTGTGTATTATTCTATAAGCACATGTGTATGTGCCTGTGTTTGTGTGTGAATGTGTGTACATGCTTGTTTTTGTGCATATGTGCACCTACATGTGTGCATGTGTTTATGTGTGTACTTGTTTGTGTGAGTGTGTTGCATTATGTGTGTGTGCGTGAGCATGTATTTGTGCATGTATGTCTTCTTGCACATGTGTGAGTGTGTGTTTGTGCACCTATGTGCATGTGCATGTGTGAGTGTGCATGTAAATGTTATGCATATGCTTGTGTTTGTGTATGTGTGCACACATTCATAATGCATGCATTCACATGTGTATGTATGTGTGTGTGCCTCTCTTCGTGTGCAAGTGTGGTGCATGTGTGTATGGGCATGCTTGCATGTCTATGTGTGTGTGCGTGTATGTGTGTGTACGTGTGTGTGTGCTTTTGTTTGGGTGCTTGTGCATGATTTGGGTGCCTATGAACATGCTTGAATGTGTGGGCATATATGCATGTATTTGTGTGTGTGTGTGCTTGCTTCTACAAGTGTGCATGCCTGTGTGCATGTATGTGTTTGTACATGTGTGTGTGTATTTGTGTATGGGTGTGTGTAGGTGTAGTGTTGTATGCATTTGTGTGAATGCATGTGTGTGTGTGTGTGTGTTCATGAGTGTGCATGTGTGTGTTCATGAGTGTGCATGTGTGTGTGTGTATGCATGTTTGGGAATGTGTGTGCATGTGCTTGTGAATGCTTATTTGCATGTGTTTGTGAGTGCACGTGCACCTGTGTATGCATCTTTGTGTTTGCATACTTGTATTGGTGTGTTGGCACATGTTCGAGTATGCATGTGTGTGCATGTGTGCATGTGTGCCTTTGTGTGCATATGTCTTTGTGCATGTGTGTTTGTGTTCATGTGCATTCCTATGTATGTACGAGTGTATGTGTGTGCTTATGTATGTGTGTTTGTCTATGTACATGTTTACGTGTATGTGCATGCTTGGTTGTATTGGTGTGTCTATATGTGTATAAATTCATGTTTGTGTGTGTTTGTAAGCACGCATGTGCATATGTATGTGAGCTCATGGGTGTACTTTTGCATATCTATGTCCATGTTTTTTATTGTCTATGTGTGTACATGTTTGTGCATGTGCATGTATATGTATGTGTGTGTGTGTGTGTGTGCATGTGATTGTGGGTGCGTGGATGTGTGTATGGGTGTCTGTCTATACATGTGCATATTTGTGTTTGTGTGAGTGTGTGGGTGTATGCATGTTGGCTTGGGTCATACATTTGTGTGCATGTGTGTGAGCATGCATGTGTGGACACTCTTATTTCAGTGTGTGCATGTGAGTATGCATGTGTTCATGATTATAGGTGTGTGTTCGTGCATGTGTTTGTGTTATGAGTGTGGGTGAGGGTGTGTGTGAGTTTAAGTGGAGGTGCTTGCATATGTGTGTAGATGTTTGTATGCCTATGCATGTTTGCACGAGTGTGTCTGCTTATTTGTGTGTGTGTGAGAGCATGCATGCATGTGTGTGTGTTGGTGCATGTGTGTGCATGTGTGTGCACATGCATATGTGTAGCTATACATGTGCATGTGTGTACTTGTGTGTGCGTGTGTGTCTATCTACATGTGTGTCATATGTGCGTGCATATGCATGTCCGTGTGTGCATATATGTGTTTGTTTGCATGTGTGGAGGTGTGTGTGTGTGTGTGCATGCATGCATTTGTATGTGCACTTGTGTTTTTGTACACATGTGCACATGTGTGTGTGGGTGAGTGTGTGAGTAGATGTGTGTGATCTTGTGTGTGGCTGTGTGTGCATGTGTGCTTGGGTATGTGTGTGTATGTATGCATATATGTGTATGTAGGTGCAAGTGTATCCATGTGTGTGTGCATATGAGTGCATATTTGTGTGCATGTGTGTGTTCATGCATGTGTTTGTGTGTGTGAGTTTTTGCTTCTATATGTGCTGAGCATGTGCTTGTGTACATGTGTCTATGTGTTTCTACATATGCACGTATTTCCACGAGTTTGTGTGCATGCATGCATGTGTGTATGTATGTGCATGTGTGAGTCTATGGGTTTGTGTGCATATGGACGTGTGTGTGTGGGTGTGCATGCATTTGTGTGCATGTACATGTGCATGAGAGCATGCATGTGTCTAAAAGTGTACATTTGTGTGTGCTTGTCCATTTGAGCGAATGTGTGCATGTCTGTGTGGTTGTTGGTGTGCATTTGCTTGCATGTGTGCATGTTTGTATGTAGGCATATGCTTGTGTGTTTGTATGTGCACATGTGTATGTGTGTGACTCCATGTGTATGTGTGTGTGTGTGCTTGTGTGTGAATGTGTATGCATGTGTGAGCATGTGTGTGCATATGTGACTATGTACTGTGTGCACACATGCATGTGTTTATGTGTGTACAATATGTGTTTGTGCCTATGTGTGTACGTGTATGTGTGTGCACATGTATGCATGCATATATGCATGTGTGTGTATGCATGTGCAAATCTGTGTGTGTGCATGTGTTTGTTTGTTCATGAGTGTGTGTATATTCCGACGTGTATGTGTGTGCATGCATCTATGTATGAGTGTAGGTGTGTGTTTATGCATTTGTGTGTGCATGAGTATATGCATGTGTGTTCACACACAAGTGTGTGTGAGAATGTGTGTGTGATTGTATATTTGTGCATGCATTTTTGTGTTCAAGTCTATGTATGTGTGTGCTTCCATGGATGCATTTCTATTTGCATGTGTGCATATGTGTATGTGTATGTATGCATGTGTGGGCTTGTGTGGATGTTGTTGCATTTGTGTGTGTGTGTGTGTATGTACATGTTTGTGCTTTTTTATGAATGTGTGCATGTGTGTGTGCATATATCTATTCCTATGTTATCTACGTGTGTTTGTGTGTGTATGCATGTGAGAGCATGTATGCATGTGTGTTCATGTGTGTGTTTTTGTGCATGTGTTTTGTATGTGTGTGTCTATGTGTCAGTGCATATGTTTGTGTGTCCATTTGTGGGTGTGTTTGTGTACGTGTGTATTCTTGTATGTGCATCCTTACAGGTGTGTAAGTGAGTGTATGATGCACATATTCGTGTGTGTTTTGTCTGCATGTGTGTGTGTGTGAATCTATGTATATATGTCTCTATGTGAGTGTCTATATGGGTTTTTGTGTGCGTGTGTGTGCTTGTGACAGTAATTGTGTGTGTTATGTGTGTCCATGTGTGTGCTCGCATAAGTGCATGTGTGAGTGTGTGAGAGTGTGCGTGCAAGCATGTGCATGTACATCTCTTTGTGTGTTTATATGCATGCTTGTTTGTGAGCCAGTGTGCGTGTGTGTATGTGTGCCTGTTCATGTGCATGTGCATGTTTGTGTGTGCATATATGCGAGTGTATTTGTGTGCATGTGCATATGCGTGTGTGCATGGGTGCATGTGTGTGGATGCATATTAGTTATTGTGTGCTTGTGTGTTTTTGTGTGTTTATGTATGTGTTCATGTATGTGTGCTTGTGTATATGTTCATGTGTGCAACTCTATGTGTGTGCATGTGTTTGTGTGTACACATGAGTGCATGTGTGTGCCTGTGTGTGCATGTGTATGTGTATGAATGTGTGTGTACATATGTGTGTGTATTATTGTGTGTGTGTGTATGTAAGTGTGTGCATTAAGATGCATATAAGTGAGTGTGGGTGTGGTGTGTTTGGTTGTGCATGTGTGTTTGTATATGTCTATCCATGTACATGTGTGCACGTGTCGAAGTGTGTGTGTAATTGCATAAATGTGTATGTGAGTGTGTGCATGTGTGTGTATGACTATGCTTATATGTGTGCTTGGGTTCAAAAATGTGTTAGTGTTTGCATGCATTCGCATGCATTCAAACATACATCAGTGTGTGGATATGTGCCAGAGTGCGTGTGAGTGCATGTGTGCCTTTGCTTGTGCTTATGTCTATGTGTGCCTATTCATGTGTGTGCATTTGTGGGTGCAAGTGTGTGCATGCTCATGTGTGTGAGAGCACGTGTGTGTGTATGTTTGAGTGTGTTGTGCTTGAATGTGCATTCCTATGAGTGTATATGTGGGTATGCATGTGTGCTAGCACACGTGTGTTTTCGTGTGCATGTGTGTGTGTGTGCTTGTGCTTGTGCATTCTTATGTTTGTGTGATAATCATTTTTTGCATATGTATAGCATGTGTTTGCATGTGTACATGTGTGTGCCTACATACATGTGCTTGTGTTTTCTCATATGTGTGTGCGTGGGTACTTTCATGTTTGTGGGTTTATGTGTGAGTACATGTGCATGTGTGTGCATGCATGAGTGTGTGTGCATGTGTGTGTGTGTGTGTGTGTTTGTGAGCATGTGTATGTACATTTCTTTGTTTGCTTATGTTCATGTGTTTGTGTGTGTGCATGTGTTTGCACCCATATTTGTGTGCGTGGGTGCTCTCATGCATGTGTGTGGGTTTGTATGTGTTTATATTTGTTCTTGCTTATGTGCATACGTGTGCTTGTGCATATGTGTGCCTCTGTGTACATATGTGTATGTGTGCATGGGTGTGTTTGTGTTTGTACATGTGGACATGTGTGTGCATCTTTGTATGTGCATGGGTGCTATCATTTATATGCTTATTCGTATGCATGTATATTTGTGTGTATATGCCTCTGGGTGTGTATACATGCATGTTTGTGTGCATACATGTGTATGTGCGCATGTGTGTGCATGTGTTTATGTGTATGTATGAGTGTGTGCATATGTATGGGTGTGTTTGCATGCCTACACACTTGTATGTGTGTGCATGTGTATGTCGTTGTGTATGCATGTACATGTCTCTATGTGTACATGCACATGTGAATGTGTGAGCATAGTCGTGTTTGTGTTTATGTGTGTGCAGGTGTGTGTGCATGTGCACATGTGTGTGAGCATGTTTATGTGTGTGCATGTGGGTGTGTTTATGCATGTAGTTATGTGCATATGTATTTGTGCATCTGCTTTTTTGGGTGTATGTGCATGTGTTCTTGTGTGCATGTTGGTGTGTGTGCATATGTGTGTATGTGCATGTTTTGTGTGTGCACATGTATATGCGTGTATGCATACCTACATGTGTATGTGTTTCTATATGTGCATGTGTGCATGTGTGTGTGTCTGAGTGTTTGTGCATATCTATGTATGTATAGATGTGTGCATGCATGAGTGTGTGTTCATGTAGATGTGTATATGCATGTGTGTGTTCATGTGTGTGCATTCTTGTTCATACATGCATGTATTTATGTGTGTCTGCATGGGGGCATGCATGTGTGTATGTGTCTACTTACATATGTGTGTGTGTTTATGCATGTGTGTGTGCATGTGTATGTGTGTGTCCATTTGTGTTTTATTATGTGTGTGTGTGCTTGTGTGTGTGTGTGAGTATAGTTTCTAGTATGTATGGGTGCGTTCTAATGTGTGGGTGTGTGTTTTTGTGTTGTGTGTATGGCTGCATGCATGTGTGTGTGCGCAGGTCTGTCTACATATATGTGCGAGTTTGTGTGTGTGCATGTGTATGTGCATGTGTATGTGCATGTGTGCTTGTGTGTGAGTGCATGCACATCTATCCATGTGTATGTGCATCAGTGTGAGCAGGTGAATGCATGTATGTGTGCATGTGTGTGCAGATTTGTGCATGTGGGAATCTTTGTGTGTGCATTCCCATGTGTGAGTATGTACATGTGTGTGCATGAGTGTGAGCACATGTGCATATGCATGGGCATGTGTGCACATTTGCTTTGAGTGTGTATGCATGTTTATGCTTGTATGTGTCCATGTGTGTGCATGTGTGCGCTTGTGTGTGTTTGTTAATGCAGGTGTATATGTGTGCATGCATGTGTGTGTGTCTGTGTATGTAAGTATATGCATAACTACATGTGTTTGTTTGTGCGAGTGCAGGTGCATGTGTGTGCATGTAGATTTTATTACATGGGTACACATGTGTAAGTTTGTGTGTACATACATGTTTGTGTTCATGTGTGCATGTTTGAATTTGTATGTGTGTATGTGTGTTTGCAAATGTGTGTCCATGTCTGTGTCTGGGTGTGTATCAGTGTGAGTGGGTTCATATGTGTGTATGTGTGCTTTTGTGTGTACATGCATGCATGTGTGCTTGTGTGTGTGCGTGCATGTGTGGGTGGGTGTATGTGAATGTGTGTGCATATGTATGCATGCTTATGTGTGTATGTGCATATGTTCATGTGAGTGGGTGTGCGTGTGTGTGTGCATGTGAGTATGTGTGTGTGTGCATGCACATGTATGTATGTGCATGTGTGTATACTTTGCATGCATGTGTGCCTGTGTATGTGTGCATGCGTGTGTATGTGGGTGTGTGTATCTATATGTATGTATGTATTCATGTGTGCTTGTGTGTGTGTTTATGCATGTGTATTTGTGCATGTGCATATGCACACACATGCAAATGTCCACAAATTGCCTCAAACACATCAACACAAACACATGCATATGCACACCCTAAGACCCATACACATGGACTTGAACACACACAGACACACACATCACACATGCACACACTTGCATGCATGCACACGCACACACATGCATGCACAATTGCACACTCATGCACCTTCTTGTGCACACAAACAACACATGTGCACACATGCACACACATGCACAAATGCACACACGCACACACAAACCCATGTGCACTCATGCACACAAACACATGCACACATTTACATACACAGATGCCTAGGAATGCATACATACACCAACATGCACACACACAAACATGCTCAAACATACACACACACACACACACTAACACATACACACACAAGAAGAAGCACAAGAACCCATAGACACATGGAAACACAAGCATAAATATACACATGCATAAGTGCAAACATGCAATGGCACACACACATGTACATGCAATTAAAGACACACGTGCACATGCACACAAATGCATACATACATAGACAAACATATAGAAAGATGTTTGTCAGCAAGCATACTCACATGCACACAAACACATACACAAGCCCAGAGGTATAGACACACTCACATGCATGAATATACACACATACATACACATGCACCTACACATGCATGCAAACACACAACAGCACATATGCACATACAGAACCAACACATGCAACACACATGAACATGGATGCTATGTGTGCATTTGTGTCTCAGTGTGCGTGGGAGCAAGTTTGTGTATGTGTGTGTGTGCTTATCCATGCTAGAAAGTGTTTGTGTGTGTGTGTGTGCATATGTGTCTACATGTGCATGTGGGTGCATATGTATGCGTGTATGTGTACATGTGCACGCAAGTGAATGTGTGCATATGTGCATGTTCTCATTTGCATGCAAGAGTGAATGTAAATTCTTATGCATGTTTGTGTGTGTGTGGGCATGTGTGTTTGTGCAAGTATGCAGTTGGGTGTGTACATGCATGTGTGTGCATATGGGTGCATGCAAGTACATATGGGTGTGTGTGTGTGTGTGTGTTTATGTGTGCATTTATGTTTGTGTATGTCTGTTCAAGTGCATGATTGTCTACGTATGTTTTATGAGTGTGCACATGAGTGTATGTGTACATGTGCAAGTCTGTGTGAGTATAAGCATGTGTGTATATGCATGTGTTTGTGTGTGTGTTTGTGTGGTTATGTGTACATGTCCATTTATTCATCTATGCATGTGTGTATGCCTGAGTGTTTGCATGTATTTATGTGTGTATGCTTGAGTTCGTATCTTTGTACGTGGGTGTGTGTGTGTGCAAGTGCATGTGTGTATATGTATGTGAGTATGCATGTTTGTGTGTGCGTATATGCCCATTTTACGTGTGTGTGATTGTTCATGAGCATGCATGTGTGTTTGAGCACATATGTGTGCATGTTTGTTTGTTTTTAGTGAACATCCATGTGTGAGTGTGTGCATTTTTGTGTATTTGTGTATGTGTGCATGTGTTTTTATCTATATGCTTGTGCATGTGTGTTACTATGTGTTTGTAACTATGTGCATTTATGTGCATTGTTATACAAATGCATGTGTTTATGAGTTTGTGTGTTTGTGCATTAAGTTGTGTGCATGTATACATGTATGTGGGTTTGCATATGTGCGCATGTGCATGTGTGTGTGTGTATGCATGTGTATGTGTGGGGGTGAGTGTGTAGGCATGTGGGAGTGCATTTTCATATAAATACATATGTGTATGTGGGTGCATGCATGTATGTTTGTGTTCATGTGTATGGATGTGTGTGGGTATGTTTGCATTTGGACGTGTGTGTTCTTGCATATGTGAGTGTGAGCATGTGCATGTGTGTACACAGGGGTAACTATGTGTGTCTAGGTATGCATGTGTGAGTTTGTGTGTGTGCCTATATCTGTGTGTGATGTGCAAGTGTTAGTATGTGTGTGTGTGTGTTTGTGTTTGTATTTATGCTTATTGTGTTCATGTGTGTGAGCATTTATGGATGTGAGTGTATTTGCATGTCTATGTGAGTGTATGCATGAGTGTGCATTTGCACATTATTTTGTATGTGTATTTTTTTATGTATTCACACACATGTTTGTATGTGAATGTGCATATGTACATATGCATGTGTGTGTGCATGCACATGTGTGTATATGTGCAAGTGAATGCATGCATGTGTGTTTTTTTGTTTGTGCGTGTGCACTAGCTTGTGTGTGTATGCATTGGTGCTTGTGTGTGTGTGTGCATATGTGGGTATGTGTGTTTGTGAGTGCATGTGGGTGGGTGTACGTGTCTATGAATGTGCATGTGCATGTCAGTTTGTGCTTATGCATGCTTGTGCATGTGTGTGCATGTATATGTGCATGCTTGTACATTTGTGTGTACGTGCATGTGTGTATATGTGTTTATGTGTGCATTAATGTGTGTTTCTTTATTTGTGCATGTGTTTATGCATGCATATCTGTGTGTATGTTCATATCTATGTGTGTGCATGTGCGTTGTTGTGTCTGTGTATAAGTGTGCATATGCATGTATTAGTGTGTGTAGTATGCATGCATGTATGGGTGCAAGTGCATACATGTACATGTGTGTGCATGTGTTTGTGTGTGAGTATGCATGTGCATGAGCATGTATGTTCATATGAGAGTGTGTGTCTGTAAGTGCCCAAGCCTATATGTGTGCATGTGTGTCTATGCCTTTGAGTGTGTATGTCTGTGTTCATGTGCATGCATGTGCATGTGCGTGCATGCATGGGTGCACCTATCTCCATGGCTCTACTTGTGCAAGATTGTATGTGTGAGAGAATGGGTTTGTGTTCATGTGTTCTTGGGTCTATTTTGGTGCATGCATTTATGCATGCAGTAATGCATGTGTTCATGTGTGCATTGGTGTTTGTTTGTCTGTGCATGTCTATGTGCATGTGTGTGTGCATGTATGTGTGCATGCTTATGCTGGTGTGTCTACATTTGTGTGCATTTGTGTGGTCACAAGTGTGGGTGTGTGCACATGCATGCGTGTTGTGTGTGTGTGTGTGATTATGTATTTGTGTGGGCATAGGTGTGTGTTCGCATCAATGTGTGTGCAAGAGTGTGCATGTGTGTACATGTGCATTGGTTTACATGATTCTACATGTGCATGCTTGTCTGTGTGCATGAGCATACATTTTTGCAAGCCTTTGTGTGTGTGCGTGCATATGCATGCGTGTGTACATGTATATGTGTGTGTGCATATGCGTTTGTGTAGTCCTGTGCGTGTGTGCATGTATTTATATGTGTGTGTGTACATTTGTGGACATGTGTTCTTGTTTGTGTGCGTTTGTGGGTGCATGTGTATGTACATGTCATGCATGTGTAGAAGCATGCATATGTATGTGTTTGGGTTAGTGTGTGTTATTATGCATGCATGTGTTAGTCTTGCATCTACATGTGTGTGCACGTGGTTTTATGATGTGTATGTTTTTGTGCATGTTTACATGTTTGTGTGTGTGTGTATGTGTGCACACACAGGTGTGTACCTTTGTGTAAACTGTGTGTTTTATTGAATATGTCTATGTGTATGCATGTTCATTGGTGTGAGTGTGCATGTATGTGTGTGTTCATGCACTTGTATATACGTGTGAGTGTATGTGTGCATGTCTGTGTGTGAGTGTGTGCATGTGTGAGCTTTCATACATGTGTGTATTTTTTTGCATGTATGTGTATGCATTTAGAGGCAAATGAGTATGAGTGGGTAAGCATAGTTTGCATGTATATATGAGCATGTGTGCCTGTTTATCTATGTGCATGTCTATTTTTATGTGTTTTATGTGTGCATGTGTATATGTATGTGAATGTGCGTGTGTGACCCTGTGCTCATGCATGTGTATGTGCGTGTGCATGTCTTGCTGTTTGTGCATGTGTGTGTGTGTGCTTGTGTGTATGCATGGGTGTGTGCATGTGTGTGTGTTGACATGCATTCGTGTGCAAGTCTGCTTGCTTGTGTGTGTGAACATGTACGTATGTGAGAGTGCATATTTATGTGTGTGTAAGTATGCATAAATGTGTATGCATGAGTGTGTGTGCATGCATATGTGTGCATGTGTGTGCTTGTCTATGTGTGGGTGCAAGTGTGTGTCTTATGTTTGTGCATGTGCGTGTGTGGGTGCATGTGTTTGTGTGCATGAGATATCTATATATTTGTGTGTTTGTTCTTATACATGTGTGATTGTACATGTGTGTGTGCATGAATGCATGGGTGTGTGTGAGTGCACATGTGTGTACGTATTTATGTACATGTGCGAGTTTATGTGTACATATGTGTGTGCATGTGTCCAAGTGAATGTGCGTGTATATGTACGTGCATATGTGAGTGTTTGTGTGGGTGTGTGTGCATGTCTGTGTACATGTGTGCACACATGTGTGTGCTTATGTCTATACATGTGCATGCATGTTTATGGGTGAGTGTGCAAGAGTGTGTGTGTTCGAGTTTGTGTTTGTGTGTGTGTGTGTGTGCTTGTTAGTGCATACATATAAGTGCTCATGTAGGCATGTGTGCATTTGTATATGTGTGTGTGTGCATGCATGTGTAGGTGTGCATTTATATGCATGTGTGTGTATGTGTGTGTGTGTGTGCACTCATACATGCATGAATGTGTGTGCATGTCTGTGTATATATGTATATGCCTATGCTTGTGTATGTGTGTCTGTTTATGTGTGCATCATTGTGCATATGATTGCATAGTTGTGTGTGTGTCCGTATGTGTGTGTTTATGTGTGTTAACATATTTGTATGTGTTCATGTTGGTACATGTGTGCTTGTATGGGTCGACGTATGTGTAGGTTTGTGTGGGCCTATGTGCATGCCTACTTGTGTTCATGCATGTGTGTGCATATGTTATACGTCAGTGTGTGTGCTTATGCATGTGTGTGTATGTGTGTGTGTGTGCATGCATGCATATGTGTGTGTGTCTATGCATGTGCATGTGGGTGACTGTCTGCATGTGTGTGTGTATATTTATGTATAGTTGTGCATGTATGCATGACTATGTGTGTTTGTGTGTGTTTTTGTGGCTGTGTGTGTGCATGTGTGTGGGTCGATGTTTGTGTGGGTCTGTGCATGTATCTACACATAGGCATGTGTATTATGTGTAAGTGCATGTGCATGTGTGTGTATATGTTTGTAGGTGTTTGTGTTTGAGTCAATTTGTGTATGCATATGTGTGTGTGTGTGTCTATGAGGATGCTTTGACATGTGCTGACATTTGTCATGTGTGTTCATTTTGTGTGTGTCTGTATCCATGCATGTGTTTGTATGCATGTTCATGTGCATGTGTGTGCATGGGAACTTACATGTGTGTAAGTGTGTGCATGCGTGCATGTATATATATGCAAGCAAGAGTGTACGTGTGCTTATGTGTATGAGTGTACGTGTGTGTTCGTATGAATTTATGTGTTTGTATGGTTATGTGTGTGTGTGGGTGCATATGTATGTGTGTAGGCATGAGTGTGTGTGGTAGTGTGTGCATGTCTGTGTGTACTTGCATGTAAATGTGTTTGTGTGCATTTTAGTATGTGTGTGTTCATGTGTGCGTGCGTGTGTGAGTGTGTGTGTTGCATCAATTTGTACTCATGCATGTGTGATTGTGTTTGATTGTGTGCATGTGTGTTTATGTTTGTGCATATATAAGGGTCTACGTGCACATGTATGCATACTTTAGCTCAAGTGTCTATTTGTTCTTGTTTGTGTGTGTCTGTGTTCATGTGTGTCTACAAGCATGTGCCTATACTTTTGTCTGAATGTTGCGTGTGCATGCACTTGCATGTGTGTTGGTGCACGCATGTGTGTACATGTGTCTACACATTTCTATGTGCCTTTATGTTTGCATGTGTGTGTTCTTATGCATGTGTGAGTGTGTTTGCATGAGTGTGTCTTTGTGTTTTTATGAGTGCAAGTATGTGTGTGTGTGTGTGTGTGTGTGTGTTTATGTGCCTGTGTATAGTTGTGCATGCATGCATGCTTGTGTGCATGTGTGCATGCACATGTGTGTGTGTGGATGTTTGCTTATACATATAAGTTTATGTGCATGCTTGTGTGTATATACATGTGTTTGCATATGCAAGTGTGTGGGTGTGTGTGTGTGCATGCATGCACGTGTGTCTGTGGTTGTGTGTGTGTGTGAACGATTGCTTGGGTGCACGTGTTCATGTTTGTACAAGTGCACATGTGTACATGTGTGCCTATATCAATGTGTGTGCATGCATGTATTGTACATACGTGTGCATGCATGTATGTGTACATATGTGTGCATGCATGAGTGTCTATGAGCATCTATGCATGTTTGTGTATATGTGTGATTATATATGTGTGTGTTTATGTGTGTATGTGTATGTGTGTGCGTGCATATACTTGTGCATTTTTGTGTGTATATGTTTACATGTGTATGCAAGTGTGTGCATATGTGCATGTGTTTGCATGTGTGTGTGTATTTGCATATGTGTGTATGCATGTGTGTGTGGGTGTATGTATATGTTTATATCTATATGTGTGTGCATGCATGCATATGCTGTCTAGGTGATTGCATTTGTGTGTATGTGTGTACATGTACTTGTTAGTGCCTATTTGTGTTTGTGCTATGCATGCTAGTGTGCATGTTTATGGGTGTGTTAGTGTGTGAGTATGTGCACCTACATGTGTATGTATCTATGCATCAACGCATGCCTATCTGCATTCGTAACTATGCATGTGTGCTTGTGTGTGTGTGTACATGTGTTTACATGTGTGTGAGCATGCTTGTACCTATGTTTGTGTGTGTATGTGCATGAGGTGCATGTGTGAGCATGTGTGCACATGTATTGTGTGGCAATGTACTTGCATGTGTGCACGTGTGTCCATTTTGGAGTTTTTTGTGTCTACTTATGTGTGATGTATGTGTACGCACGTATATGTGTGTGGGTTTATGTGTGTCTATGTGCATGCATACATATGCATGTGTATATATGGGTGTGTGCATGTGTATGCATTTCTAATTCATGTGTATATGTGTGTATGTGTGTGTTTGAGTGCATTCATAAGTGTGTGCATGCAAGCATGCATATGTCCATGTGTGAACCTATAGGTGCATATGTTAGTGCATGTGTATGTGCTTGTACACATCTATTTATGTGTATAAGTGCATGTGTGTCTGTGTGTACACATGTGTTTATGCGTGTTAGTACTAGTGTGTGTATTTGCACATGTGGGTGCATGTGCAAGTGTGTGCATGCACATGTGATTTTGTGAGTGTATGTGCATGTGTATGCATGTGTGTGTACATGTGTGTGATTATGTGCATGTGTGCATATGCTTGGGTGCATGTGCATGTATGTGTGTGCATGAATTTCTTTGTGCATATGTGCATCATTGCATACGAGTTTGTTTATGCATGCATGTGTGTGTGCTTTCATATGTGTGTATGTGTGTATGTATATGTGTTATTGTAAGCAACTGTGTGAATGAGTACTGCATGCATGTGTTTGCATGGTTGTAGTGTGTGTACCTATGTGTGTGTAGTTTTGCGTGCATGTGAGTGTGTTCATGCATGTTTGTGTGTGTGTATGTGTACATGTGCATGTGTGTGTAGGTTGTGTGCACATATGTGTGTATGCATGAGTGTGTCTGTGTGTGCATGTGTGTGTGTGTTGGTGTAAGTGTTTGAGCATGTCCACGTTTGCCTAAATGTGTTCATGTGCATGAGGCATGCATGGGTGTGCATGTATGTTTTACATATGTGTGCATGTGCCTTCAATTATTTTTGTGTGTGATCAAGTGTGTGTGGATATGTTTGTGTGTGTGTTTGTGTACATGTTTGTGCATATGTATCTGTGTAGATGTACATGTTTGTGCAAGTGTGATAGTGGGTGTTTACATGCCAGCTTGTGTGTGTGTGAACATGATTTGTGTCCATGTGCATGTGTGTGTTTGTGCATACACGTGTATGTGTGTGTGTGCGCATGCATGCATGTGTGTATGTGTGTGTGTGTGCAAACACATGTATGCTTGCATGAGTGATTTTGCATGAATGTGTGTGTGTGCATATTTTTGTATGTGTGTGCACATGTGTTTGTGTGTAAATGAGTTTGTGAGCATGTGCATATATGTGTCAATGAGTGCACTTGTGTGTAATTGTGTGTGTGTGTGTCTAAGTGTCTAAGCATGTATGCTTGCATATGTGTATGTGTGTGCACGTGCATGCATGTGTGTGTGCATGCACATGTTTGTGTGCCTACATGTGTCAATGTATGTGTGTGTCTATGTGCCTATGTGTGCAGGCACATTTTTGTTTGTGTGTGTGCACAGATGCATGCTTATGGTTACGTGGGTGTGTGTGTTTGTATAGGATTGTGTTTTTGTGTGTCTATGTGTGTGAGTATATGTTTGTTTGTGGGTGTGTACATGTCTGTGTGCTTGTGCATTTTGTACATGTGTGTAAGCATGTGAAAGTGTATGTGTATGCATGATTGTGTGCTTACATTTGTGTGTTTGTTTTTGTGTGTGTATTTGTGTAGATGTGTTTGTGTTTATGTGTTTGTGCAAATGTGTGTATGCATGTGTGTTAGCTTATGTGCATATATGTGTGCACATGTATGTATTTTTTGTGTATGTATGGTCATATTTGTGTACGTGCTTATACATGTGTACATCTACACAAACACATGCATGTACACATGCATAAGAACACTCACAGACTCCCACACACACGTACACACTCAGACATGCTAAGACATGCATAAACATGCACACACATGCATGCACATGCACACCACCAAAACAAGCACACACATAGAGGAACACACAGACATATGTACATAAAAACAAATGCTAACACATGCATTCAACGATAAAAGCAGAAAAACCAACACATACACACATGCACACACATGTGCACACACACACACACATGCACAAAGCACACATAAACAAGTGCACATACACACATAAGCATACACAAGGAGACACACACACACATGTGAGAGGCATGCACACTCTCACTATAAAGCACAAAAAAATAAGCACAAACACATGTAAGTACACCCACACACACATGAACACATGTAGACACACACAACACACACACAAAAACACAAACACATGCATAAACACACACACCCCACACCCACAAATGCACTCATGCATGCACACGGAAATATGTACATAGGGACACATGTATGCATCCATGCACACACACAAGCACATAAATATACACATGGATAAAAACATTCATGCACAAACACACACACACACAACAACACACAAGTGCACAAATACAAACATAGACATGCATACACATAAATGCTCACACTGATAAAACATATAGATACACATGCATACAAACAAACATGGACACATATATATAAGAACACATAAGCACAAGAACATGCATGCACACTTATTTGTGCCTATATGCACAAGCACACAAGCACAAACACATACACACAAATGAACATAATCACTCTCATATGCATGCATAAGCACACACATACACACACGCACACTTGTGTGCACACATGATCATATGCACACATAAGAACAAACACACACACATGCATAAGCATGCATGCACTCATACACATATGCACATGCGCATGTGAACACCCAACACATGTGCACATGTGCACACACAACACACGTACACACACGCACACACCTATGTGTAAGCATTAACATGCAAATGCAAAAACACACATGCACATGCACACATGTAAATGCATGTGAAAACACATGTAGGTACACACACACAAATGAAAGCTTGCACACTTATGCATGAGCACACACATCCACCCACACACACACACATAATCCCACATCCTAGTTGCATAAGTGCATGGCATGAAGACACATACACATGCAAACATGTGCATATGCACATTCATGCACACAGACACATGGACCCATGCATCTACATGCACATGCACATGAACACACACATATATATACACACACACACCCACACAGACACATATAGATATTAATTGGCATATGCACATGCATGCACATGTACAGGTGTGAGCACACATGCACATGCATAGATAGGGTCACAAATATGCAAACATAAGCTCAAACACATACACACAAACATGCATAAGAAATCACATGCATGCACACACACACACACGCATTCACTTGCAGGCAAAAGCATGCACAAATAGCACGCACACAAGCACAATAAAGCACATATATGTAGATACACAAACAAAAATAAGCATAAGCATGTTTAGGCACACATCCACATAGATAAGCATACACACACATGCGCATGTACACGAAAAGACAAGCACACACACATGCACATGTAAACATGTATGCACATATACATATGCATAAACTCACAAATACACACATGCATGCATACACACACATAAACACATGCACACATGCATAAATACACACACACACACATGTGTACATGCACATGCATATGTACACACAAGCTCACACACACACACACGTGCACATGCACACACACACATGCACAAACACATGCACACACGAACACACCTGCATGCACACGCACACACACATCCAAAACCAAGCATCCACACACATACACAAATACATATAAGCACGAACATACACACACACACACCCATGCAAGAACAAACACACACACATACATGCACACACACATTCATATATGTGCTACAAACACACATAAAAAAACACACATGCACAAAGTCATACACACACACACACATACAACATAAACACACTCAAACATACACATATACACATGGAAATACACACTCATGTCGACACACACAAACATTCACATATGTGTGTAAGAACACATGTGTAGGAACACACATGCAAAAACACACACAAATGTACTCACACATACACACACTCACACTTGCACTCACATGCACATTCACTTGCATAAATTCATGCACAAGCACACGCTTGCAAAAACACATGCATATGCACACACACACATGCACATGCCCCCATGCATACACACACACACATGCACATGCACAAGCACAAGCCCATAGAGATGCACACATGCCCAAAAAAAAGCACATGCACATATGCATGAATAAACACATGCACACACACACATGAACACACATAAGGAAAAAACACACACACAAAAAGACTTGCAGAAACATACCCATGCACACACAAACTCACACACAACTACATAGATGAACACACACTCATCCACAAAAACACTAGTGTGTATAGGCCTATACACATAGGCACCCATTAGATTGTACACACAAACACACATGCACATGTAGAAATGTATGCACATGTACACACTCACAAAAACACTCAAACATGTACACGCATACACACACGTGCACACACATGAACACTCATATGCTCACACATCCACACGCATGTGCCTAAGCACAAGCTCACGCACATAAAAATGTGTAGACATAAATACATGCTCACACTTATGCATAAGCATATGCACAAACACATGCAAACAAACTTGCACACACACACAAATAGTAACACATGCATGCACACACATAATCATTATATATACATGTGTGTATATTTACACACACATAGGTAGGGACATAGAGATATACAAACATATGCAAACTCACACAAATCCACACACACACAAACACATATGCAGCCACACACCCACACCGACACACTTGCATGCACACACACAAATACATACATACATACATACATACATACATATATATATATATATATATATATATATATATATATATATATATATATATATATATATATATATATATATATATATATATATATATATATATATATATATATATATATATATATATATATATATATGTATATATATATATATATATGGACACGCACTTACACGTAAACATTGGTGCACAAACATATACCCATGTACACACTTTGATGCACACACACCAACAACCATAGATGCATAAACAAATATCCAGAAATACAAACATGCACACACGCACACACACACATAGATGCATGCACATACACACATGCTTGCAAACACACACTAACACATGTGTACATGCACACACAAACACAAAAAAAAGCACACAGACATAAACACATGCACAACACACTCACAAATGCAAACACGCATGCACATTTACACTCATAAGCACACTTGCACTTGTGCAGGAACACACATGTAGACACCACATGCATGCACACACACATAGGAACATGCACAAGCACACACATGCAAACACACATAAGCATACACACATGTGCACATGGAAACACTCACAAACATAGATACATATGCAGACGAATACATAAACACACATGCAAGTATGCATGCACTCACACACACAGACACACATGTAGATGCATATGCACACACACATACACACATAGTCATACACACATGCACATATGCAAACACCTATGCACACACACAAACATGTGCACTCATACCCACATACACACACCCACACCCACACATGCACACATGCATAAGAACACATGCTCACACACACACATTCTCACAAACCCACATATGCACAAATACACATATATATGCATGCACACACATGCATGTGCACACCCACACACACACTCTTAGACACACACACACACTCATGCACACACACATATACTAACATGCACAAAAATGCGCACACACACCCTTACACTTATGTACACATACAAACACACAAAAAGAAAAACATGCACACACATGCATAAGTACACCCATGCACATATATTCACAAGCACATGCAAGCATGCTCTTGCACACTTACATGCATTCAAACACACACACATGCATATGCACACCCAACCACAGTCAAGCACACACACCTACATATGAAACCATGCATAATTGCACACAAGCATTCATGCACACGTGAACAATCCTAACACAAAAATACAGATACATGCCATACAGGCATGCACATACTAACACGTACCCCCACACCCAGACTCTCACATACCCTCACAAATGCACACAAGCACACATAGTACACACACAAGCACACATGCACACACACACACAAATACATGCACACACATGCATGATCATGCATGCATACATACTTGCACATAGTAGCACCTACCCATGCACATGCATTACCATGCATGAATATGCACACATGCACTTATGCACACATGCACAAATGCTTGCACATGCACATGCTTCTACACACATAGGAACATAAACAGATAAGTATGCACACACCCACATGAACACACACTCATGCTGACAAATACATTAATATGAACACACATACAAATATACAGACACACATGCATATGCTCACATACAACTCTCATGCTCATGATGCACACACAGGTACACACATGCACACAAGCAAATGCATGATCATAGAAATGGACATTAACAAAAATACACATGTACATATAACCTCAAAATGCATGCACACATCCATGTAGATACACATGCAAATGCTTGCAAATGTGCACACAAAAATACACATGCACTTACATATGCACAGATGCATGCACAAAAATACACACAAGCAAACATACACACACACAAATGCACACAAACATACATACACATATACACACAGATATGCATGTGTGCACATATGCCTGCATGCATGCACGCACACACCCACGTGCACACACACAAGGACACAAACATACATGCAAACCAATGCACACAGGCAAAAACACTCACACATGCACATACATAGACATGTTCATACACAGCTAATTACATGCAGACATGTAGCCATGCTAACACAAGCACCTCCACACATACACACATGCACCAACAAACAAGAATACAAATATGTAAACACACATGCATGACATTTATATACTCACACATGCACACAAACATGCACATACACTCACATAAGCACACTTATGCACTGAGACATATGCACACATGCCCACAAACAAATGTAGATGCATACACACATGACCACACACAAACACTCGCACACATGCAAACACACACTTATACACTCAAACACGTATGCCCAAACACAAAAATAGGCACACACATGCACACATGCACAAATAAACAAAGACATATACAAGCACGTATGCAAACTTCCATAGAAGCACACATGCACACACGCATACATGCATACATAAACTGACTCACAAATAGACACACATATACACGCACACACACGTGCCAATAGATACACATGCTCATACATGCACACACTCGCATCCACACACACTTAAACATGCACAAGCATAGACACAAACATACATGCACACACAAGCACACACTTGCATGCACACACTTGCATATATACAAGCAAACACACCCACACAAACACAAATGCACACATGCACACATGAATAAATACAAGCAACACACATATCCACACAAACACACACACACAAACACATATATAAGAACAAAAAACATGCATGTACATACACATATACACACCCACCTATATAGACACACACATGCACATGCACTTGCATAAGTACACACAAACATACACACACAAGCTCACATACATACATACAAATACTCATGCACACACACGATCCCATACATACATGTACACATATTGACATACATGCACACACAGATGAACATTCAACACGCATACACAAGCACACATAAATACATATGCACATGTATGCATAGGTGCACATGCATGATCACACACATGTACACAAATAGGCATACATAGTTCATGCACTCACACACAAATACACGCATGTGCACATGCTCATGTGCACGCACAAGCACAAATGTACAAATGTAGAAACACACATGCAAATGTCTACACACATGCATGCACACACCTACATAAGCGTGGACATCCACACCCACACACACACAAGCATGAACAAACAAAGATGCATGCACATGCACACGTACACACATGTGCAAATGCAGGTATATGCATAGACACATACACACATGTACACACATGCGCACATGCACAGACACACATACGTGCATACACTCACACACAAGGACACATACACGAATACACAAACACATGCATGCACATGCACACACATGCATGTGCACATGCGAACACATGTACTCATGCACACATATGAATGGACGTGTTGACCACCTACACGCACACATGTATACATGCATCCACATGCACACATACACGCATACACAAGCACACATATACATGTACACACATATGCACACACACACACACACACACAAACCCACCTATGCACTCACACTTACACACGTACACACATGCGTAGCAACATGCGCACACGCACATAGATAAAGGCATATATATACATAGGATCATGCACATGCACACACAAGCACACACGCATGTGCGAGCACAATCACATATGCAGAAAAATGACCAACACGCATAAACACGTGCACTAACACACACACTCACACCCATGTAGTCACACACAAAGACGCATATACATATGCATTCACACAAATAACCACACATGTACACTTGTAAAACCATACACACACACAAAACCACTCATGCACACACATACATGCAAATACACATACCACACACAGACGTGCACAAACATGCATGCTCATACATGTGCACAAACACAAATACACAAACACTCACTCACACAAACAAAAACACATGTGCATAAGCACATGCACACAAACATGCTCACATATACACATGCACACACACACACATAAGATTTTACGAACACATGTACTCAAAGTTACACACATATGCACACACACATGTGAACAAAAATGCATATGCACACACACACAAGAACACTCCCCATATATAAACATGTGCATGCACATACACATGTGTGAATCCATATGCACATGTATGTGTTCATATACACATATGCCAACATGCAAGTATGCAAACACACACACCACAACAACCCAACACACACTCATGCATGAACATGTGCATATACACACATCCACACTTCTGACCCACAAGTATAAACATGTATGCACACTCACATGCACACATACAAATGCATACAAGAATACATACACACACATTTAGACACATGCAGGCACACACACTCCAGCACACACCCACACATACCTATGCAGAGTGCACACACATGTGTCCACACATGTGAGCTCATATAAGCACATATAAACACACACACCTATTAACAAATGCACACACACAAATACCAACATAATCACATGCACATGAACATGTGGACATTAGCACACATGCATTCACCCACACACACAAGCACACACTCACACATGCAAACATGCACAAACGCATGCAAATGCACTCACACACAAAAACATGCATATGCTTGCACACAAAAACATGCACAAACATGCACACACACACACCCATACACATACATGCACCCACACACAAACATGCATGTGCACACATATGCATCCACACTCAAACACATGCACATGCATAAGTACACATGCATGAACACATAAAGGCACACACATAAGAACACAAATATGTGCACACACACAATCATGTGTGCACATGAGTGCACACACATTTAAACACACATGCACACAAGCACACACAAATAAGCACACTCATGTAGACAATCGTGTGCACACATATTCACATGCACAAGTATGCACAACACATGCACACACACACACACACACTCACTAATACATGCACAAGTACACACATATGCTCACACATACACATAATCGCACATAGGCACATGCAAAAAAATGCAAACATGCATATGCACACAAACAAACACAAACATGCACACACATACATGCATCTAAACACACTAATGCATACATACATACACAAACAAATGCATGTATGCACTCACATAGGCACACTCACACATACACACTTGCTCACTCACCCACACACACCCATGCCCATACACAAATTGACATGCACATATAGTCACCCATGCATGGACACAAGCACTAGCACCCACAAGCACACACACATGCACACACACACATGCATACACATTAACACATGCATGCATGCACACACACACACATTAATGAATCCACGTACTCACAGGCACATGCACATGAACACATTCATACATGCACATGCACACAAGACATGCTCACACACTAACACATGCAAACACACACACAATGAATGCATATGAACACACAGATATACACAAACCCACACATGCATGTACACACAAACCTTCAACTACACATACACACGAACATGCAGACACACATATACATAGAGATATGAACACATAAACATACACATGTGCATAAACAAACACACATACACACACACACTCATGCACATGCACACAAACATGTATAGACACATGCACATGCACATACAAACATGCAAATACACATGCATGTACACAAGCTTACACATGCACACACATGCACATAGTCATGCATTGAACCCCTATGCAAGCACACACATGCACGTAGACATGCACACACACAAACATGCTCAAACCCATACACGCATAGATACACATGCACTTACATGATCATGTACACACACATGTTTGCACATACATGCACACATGCATGTGGAGACACACACACATAAATATACACATGTGCATGCGCACACACATACACGAGCACACATACACATGCCTACATATGCACACACACACATGCAAACATGCACCCACATACACACATATGCATGCATACACACACACACATGCATGCATAGTCATAAACACACACACACATATACACATAAGCACACATATGAAAACTCACACTATCACCCATGCACATGCCCAAACACACATGTGCACACATGCATTTATACACAAAAGCCTCTAAACATGTATGCACTTTTATCCACTTAGATATGCACACAAACCCTCTAACACAAACAACTACATGCACACATGCACTTAGATATATGCATGCATGTTCACACAAAAAAAATAATAAACACATTCACACACACATGTACTCATGCACGTGAATTGCTATACATACAAATAGACAAACACACACACACACATGCATACATGCACTGATACACACACACACATAGGAACACACATGCACATGCATATGTACTTACACAGACACAAACAAGCTCACATGCATGCATACAAACACAACCAAGTATACAAGCATGCACACAAACTTACACATACACATTTACATGCACACACACATACACACATATACACACATGCACATGTAAACACATACCCAAGCACACACACAGATGCACGCACACATGTACATGAATGCATATGGACAAGCACACATGCACACATTGATACACAAAAACCAACACACATACACATGCACACACACCCACACATATAGATGCATAAGCACATACACACACAAAAATACATGCACACATGCACATGCATACACATACAAACACACACCAACAAAAACATGCACACAAACTTGCACAAGTACATTTAGCCATACAAATACACCTGCACACCCAAACACATGCATGTGTACACACACTCACACACGTGCTCACAAATACAGATGAAAACATGCATAGATGCACATACACAGAAATGATCATGCACATGCTTACATAATCACATGCATACACTTGCATACACACATGCATACACATATAATGACACATGTGCACATGCACATATGTACACACATGCATGCAAACATGTGCAACAACCAACGCACAAACACATGCACACTCCCACACACTCACATACATGCACACACAAACATGCACATACACACATTCTTACACATGTGCATACATATAGACACAAACACATATATGAATACACACTCATGCATGCATGGAAGAACTTACAAACATGCACACATGTGCACCCGACAAATAGACACACACTCACACACGAACACCCTCTTACAGAAAAAACATGCACACACATGCAAGCACGTTTGCACACAGACACACATACGTGTGTGCACATATGCACACAAGCATGCATGTACAAACATGCACACATGTGCACCCACAAAAAACACTCATATGCACACAAACACACATACACACACATACACATATAGTCAAAGAAAGGCTTGCACATGCATACACACATTCAAAAATACACTTGCACATGCACACATATTAATGCAAATACATACACAAACACACATGCAAGCACCTACAATCATACATAAACACATGCTTACATGTATACACACACAAGCACACATATGCACACATATGCACACACACTCACAAATGCATACACACACACATACACATGCACACACACACACACATGCATACATATCCACACAACTCACCCCTATACATACACACAACCACAAATGCAAACACACAAATGCACACACACTTGTACACACAGCACATGTGTATATAAGCATGCACCCATGCACACAAACATAAACACGAACATATGCACGTACACACACACACTCGCATGCACATGAACACATACACACACACGTATATGCACAAACGCATGCATAGCTTCATGCACATACACAGACACTAACATATATACACTTACGTGCATTTGAGCACACACATACACACACAAACATGAACACACATAAACATCGACACATGCAAACACACACAAATACAAACACACATACACACCCACACACACACATGAACCAAGCACTCACATGTATAGGCACACACAAGCCCACACACCCATGCACACATGCACACATATAAACCTACATGAAGGCATGCTCACACACATCTATAAGAACACATACAACTATGCTCACATACATACACACAGACATAGATGTGCAAACACACACACACATGTACAAAAAAATGCAAATGCACACACACAAAAACACATGCATGCACGTGCACACACATGCAAGCATTAAAACAGGCACATAAACATGCATGTGTGCACACACTCACACACACATGCATGCACACACACATGTATACAAACACACACACATGGATGCATAAAAACATATTGCAATACATGCACACACCAAAAGGTATAAAGATATGCAAACACACATGCATACACATACAATACACACACGTGCACCCATGCATACATAAACACATAACTATGCACAAACATGCACACATAAGTGCATGCACATGCATATGTACACGCACACAAACACACCCTTACACACATGCACACAACATACACACTCACATGTAGATGAACAATGCACACACATGAACATCCACACACATATATGCACATTCAAACATAAAAGCACTTGCACACTTGCACATGTACCAAAATACCCACATAAACACACATGTATAGACACAAACACAAAAACACACACACACATGCACTCATGTACCCATGCACACACACACATTCATACAAACACCCACACACATGAACATTAACACACACTTGTGTATGCATGAACACACATAGACACTTGCACACATATACACACACAAACATGCTTATACACACTGACACATGAATACACACACACATGTGCACACACCCACACGCACATGCACACACACGCACATATGAACATGAAAAAAATGCACAAACACACACAAACGTGAACACAAATGCATGCACATCGGCAAGCATGCATGCACCCACCCACACACATAAGCATAAACACTCACACATGCATAAACACACACACACACCTACATGTATGCACACACATGCATGCATATGTACAAACTCACACATGCATGCATGCACATGCTCACACTCGCACACTCATATGTGCACATACAAAAATACCACATACGTGTGCACTTGCACACAAATATGCACAAAACTAAACATACAAACATGTACAAGTGCCTACAAACACACATATATATGCACACATAACACACACATACACTCACACATATGCTCACACACATACATTCAAACACGCATAGAAACACATGTAGTTGTATGCACATGCACACACACACATACACCTAGGCACTTACACGTAAACGCATACACATATGCATGCATGCACACCCTTATCAACGCAAAATCACACACATGCATACACACATATGCACGCATGCACTCTAACACACTCACACATGTGCTCACATCTACACACTCACTCATACATTACACACACCCACACACCCACACACCCATGCATGCACATGCATGCAAGCACTAGGGCATGTAAATGCACATGCAAGAACTCACACAAAAATACACATACACTTGTACAAACATGTATAAGCAAAGACAAAGAAACATACATATATGTGCACAAATGCATACATACACGTGCACACACATACATGCAAATGCATGCACACACAATTGGAGACTCAGACAAATAAGCAATCTACCACATGCTCACACACAAAAATGCACACACATACACTTGAACAAGCATGCACACATGCACGCACATGCACAAGAACCCAAACACACACATACACACAAAGAAACATAAACACACACGTATGCACAAGTACACACACACACATAGGAATGGACACATGTGCCTGCACCGATACACACACACAAATGCATAAACATTTGCACAAAAGCATGCATTAACACACATGTGCACACACATACACACACACACACATGCACTTACATATGCTTGCACACATGCATATGCACACAAACATGACACAAACACATGCACACACATGGGCACCCACACACACCCACACACACAAGCACACACATGCACAACACACACACTCTCACATGTACACACACACATACACACACACACACACTTGCACACATAGCTGCAAACACACACTGGCACACACATACACACATAACACACACACATGCACTCATGTATAAAAACACACACATATTCAAACTTCCAAACAAACACACATGCAAAAAGAACACACACAGAGGTACACAGACACACGCATACACATGTCCATGCACACACATACAAACGCACACACATAAACTTGTATATGTACAAACACACATACATATATAGACATGAACACACACAAACAAACACACATGCACACACACACATGCACAAGCATATACATGCACACATGTGCATAGGCACATGCAAAGACTTCAACACACACCTATGCACACATGCACACACCCACAATCACCCACATGAATATGCACGAACACACTCATGTACATGCTGGCAAAGACATACATGCACAAACATGACCACATGCACAGGTGCATACATAGACACACATGCAGATGCACATGCACACAACTACACACACACACACACGAGTGCAAACACAAACACATAGGTGTAAGCACATATACACTTGAAAAAAAACAAATGCAAATACACACACACGTACACACAAATAAGAATGCACATACACTAATAGACACACATACACACACAATGACTCACACACACATGCACACTTTTGTGAACCCACATGCACCCACACAAGCACACACATGCATAGGCACACTTATGCACACCAACACATGCATGCACACACATAGTTATATACACAAAAGTACATGCATGCACATAGACCCACAAACATTTATACACGCACAAAAACACACATACAAATGCACACATGTACACACACTCATACATAAGAACAAATGCACAAACATGCATAAACAGACATGAATGCATATGTACTCACACACACACATGTGTAGACACAAACACATATATACACATGCACAAACATGCACACAAAGTTGTACAAACATGCACATGAATGCACTTGCACTTGCACATACACAAATGTGCACACGCACAACACACACACACACATACGCACAAGTACACACGTATACACACATGCACATACATAACCATGCATGCATAGACATACTCGCACACATGTATAGACACAAGAACACACCTGTGCTCACATAAGCACATATATATGCATACACACACATGCACATAGATGCACATATGCATGCACATAAATATAGACATATGCATGTACATGCACAAATGCATGCATACACATGCACATATATACACACACACTCACATGCACAAACACATACATGCAAGTACAAAACCTACAAAAACATGCATGCACACACAAGCACTTGCACATACACATAGACATCCACAAAGAAATACATGCATGCATACACACCTACACACACATGTGCACATAAGCACACATACACACATAGGCATAAAAACACACATAGACACACACACTCACATGTGTACACAAACATAACCACATATGCATGAATAAAAATGAAAATGGGAACATATACACACACGTACAAAATCACACACACAAACACACACAGATCACACTTGCTTAGATGCATACACATAAACATGTACACACGTACACACACACATACAAAAGCATACATGCACACACACGCATGCACTCATGTGCACTCAAAATCACACTTGCACACATACACATACATGCATTGAAACATATACATAAACCCATGCACACACACCCACACACATATGCATAGAAATATGTAAGAACATGCACATGCATGTATACACACATGCACATGTACTAGTACACCCACATGGACACACATGTACACATGCACACATTCTTACAAACACACACACATGCCAACTCACACGCACCCAAACACATGTAAAATCACATGAATACACATGCACATGTGTATAGACACAAAAGCACACACCCAAACACTTACATGTGCCCAAGTGCATAGACATACACACACAAACACTTACACAGAGATGAACACACACACACACACATGTATGCATGTACACTCACACACACACACACACCCTTGTAGATTCACCCAAACACACTCTCGCACACACACATGCACTTGTACTTGCATAAACACACAAACCCATGCACATGGACACACACATGCACATGTATGTAGACACACACATACATGCACATGTATCGATATGCACACACATGGCCACACACACTGACATATGCACACACACGCATGCCCACACACATATATGTACACACTTATGCACATGCTTGCATGTGGATACACACACATTATACACACACATGCAAGTGCACATACACAAATGCATACCCACACCCACACACATGCATACACATAAACATAAGAACATGCTGACACACACAACATGCACAAACACATATATACACACCTGCAAGCACACATACTTGCACATAAACACATATGCACAAACACACACACATACTAACACACACACACATATGCATACGCACACATATATACACCCACCTATGCACACACACATACCCACACCAACAAAATGCATGCATGCACACACTCATTCAAACACACATGTACATAGACATACAAATACACACTCTGATAGAAAGCCCACAAACATGCAAAGGAATAGATGTAAAAACACATATAAACAAAGGCTCATAGACATTCACACGCATGAACAGACACAAAGCACAAGGATATGCATATGCATGCATACACATACACACATGCAAACTCACACACACAAATGGGCATGCACACCCATAGACATTCACAAGCTCGCATAGACATACATGCATACACAAATATACACACATGCACATGACACACATTCACAAAAATAGATAGATGCATCCACAAATGGAAGCACATGCACTTGATCACACAAATAAATGAACAAACATGCACACGTGTATGCATAAAAACACATAAAAACACATGCATGTATGTGTAATACCACATGCACAAATGCACACCCACACACACAGACATATGCACACACACATGCACAACATGTGTACACACATAGACATATGAACATATACACATATACACACACACATATATGTAAACATGCACACATGTACATATGCATACATTCAAGCACACATGCAAGCACCCAAACACACACATGCACAAGCACAAGAACCCATATATGCATTCAAAATGAAACACACATGCACACATACTCACATGCACATGCATGTAGAAGCATGCATGCATAAACTCACAGACACACATACACATGAGCATGCATGAACACACATTCACACATGTGCACATGCATAAAAACATACAAATTTGCACAAACACATGCATACACATAAGCACAAGCACAGACATAAGCATATGCACTTACACACACATGTATGCACACTCACACACACAAACATGCACATAGACATAAACACACAAGTGCATGCATACACACATGCACAAATAATCACACATGCATACACACATACACATGCACAAGAACTCATACACACAAACACACATGCACACCCTCACATGCAAATACAAGAACACACACAAGAAAAAACATATACACACGTATTCATACGCACACACTCACACATAGACATGCACACATGCATACGTAGACATACGCACACACTCACACATGTACACACATGCACATAGACACACTCACACACACACACACACACACACACACACACACTCACACACATGCATACACTCACTCAAATGCATGCATACATATAGTCACACACACACATGCCCTCAAGCACAAACACTAACACATGCCCTCCACACACAAGCATGCACATACACACTAACTCACATGCATGCATACAGACACACATGCTTACATGCACACATGTGCATAAAACCACATGTATGACCACTCACTCATGCACATATGCACAAACATGCACCCACACACACACATGCATTCCCAAATGCACACACAAACACTTACAAGAATCAACACACATACACATAATCACACAAGCAAAAAACTACAAGAATACACACTTGTGCATGCACACACACATGCACACACACCCTAACAAACATGCACACATGTATGCACAAGCACACAGTACACATAAACATGCACTCATAGACACCATCACATGTGCAGGGATTCACATATGCACACAAGCACAAACATGCATGTGCACAGACACACATACACACACTCACATGAGCACACACATGCACACACACACACAAAAACAATCACACATATAGATGCATAAGCACACACACATACATACAAAGGTACATGGGCACACACAGACACCAATACATAGATAAATTAACACACACACACAAACATAGATGCACAAACACACACACACATGAACAATCACACAAAAAACATACATGCACTCACGTGCACATACACACGCATAAAGACTCACGTGCACACACAATTACACACACATGCATACAAATGCACATAGATGCACACACACACACACATTCAAAATACACTTGCACATGCACACTCGCTTGCACACACACACACACATGCACATCCAATCATATGCATATATACAAACAAAAATGCCTACCCATGCACACATATACAGACACACACAAAAGCCAAAGCACGTACACACACTCACACCCTTTTGTGCAAACAAGCACACACACATGCACACATACACATTAATATGCTTGCACATTCCCACACACCCATGTATGAATATGCATAAAAAAACTACACACACATTTGTAATGATACACACAGATGCAAAAACATAGGCTTACACACATGCACACAAAGATGGATACACACACGATCATGTATGCACACACATGCTTACACACAATAGCACACATGCATGTAAACACACTAATGCACACTCGTAGGCACACAAAAATGTGCAAACAAGCATACACACACACAAACACACATACATTAACATAAAACACACACATACACACACATGCATACAAATATACACGCACATACTCGCTCACACACACATGCATGCACATAGACACACTAAAGCATGCACACACACATAAGCAATCACACATGCATCCATATGCACACAAACATGCACACAAGCATGCACACACACTCACACACACAAGCAAAAAAAATTCGTGCATTCATGTGCACGAACTAATGAAAATATGCACAAATGCATGCACAAACACAGGATAACCTACACACACGCATGCATGAACATATGCATGCCCATACGTATGTACAAATGCACAAACACACTTGCACACACCCTCGCACACACAACACAATAACCCACACATGCACAAACATACACATTCACATGTGCATATACATGCACACACGAACGCAAACACATAGATGCTCATGCACACACAAACACATGAAAATATGCACTTGTACACACACAACCACACAAAAACACACACACAGACAATCATGTACACAAGCACACACATGCATACACACATAAAAACATGTTCACACACACATGTACATACACACATGCATGCACACATCCACACTTAGGCATACATGCACACACCAACATAAATATACACCAATAGACACATATTCATAAGAGTATGTATGCACCCATGCACACACATGAATAAGCACAAAAACACAAGCACATACGCACACAAGCAAACACTTGAACATGCACATATGCACACACACACTCACACACACACACACACACTCACATGTATGCACATATTCACACATGCCTCCACAAACACATCCACAAAAATATGAACATGCACATACACAAACACGTACACACAAATATGCATGTATAAATGCACATAAGTACATGTTTACACATAAACACATAGGTACACACAATTGTACATGGACATGCACAACCACACACACATAAAAATATATACAATCATACACACAAACAAGCACACACGTACACACATGCATACACACTTGCACTGACACACAAATGTGCACAGACACATGCACGCACACACAACTTTGTTTGCATGCACATGCACACAAGCTCACACATCATAACACACACGTGCATGCATGAACCCACACACAAACACATGTGCATGCATGCACACACAGACCCATGCATACACCCCCTTATAGATTCACACACACACAAACACATGCTTGTACACATACACATGCACATAAGCACACACACACATGCACACAATCGTGCACAAATGTACATGCACATGCACACACACACACATATAAACATACACACACATGCACATATGGATACACAAAACACACAACTACATAAAAATGCACATGCAAACACACACACATGCATGAATGCAGACACAAGCACACACTCACACATGCATGCATGCAAATACACACACACATGCATGTAAGTAAGAACATACACATCCACACATATGCTTGCAAATATGCACACACACACAAACACAAACACATGCACCCACACAGTTGTGCACACACACACACACACCTTCATGCACAAACACACATTCACATGGATAGGTACATACATGCATAGAAACACACATACAAAAAAAACAAAAAATGCACAATCACATCCACACACACAAGCAGTCTTGCACAAGCACACACATCCACACACACAAGCATGCACGCACACAGACACACATAGTCACATTCACATATAGACACGCACACACACACACACACACACACACACACACACACACACACACACACACACACATATATATATATATATATATATATATGAACACATAGACAAACACACACATGCACGTACACACACAGATGCATGCATACACAGACATGCACAAGCACACACACTCGCTTTCACACACACAGCCAACCTGCACACAAAGATGCACACATGCATGCATAGACACTCACACAAATAAGCAAATAAAATACATGTATGTACATGCACAAACTCATGCACACATGCACAAATACATGGACAAACACAAGGATAACCAACACACAAACACAAATATACATACACACATATGCACAGACACATGCATGCACACACATATGCACAAATGCACACACATGTAGGTAAACAAAGTTACACAAACAGCATGCGTGGTCACACATACACACATATGCACACACGAAGGCACACACACAAGAACAAGCACATGTACGCACGAAAACAAGCACATGTATAGATACAAAACAAGCATATGTACACACACGCACGCACAAAGACACAAGCACACACATACACATAAGCACACATGCATGCACGCACACACCCATGCATGCATGCACACATATAGTTATGTTCACATACACTTGCAAATACACACACATATGCATACATCCACACACAAGCATATATGCACACATGTACATACCAACATAAATACACATGCATTGACACACATTCACTAACACGTGCATGCACACCTATATAAACATGAACAAGCATTGAAACATATGCACATACACATGCAAGAAAACACTTTCACATGCACAAATAAACATATGCACACATACACACACAATCACACACACTTATGCACGCACATACACACAAAAATGTACACACAGGCATACACACATGCACGACACACACAGATGCATGGACACACACCTACACATAGAAAGATACACATGTGTGCATCCTTACACACACAAATTTGTTTGTATACACAAGAATCCTCACACCATAACACACATACACACATGCTTGCATGCATGCACCCACACACACATGTACATGCATGCATACACACATATATATGCACATGCACACTCACACACAAACACATATGCATGTACACCCACACATACACCCCCTGCCCCACACAAGCACACATACAAACACATGCATGCAAACATCTACATGCACACAACCATAGACACACCCCAACATATATACATAACCACACATCTACACACAAATGTACACACAAACACACACATGCACACACATATGCACAAATGCACATGCACACACATGAACATATGAGGACTTGCACAAGCACACCTATACACACACATGCAAAAACACATGCACACGATCCTACACACACTTGTAAACATAGACACACATGTAGTAATACGTACACGCACACACACATGGATGCACAATACACACAACTGCATAAAAATAGATGCATAAATGCACACACATGAACACAAGCACCTGCATGCATGTGCATACAAGCACACACACACATACATGTAAGTAAGCACATACACACCCACACACATACATGCAAACATGCACACACCCACACACACATACACATGCTCAAATACAAATACACTCACATTCACATAAATGCATACACACACACACCCTCATGCAAGAATGCTCATGCACATGCACAAGTACACAATTGCACACACATAAGCACTCAACCCCATGCACACACATGCACATAAAGACATACACAAAGAAAAATCACACATGCACAATCACAGCCACATAGACAAACACTCATGCACACATAGGCATGCAACACACACACATACACACATACAGCTACATGCACATATGCACACACAAATAGACATGCACACACATAAAAAAGTATACATGCACATACACATATAAACATATTCACACACAGACAAACACAAGCAAACATGCACACACACACATGCACACTCGCACACACATACAAAAGCGTACACATGCACACACACATTCAAAAACATGCATGCACACATAGATGTACACACACATGTGAATCCATATAAACACATTCAAAAGTATACACACAAAAAAACACACACACACACATGTGTGCATGTACCTATGCTCATATGCAAATGCACATGCATATGCTCAAGCAATCACACACACATGCATATGCAAAGACATAGAAACACACATGCATGCCAAGCACTCCCATAAGTGCATGCACACACACTCTTATGCACATAGACATGCATGTATGTACACAAAAAACACATACACATACACCACACAAAAAAAAAACATACATACACGCACACACACACACACAAATGTATAATCACACAATCACGTGCTTGCCCCCAAAGAATGTAGACGGACACACACACTCACCCAACACCCATGCACGCACATGCTCGCATGATTACATAAAAACACAAACGAATACATAGACACACGCACACACACCTGCACAAACACAAAGATGCATGCACACACACATGTGTGAATGCACACATGCACATGTACACACACATGAACACACACATGTACACACACACACATAAACAAACATGCACACACATGCATTGACACATGTACAAACAAATGGATAGATACGCATAAACATGCACACAAAATTAGGCATGCACATTTAGACAATCGCACATATGCATGATTGTAAACACTAGCACACACAAATTCACACATGCACACATACATGTATACACATGGACACATGTGCAAACACACAGGCACATGGCCATGCACACCTCTCCATAAAAAACAAACATACACACACAAATACATATGTGCACAAACACTCACATATTGCTACACGCAAAGACACCCAGACACACACACACATGCATCGCATGTAGGAAATACACACATAATGATGCACATGCACAAACACACACATATGCACATGAACAAAAACACATGCAAATAGACACATTTATGTGCACACACACATGAATGCAGATACGAATACATGACCATATGCACATGCACAAAAACTCATGCACTCATACACACAAACACACACAAGCATGCCCACATACACATATGCACACAACAACATGTGCACACATGCAAACAAGCTCATGCATACATGCATACAAACAATAAAAGAACATACACACATATTTCTATAGGCACATACATGCACAAACACATGCACTTGCACATACATCCACACACACACATGCACACATACCAAGATAAGTATGAACACACATACACATGTACAAACACACAAGTATGCACACTAGCACACATGCATAAACATTTACACCGATGAATGCAAACATGCACAAATGTGCATGTGCACACACACATACACTATGAAACACATGCACACATTGATATGAGCACATGCACGCACTCATGAACACACAAAATTATGCTCATATGCGATCCTTGCACACCCACACGTGCATTCATGCACATACACATACACATGCACATGTACACACACATAAAGACCCACACACACACACTTACAAAAATATACTCACACACACACACCCTACACATGCACTCACACACACACATTTAAGCACATGCACATATATGCAATTCCACACACATGTACAAACACACACGTACATGAATATGCACACATGCACATGCAAGCAAACACAAAACAACACAAACACATGTGCACACACACATGAACACAACCATGCATTTGTATAGATACACATGCATAAAGAAATGCACTAATACACACATTCATGCACACCCACATGAAGAAACACACATGCATGTGCACCGAATCACACATACACATGTGCTTGCATGCACACACTCTTGAACACCCACACATATGAACACACACATGTGCATGCATGCAAACTCATACATACACATGCATGCATAAGCACATAAACATGCACACGAACACACACACACACACACACATAGACACCATGACACATACTCACACACACGTGCACACGCAGAAATACATACACTCAGAAACACACAGACATCTACACACATACACACAAGCACGTGCATGGCAATTCACATAGTTCTTCATCCACAAATAACCATGCTCCCACACACACATGCACCCACACAAATAGACACACATGTACATAAAGTCACACACACATACTTGTATGCATGCATGTTGATGCTCATACACATAGAAACACACATGTTTGCACACATCTCCAAATGCTTTGACACACAAACATGCATACATACACATATGTACACACAAACATGTCCATCCACACACACATACACACATATGCACAAGCACACAAAAACACACTTACATACATAAACACACACACATTCATGAATGAACATGCAAACTCACACACACATGCACCTGCACACTCATTTATCCACACTCACACACATGCATGTAAATACATGCTCACATGCCCACGCATATGCACACATGTACACACAAGTGCACCCATTCCTACACATGCACATGCAAACTCACATGCACACACAAACACATACGTGTACCAATGCACACATAGAAATGCACAGCACACACATGCTTTTGAACATGCATGTGCAAGCACATGCATAGACTCATATGAAAACATGAAGGCACATACACATGTGCCCACACAAACGCACACACACATATGCATACACACACACATACATAGACACCGACACATGTACACATACACACGCGTGCATGCACATTGACCAACATGCACCCATGCACACATCCTTACTCAAACACACACACACACATGACACACTCTAAAAAAGACATGTACTAATATGCATGCACAACCACACACATACACATGCACACATACAAATGTGCAACCATGCACATATGCACACACACACACATATGCATGCACACACATATGAACACAAACATCCACATAAAAATACACACACTCGTGCATGAACACACATGCAAAAATTAGTAGACACACACACACTCATGCATGCACACATCCACACACATGCATGAACACATACACACACAAACACAAAGACACACACACAAACAGACATGCACACATACACACGCGTGTGCATGCGTTTGCATGCGCACATGTATGTGTCTTTGTTTTTTGCATGTGTGTTTGTGCATGTGAATGTTTGTGTGAGTGCATGCACTTGCGTGTGTGTGTTCATGTGTTTGTGTGCTTTTCAAGCGTGGATGCATATGTGTGAGTGTGAATTTGTATGCTAGCATGTGTTTATGCAATTGTGCATATACGTGTGTATGTTCTCTTTGTGTGTGTGTGTGTGTATATGTGCACATTTGGCTGTGCATGATTATTGGGGTGTGTGCATGCATTCATGCATGTGTGTGTAAGGTTGTGTGAGTGTGTGCATGCTTGCGCTAGTGTACATGAGTGCCTATGTGCATGTGTATGTGCATGTGTCATTATGTGTGAGTGGTTGTGAGTTAGTGTGTGTCATTTTTGTGTGAGTGGATGTGAGTCAGTGTGTTTATTAGTGCTTGTGTGTATCTGTGTGAGCATGCATGTAGGTGTGTGTGCATGCATTTGCATGTGGATGTGTACATGTGCACGTGCATATAGTTGTTCAAATTTGTATGTATTTGTATCTTTACACAGTGCAAGTGCGCATGTGTGTGTGTGAATGTGTGTGTATGGGTGGGTGATTTCATGGGTGTGTGGGAGTGTGTGCTTGTGAGTGTTTTTTAATGCATGTAAGTGTGCTCATATGTGTGCATTTGTGTACATGCATGGATGCATGCATGTGTGTGTGTATGTGGGTGTGTGTCTGTGTGCATTTGTGCATATATGAGTATGCGTATATGTGTCTATGTCTTTGACTGTGTGTGTGGGGAGGTGCACTAGTATGTTTGTGCCATGCATGTGTGTGCATATGCATGTCTATGCATCTACCTAGTGTGTAAGCACATTGACTTGCATGTAGGCTTTTGTGTGTTTATATGTGTGTTTATGAGTTTATGTGTTTTTGTGTGCATACATATGCTTATGCTTTTACATGTGTGTGCATGTTCATCTATGTATTTTTGTGTATATGCATGTATGTGTATGTGTGCACTTGTGTATGTGTAGTTGTGTGCATGCATATGTGTGTGTTTCATGTGTCTGTGCCTATGTATGTGTGTTTGTGAGTGCATGCTTATGTAGGTTTGTGTGTGCTTGTTCACATGTATGTATATATATATATATATATATATATATATATATATATAAGTGTGTGTTTGTTTATGTGCATTTGCATGTGCATGCTTTTTTGTGTGTGTGTGCATCTGTGTGTGAATGTGCATGTGATTGTTTGTGTGGGTGAGCATCTGTGTCTATGAGTATGCATGTGTGCATGTAACTATGCATTCGTGTGTTCTTGTGTGTTTGTGGGTGCATTCATGTGTACATCCATTCTTGCATGTGTGCTTACGTGCATGCATTTTTGTGTTTGTGCATATATGCAAGTGTGTACGCATGTGGGTGTGCATGCATTCTTGTGTATGCTTGTGTGTGAAAGTGTGTGTATGTGTGTCTATATGCAAGTTTGTACATGTGTGTGGGATGTATATTTTTGTATTTGTGTATGCATTCTCAAATATGTGTGTTGGTGCATACATTTCTGTGTGTGTGAGCATGAGTGTGTGTGTGTGTGTATCTATGTGTATGTATGCATTTTTGGGTATGGGCATGCATGTGTGTAAGTATAGGTGCATGTTTTAGCATGTGTAGTTGCATACGGATATTTCTATATACATTTGTGTGCATGCATGTGTGTGCTTGTGTATGTGCAAGTGTATGAGTTAGTGTATTGGTTGTGCATGTGTGCATGCATACTTATGTGCATGTATGCATACATTAGTGCAAGCATGTATATGCATGTGTGTGTGTGTGCTTGTGTGCATGTGTGTACATGCATGGATGTCCATGTGTATATTATGAGTGTGTGTGCATCTGATTGTTGTGCATGTGCATTTTTGTGCATGTGCATACTGGTGCATGCATGCATGTGTGTGTATGTATTTTTGTTTGTGTATGTGTATATGGGTATGTGCAAGTGCTTGTGGTGTATGTGCATGCATATTGCCTGCTTGAATATGTGTTTGTGCATGTGAATGCTTGTGTGTGTGGGTATGTGTACTTGTGTGCATGTGTGTTTGCATGTGCATGTGTTTTTTTTTGTATGTGTATAAATTTATGTGTGTGTGTTTATATGTTCATACAAATAGGCATGTATGTGTGCACATGTGTATGTGCATGGATGTGTGTGTGCATATGTTTGTTTGTTTGTTGTCTTTATGGACATGTTTATAAGTGTCTCTTTGTGCTTCTATGTGTATGTGAGTATGTGATGTGCATGTGTATTTGTGTGTGCATGTATGTTTGTTTGTGCTTTTGTGCACTTGCATGTGTGTGGGTACGTGCACATGAATGTATGCACATGCTTGTGCGTGTCTATATACATGTTTGGATGCATAATGTGTATGTTTATGAGCCTTTGTGTATGCATGTGTCTGTACCTTTGCTTATGCATATGCATGTGTGTTCCTGCGCTTATGCTTGCCACTTTGTGTCTGTGGATGTGCAAGTGCAAGTTTGTGAGAGGGCGTGTGTGAGTGTGTGCTTACATGTTTGGGCTTATGTGTGAATGTCTATGTGTGTGTGCATGTGCGTATGTGTGTGTTTTGTGTGCATAAGTCTACATATGTGCATATATGTCCTTTTGTGTGTGTATGTAGGTGTGTGTGTGTGTGTGTCTATGTGCGCATGCGTGTGTGCATATGCATGTGTTTGTGTGCAAGTACACATGTGTACGTGTGCACGTGTAGATGTGTGCATGTGTGTGTGTGTTGTGTTTATGTGTTCCTATATGAATGCATGTGTATAAGTGTGTGTTCTTGTGCATATGTGTGTGTGCATGTGTGTGAGTAAGCATGCATGTGTAAGTGTGCATGTATGTGTATGCATGCATGTGTGTTTGCGTGTATATGTTGTGCATGTGTGTGCGTGTCTTTGTGCGTGCACATATGCTTATGTGTAATTACATGTTTGTGTGTGCTTGTGTGTGTGAGTGTGTGTGCATGTTCTTATATAGCTGTGCATTTGTATGTGTGCATCCAAACATGTGAGTATGTGCTTGTTTCCAAGTGTACATAGCTGTACATGCATATGCAAGTCTGTGTGTGGGGCTATGCACATGCATGTGCCTATGTGGGTGTATGTGTGTCGACATGCATGTGTATGTGTACATGTATGTGAATGTGCATGTCAATTTGTGTGCATATGTGTGTTTATGTGTGTGTGTGTGAGCATATACCCATATAGGTGTGGGTGTGTTGGTGTTTGCTTGTGTGCTTATGTGTGTGCATGCATGTGCATGCACATGTGTGTATATATACGTGTCTTTGTGTGTGTTTGTGTGATTAAGCTTGTGCATGAGTGTGTGTCCATGTATGTGTGTGTGCGTGTACTTGTGCACACATGCATGTGTGTGCTTGCATGTGTGCTTGTGCGTGTCTGAGTGTGTGTGCATATGCATGTGTTTATGTGTGTATTGTGCTTAAGCATACATTTGTCGATGTGTGTGTGTCTAAGCATGGATGCATGTGCACGTGTGTGTGTGTGTGTGCATGTTCATGTGTTTCTATGTGTGTATGAATGCACGTGTGTGTAGGTGCATGCACGTATGTGTGTTTGCATCTACATGTGTGAGCATGTTTGCATGTGTGTGTTCGCATCTCTATGTGTGGCCATGTGTGAATGTGTGGGTGTGCATGTCTACATATGTTTGTGTGGATGAGTTTGTGTGCAAGTGCATGTTTGTGTGTGTGTGTGCATTCAAACATGTGTCAATATGTGTGTGTGTATACATGTGCATGTGTTTATGCATGTGTGCTTGCATTCATTTGTTCGTGTTTGTACATATATTAGTGTTCCTGTGTATGCATTTGTGTGTGTGCATGTATGTATGCATGTTTGTGCAGGTGTGTTTTTGAATGCACGTGTGTTTCTATCTATGCGTATGCATAAACATGTTTGTGTTTCAATGTTGTGTGAGCATGTGTGTGCATGCACATGTGCATGTGCATGCTTGTGTGTGTGCAAGTTTTTATTTGTGTGCACCTATATGTGGGAATGTACATATGTGTGTTTTTGTGCTTGCACATGTGTGGGTTTTTGTGTCTGTGTGCATACATGTGTTTTTGTGCATATTGTGTGTGTGCATTTATGTGTGCATGATTGTGCATGTGTGTGCATGCATGCACATGCAATGCATGTCTATGTGCATGTGTGTATACATGGGTATGCATGTCTACAAGCCTTTGTGTGTGCATGTATTTGTGCTTATTCTTATGAGTGTGTGTGTGTATGCTTATGCTTGCATTGGTGTGTGTGTTTGTGTGCATGTGCAAGTTCATGTTTATGGGTAGGTGTGTATGAGTGTGTTCATGCATGTTTGTGCATGTGCATGTGTGTATGTGTGCATGTGTGTGCATGAGTCTACATGTGCTCACATGTGTTCTTTTGTGTTTGGATGTCAGTGCATGCATGTATGCATGTTGTGCTTATCTGCAAGCATGCTTATGTTTGTGGGTGGGTGCATGTGTGTGCATGCATGTGTTAATGTCAAGTGTGTGTGTGTGTGTGTTTGTTGTGTGTATGTGTTCCTATATGAATGCATGCGTGTGGGTGTGTGTGCTTGGTTGTATGTGTGTGTATGTACATGCATGCACTTGTGAGTGTACACATATAAGCTTGCATGTGCTTGTGCATGTGTGGGCATGGGTATGTGTGTGCACACACACGTGCGTGTTCGTGTGTATATATTGTTCATGCATTGAATGTTCGTAAGCATGTTTATTGGCATGTAGGCATGTGTGTGCAAGTGCACTTATACGTGTTTGCATGCATGTGTGCTTGTGTCTGTGTCTGTGCGAGGATATGTGTACACATGCATAAGCATGTTCCTATATGGGTGTGTGTGTGTGCATGCAAACATGTGAATGTATGTGTGTTTGCATGTGTGTACATGTGTGTGCATGTGTATGCATGTGTATGTGGGGTTGTGTGCATGTATGCACGTACATGTGTGTGTAGGTGTGTCTACATCGATGTGTATGCCTTCAAGTTTGTGCATGTGTGTGTTAATTTGTGTGTGTACATATGCATGTTTGTATGTTTGTGTGTTTGTTTGGAGGTGTGTGTGCCTATTTGTACACATACACACATGGGTGTGTGTGTGTGTGTGTGTGTGTGGGTTTTTGTGTTTTTGCATGCATGCTTGTGTGTATATGTGTGCACATGCACATTTGTATATATGGGCATGTGTCTTTGTTTGTGCTTGTGTGAATATTCATGTTCATGTGTCTGTGTATCTATTTGTGTATACTTGTGCTTGTGTGCACATGTGTATATGTGTGCATAAGTGTGTGTATGCATGTGTGTATGCATATGCATGTATTTATGTATGTGTATGTGCTTATGCACACATTTGTGAGTGTTCATGTGTGTGCACATGAATGTGTGTATGCATTTGTTCATGACTGTATGCATGTGTGCATGTGGGAGCATGCATATGTGCATGTATGTGTGCATGCATGCTTACATATGTGTGTTTATGTGCATGTGAGTATTTATGTACATGTGTTTGTGTCTAAACGCATGTTGGTGTGTGTATGTGTATGCAAGCATATAAGTGTAAAGTGTGTGTGTGTACATGTATATGTGTGTGTTTGCATGCTTACGTGTGTGTGTGTGTTTGTGTTTCTGTGCATCTATCTATTATTACGCATATGTATGTGGGCATTCGCATGTGTATGTTTGTGCTTTTGTGTGTGAAGGTGTGCATGTGTGTGTGTTTACTTATGCATGTGTATGTGTGTTGGTATTCTTATTTGTTTATTTCCATGCATATGTGTTTTCATGTACATGTTTGTGTGCATGTGCATGTGTGTATGCATGGGTGTGCATGTTTGTGAGCCTTTGTGTGTGCATGTGTTTGTGCCTATGCCTATGCATGTGCATGTGTGTGTGTGTGTGTGCATGTGTGCTTGTGCAAGTGCATGTTCATGGGTTTTGTGTGTGTATGTATGTTGCATGTGTGTGCTTGTGTGCACACATTTATGTATGTGTGCATGCGTCTACAAGTGTGCATGTGTGCAAGTATGCATATGGGTGTGTGTGTGTGCATGCATGTCTGCATATGTGTATGTGTATGTGTATAAGTATTTGGTCATATGTGTGTGCACATGGGTCTATACATGTGTGTGTATTATGTGTTCATGTGCTTACATGATTGCATGTGTGTAGGTAGTTGTGTGTGAGTGTACGTGCACACATATGCTTGCATGTGTGTGCACATTTGTCTGCCTTCAAGTGTGTGTACATGTGTGTGCATTAATGCATGTGTGCACAAGTGTATCTATGCAAGCATGAATATGTGTACATGTATTTGCATTCATGCATTAGTGTGTGTGCCTATGCATGCATTTGTGTGTATTTGTGTGGTGTGAGTGTTCATGTGTGATGCATGTGTGTGTGTGTGTGTGGATGTGTGTGAGTGTGTTAGTGTGCATGTGTTTGTATGTGCATATGCATTTGTGTATGTGTCTATCAGTGTGCATGTTTGTTAGTGTGTGTGTGTGTGTGAATGCGTGTAGATTTTCATGCATTTGTGTTTGTGTGTGTGTACATGTTTATGCATGTATGAGTGTGCAAGTATGTGTGCATGTGTATGATTGTGTGTGTTGGTGCTTGTAGGGGCACAGGTGCTTGTGTTTGTGTACTTGTGTGTACTAGATGCATATGCATGTGTGTGTAGCTATGTGTGTGTGTGTGTGTGTCTATGTGTGTACAGGTGTACACATGCAAGTGAGTGCATGCATGCATGCATGCATGTGTGTGTGTGTACATGTCTGTGTGTGTCCATGTGTGTGTGTGTACATGCACATGTTTTAGTAATTATTAATGTATTATCTACACATGTGTGCATATATGTGGTTGTGTTGCTATATGTGTGTGTATATGCATATGTGCACATGAACACATGCATGTGTGTGTGCATCTGTGCAACTATGCTTGTGCTTGTTTTTTGCATTTTCTTGTGCATGTTTGTGTGTGTGTGTACGAGTGCACGTGTGTTCCTCTATGTGTGAGAGTGTGTTGGTGCATGTGTGTATTTTTTTGAGCGTGTGTATGGATATAGATATGCATTTGTGTATGCATGTTTGTATGTATGTATATACATTCCTACACATGTGTGTGTGCATGAGAGTATGTGTCTATCAATGTGTATGTGTGTGTGAGTTTTTGTATGAGGGGTATGTGTTGGTGTGTATGTTTGTGTGAAATTCCATGTGTAGTTGTGTGGATGCTTGTGCATACATGTACATGTGTATTTATGGATATGCATACATGTGTGTACAGGAGTGTGTGCGTGTGTGTGTTCTTGTGTAATTGTGTGTGCACATTGGCACATGTTTATGACTGGGTCTATGTGTAACAGCCCTAGTTTTCTTTATTTTATTTATTTTATTTGCTTAAAAGAAAGAGCTTTTTGAGATGAATCCAACGATATTTAATTTGTAATTTTTGGAGCTCTAATGAATAAATTATGAATTTTTAAGATTTGGGATAAATTTGTAACGTTGAGGATATATTTGTAATTTTTAAATATCGGCTTAGTTCAAATTCGATTTGGTAGAGGATATATTTGCAAATAACGCATTTGTAGGGGGCTTTATGCAAAAGAACCGTTTAGCGAGCCACCCGACAATTGCCTCATGAGAATTTGACACATTTCTGCAGCGTTTATAAAGCTAATCAGGTGAAATACATCTACGAAAACTTCGACTGCATGCCATTTTTAATTTTCGGAGGGCGAGGTTCTGTAATAAACGTCACTGCAGCGAGAATTTCCTTAAGGACGAGATTTCAACAGCAGCCACCGCGCTCTTCGAGTAATTTTGGCACGCGACGGTGAAGGTCGGCGAGATTTTCGTAAGGTAAGGAAAATGCGAATTTCTTTGGCGTCATTGTGTAAGGGTTTTTTGGTGACCGATGGAGATCGAGGGGGGTTGATTTGGTCGACGGGAGACGCAGGAGGTCTCGAATTTCGCCAACGAAATTTTTCAGTTTTGCCGAACGTAAGGGAGAAAGAGAGAGAGATAGAGAATTGGTTCAGCGTGTATAACCGGTTATCGTTGCTGAACCGGTGCGGGCGGTCCAGCTCCGGGCATAGATCGGGTCGCGCTGGGGGCGGGCGGTCCAGCACTGACGGAAGACCTTAAAAAAAACAGTGAGCATTTTTGTTTGGGAGCAACTTTTAAAAACGTAATTTTGCCTTATAAGCATATTTAAATTAATTATTTTTGTATTGTACAGGCTTGTAGGACATCGGGGCTTGTAGGTAGGACATCAAGAAGAATTAGAAGTGGGCAAGAAAAATTTGGTACAGCAAATCCAGGTAGATAAATTTCCTAACCCTGCGATGTAGCACAGTATTGTATGTTTTACATGGTTTTCTTACTATCACATGTGTTTAAATTGTTGCATATGGTAAAGGAAAACATGATGTTTTTGTTGTTACTTATGCATTGGTATGATATCAGAAAGGAAGAAATAACATGTAATGATAATGAAATCAAAAGAAAGAAACAAATGAAAAGAATTTCTTTGATATGGCATAATTGTTTAGAAGTATGATTGGAAATGGTAGTAAAAAAAATGGATTCCCAGAAAACACTATCCTCACCACTAGGCTCAGCGTGTGGGATCGCAGGGTATTGATCTTCGGATCAGATATCTGCCTAGTGTTTTGTGCTATGAATTCATGATGATTTACACCAGGCTCAGCGTGTTGGATCGCAGGGTATGGTACCATACTTGCCTGGTGGCATTAGGCTCAGCGTGTTGGATCGTAGGGTATCGATCTTAGGATCAGATATCTGCCTAGTGATATGTGCTTGGTTAGATGCGACTGGAGGTCATGATGAAGATTGGATCGAGAATAATGCGTCAAAGGGAATTAAACCTGGTAATAACACACTATATAAGGAACTGACATTTCTTTATGGTTTTCAATTGGCATTACCTTATATATATGACATATGGTATGATTTTAGCTTGATGCATATGATTCATCTTTATTGTTTATGGTATTTTGTTATGCCTTTTTATTTACTTGGTTAATTATGTGGAATTATCTACTGAGATGTGTAAAATTTCATTTAGTGCTTACATCATAGGTCATGAAACCACTGCACCGAGAGATAGGAATGGTGCTGCTACAGAAGAGTCATTTCCAAGAGATGTGTCAGAAGGAAAGTTTTGGTGTGATTAAATGTTTAAAAACATGGCTTTATATATATACTTTTGTTTTTGAATTTCTATTTGTCTCATCGTCAAGTCCCCACCTTGGGTTTTGTTCTTTTTCCTCACTATATGTTGTAACAGTAGAATAATTTGATGTTAATTTTGTTATCTAATGGTTTAGTGAGGTGGGGGCTTGACACTATGTGTGTGTGCGTACATGTATGCATATGCAAGTATGTGATTATGCTTGTGCATGTATGTGTGGTATGCTTCTTGTCATGTGTGTGTGTTTTTGTGTTTACATGTGTGTACTTATGTGTGTGTTTTCATGTGTGTGCTTGTGTATGTGCTTGTGAGTGCATGAGTACACACACAGAAGTGTATGTGTGTATGTGTGTGTGTATGTGTTTGTGTGCACATGTCTATGTGTGTAGCTACTTGTGTGTTTGTGCATCTTTTTGTGCATTTGTGTGTCTATGTGCATGCATCGATGTCTATATTGTTTGTGTACTTACACACATGTGTGGGCATATGCATGTGTGTTTTTATGTATGTGTGTACGTGCACACATATGTGTTTCTTTTTGCAACTACATGTGTGTGTTTGTGTGTGCTTGTCTGTGCATGTGAGTGTGCATTCATGTTTGTTTGTGAGTGTGTGCATGTGTAGTTGTGTATTAGTGTGTGTACATGTGCTCATGCTCGTGTGCATGTGTGTACATATGTGTACATGTGTGTGTGTCTGCATTTGCGTGTTTTTGTATGTTTGTGTTTATGCATTTGTGTGTGCATGTTCAAGTGTGTGTGTGTACACATATGTGCTTGCATTCATGAGTGTGTGTGTGTGTGTGTGTGTGCTTGTGTGCATGCATGTGCATGTATATATGTGTGTGTGCATGTGTGTATGTGCATGCCTTTGTGTGTATCTCTACATGTGTACATGTTTATGAGCTTTTGTGACTGCATGTGTGTGTGTGCCTATACTTGCGTGTGCACATGTTCGTGTGACTGTTTGTTCGTGCATATATGTGTGCATTATTGTGCATGTGTGCATGTGGGCACATGTGTGCGTGCGCATGCATGTTTGTTTGTGTGCATGTGTTCTTATATATGCATGTGTGTAATTATGCTTCTGTGTGTGCATACCAATGTGCATGTAAGTTCTTATGTGTGTCCATATGTGTGTGTCTCTAAGCATGTGTGTATATATTTATGTGAATATATATTTGAGTATTTGTATTTGTTACTCTGTAAGTGTGCACATGTCGATGTATGTGTGTGTGGGGATTTGCGTGCATGTGTGCATGTACACATGGGCATGCATGGTTGTCCATAGGTGTGTGTGTGTGTGTGTATGCATGTGTTTGTGTGTGTGCATGTGTGTCCATGTTCCTATGTTTGTGCGCATATGTGCCCACACAAACAAAGATGCATATATACATGCACACAACACTCTCATACACACACACACACACTTACACACATGCACCCATGCATGCACAGACACACACACACATGCATGCACACACATGCACTTGCACTAACACATGCATGCACACATAGACACCCATGGATATATAAATACAAACATATGCATGTACACATACATGTGCAATCACACTCATGCACACTTAAACACACATGTACATACAAACACATATGCACACATATATATAGTTGCACAACCACACACATATGCATGCATATGTACTTGCACACACACATGCACCCTATCACGTGCACATAAGTGTGCACACATACACACATATACTCACACACACATACACATTCTCACACAAACACATGCACACACGTGCATGCACACGCAAACTTTCACACACGCACAAATGCACACACTCACAGACATGCACATACCTAAGCAAACTAATGCACATACTGACATATGTACGTACACATGCACACACACATGCCTATGCACACATAACACACACACATACATAAAAACATGCACACATTTGCATATATGTGCATGCGAGCTTGTGAACATGCACACACACACACTCATTCCCACGCAAACACATATGCACATGCACACAAAAACAAAACCACACATGCACACAAACAAACACACACATAGATACACACATGTAAATACACATGGACTTGCACACAAGCAAACACATATCCATGCACAAACATACAGGCACACATGTGCACCTATGCTCTCACATGCATATGAATATGCACATAAACACATGCAAGCATGCACACAGACACAAAAACACACAGACATAGGAATACACAGACATATACATGTGCATGCACACATCCACACACACTCAATCGCACACAAACACTCACACATTCGCACACACAAACATGCAAGCATACTCATTCATACACAAATATGAACAAATAAACACCAACAAATGCTCACTCATACACACATGCATACACACATGCACATAGACACACACATATGCAACCACATTTGGACACTCATAAATGTAAACCCACATGCTCACATGTATGCATACATGTGCACACATGCATGCATACAATTGCACAATCACACACGTGCAACTGCACACGTGCACACACACATGAACATACAAACACATGCATCCACACACACTAACATTTGTCCACATACACACACACACTCATGCACACATATGTATAAACTCACATACACAGACACATACTCACAAACCCACACATTTGAGCTAGTGCACATGCACAAAGACACATAATCATATGGTTGTGCACACATATGTGTATGTACAAATGCATAAACAAACACCCCCACACATACATCCAGACATACGCATGCAAAAGTACACACATAGGAAAACATAAGCATAAGAACACACACACAAATCCACACACATACACATGCATGCACACACAACACACAAACAAGCACACAAATATTCTTACACAAATAGACATAAGTAGACATACACAACAAAATGTGCACACGTACACACGCAAACACATGCATGCTTGTGCCCATACACACATGTGCACACACACATACACACAATCATGTGTACACACATTGCCACACAAACACTTCAGCACTCACACATGCATACACACATGAACATATGCAATAGCACACACGCATGGACCTAAGCACACACACACATACTAAAACACACACAAACACATCTACAATCATCCACACATAGATTGACCTATAAAAAGACACATACACATGAAAACAAATGCACACCCACACACCCACATGCACCTACACATGCATGCACGTGCATAGAGATATACAAACACATGCACACACACATACACAAGTACTCACACACATACACATACACACATGCACATATGCACACAAGAACATAGACTTGCACACACATCAAGCCACACACACATGTATGCACAAACACATGCACACACACACTCTTGCACGCATGCACACAAACACGCACAAACACATATACACACACATACACATAGGCCCACACACATTACCCTGCAGACACACATGCACAAACAAGTGCACGCACACCCATACACACAATAGCACACATGCACTCACATATGCATGCATGCACAGATACATATGTGCACACATACACACAAATGAATAAAAACATACATGCATAGGCACACACATGCACATACACTTGTGTGTATGCAAACACACACATCTGCCTACACACAAACATTTGTGCATGAACACATATGCATAAGCATACACACATAGCCACAAACTCATATAGACACCCACCCACACCCACATGCATTATACTCATACACACACAAATGGACACACATGTACACACATGCACTTTTGTAGACGTGTGCACCCATGCACACACACACAAACATTAGCACACATACACATACATATACACATGCATACACATATGCACACAAACATGCACACACACATGAACACCCACACATACACACATAGGCACACACACACATGCAAATATACACACATATATAGATGCACACACACACATAGACATCTTTGTAGACACATGCAAACACACATGTAGACAAATGCACACATGTACATATACACGAATACACATACACATGCACGTACACACACACATGTGCCCATGCAAATGCATGAACACACATGCACTCACACACACACACATGCAAATACATGCACAAACACATAAACACCCACACATACACAAATGAAAACGCACACATGCATGCACACTGACACACACACTTGTGTGCATGTGCAAATGCACACACACACACAAACTTGCTTAGGTGTACACACACATACCCACACAGCCCCAACCACATAGATGCACACAAAGACTCACAAACATGCTCGCAAAAATATATGAAAACCAATACATATGCCTACATGCACATACACATGCACACACATGCATATGCATGTAGACTCACACACACAAATGAAGATGCATGCACACAGACAACAATATACACACACTCACACACATGCACCCATAAACACACATGCACATAGAGGAACACACATGAAAACAAACACGCTAGCACACACAAAAATAGGCACACACATACAAACACACACACCTGCATGCACTCACATGCACATAGACACCCAAACACATGCGCATGAATTCACACACAATACAAACAAGCATGTAGAAACACGTGCTCACATGCATAGAAACAATCGCATCTATGCACACACCTACACACACACATGCACACACATTAACATGCGCATGTGCACATGCACACATGTACATGTACACATAGACACACAGCCACACTTTCACATATTCATAAATGCATATGAATGCATGCACACTTTCAAATATGCATGCACTGACGCACACACATAAGCACTCACACACACACAAAGGCACATGCAAATGCACACACATAAAACACAAGCACATGTACACATAGATAAACATGCACGAACACATATACACTTGCAAACAAATGTGCATCCACACACTTTGACATGCACCAACATGCACACAAATGTATGCACACACATAACCATACAAACAAATGCATACACATACATACACATATACCCACACATGCATGCAAATACACACACACATGAATTATGCACTCACATGAATACACACTCACTTGCACACAATAGCATGCATGCACATGTGCACACAAATGCATATACACAAATACACATATATGGACACACAAACATACATATGCATATGCACGCACACATGGATACACATGCATAAATAAACTCAGACACAGAAACACAAGCATACATACACACACATGCACAAAGGCACACATCATACAAATACAAACAAATGCAAACACCCATATGTGCTCACACGCACACACATGCAAGCACAAATGCTCACATGCACACAAACATACATGCATGTAAATGCACACACACCCATGCACGATGCACCCATGCTTGCATGCTCGTATTACATACATACATGTAGGACTGACACAGGCAAACACATAATAACACACGTGCACACACACATGCACTTATACAGACATGAACACACAAACAAACATACCTGCACATCCATGCACATACATGCACACACACACACATGCACAGATATATGCATACACATTTGCATGCACGAGCACACAGACTCATAGGCATGCATACACATGCTCACAGATGCACACACACACAAGCACACACATACATGCATACACAAAATTATACATACATGTGTATATAAACACACACATGTACACATACACACACACACACATTCACATATGCATACAAACACATGAACACACACACAAATGCATGCACACACATCAACACATACAAATGCAAACACACACACACATATGCACATACATACACGCACATGCACATAAAGACACACACACAAGAATGCACATGCACACATACAAAAACATGGGCACATGCAAACACGCATGCACACACTCATGCATGCATGTGTATTATCACAAAAACATATGAACATAGGCATGCACACACATGTACACATTTGCACACATATACATGCAAGTACATGCATGCACACACACACACACAAACTCCCACATACACCCACAAATGCTCAATGCTGGCACATAGACACTGACACACATGCAAGCAAACACGTATGTACACATGTGCATATGCAATGCACACATACAAATACACACTCAAATGAACATTCATATATGTAGCCATGCACACAGGTACACACACATATACACAAGTACACAAACACACATACACTCATGCATGTGCATGTGCACACACATATGCACACACACACATGCACACAGAAGCACACATTGGCTGACATAGACAAAAACATGTAGAGATACACATGTACACACAGGCACACACACATGCACACATTGGCACACAGAAGGACAAACACAACAACACACACAAACAAACATAAACATGTATGCATTAACATGGCACACACATGTGTAGATAAACATGTAAAATCATACACATGCACACAAACACTTGTGCAAACACACTCATACACATACACACACACAAACACTTTTCTTGCATTCACACACATGCATGTGCAAACAGACAAGCACTCACACAAAGACACACCCACACACAAACTCCCCACACTAAACCACACATATGAATAGATACACACACATGTGTGCATGAGCAAACCAACACACACACATACATTGGTGCACACACCTATGCATCCACTAAAGCTTATGCTTCAACCCCTATACACATGTGTACACACACATATACACATAAGTACACAAACAAATACATATACATACAAACAAACATATACAAAAATAGACACAAATACACACACACACACACACATACACATGTATGTAGATAGACACACACAAAAAACATAGAAGAAAACACACAAACACAAACAAGCACATATGCATATATACACAAACAAGCATACACACACGTGCTTATGCATATTTGCATGCACATGCGCATGCACACTGATACCCACACACACATGGACACAAAAGAGCACACAACACACACAAACACACACACACACATGCACACACAGGAACACACACACGTACCCCCACACACACATGCACTCTTAAACAAGTACACACACACACATACACACACATACCCACACACACATTATGATGCACAACCAAATGCACACACACGAATGCATGCACATAAGCAAACATGTATGCAACAAGACACACACACAACCACACTCATGCATATGCATACAAACTTGCACACACACATAAAACTTATGCAAACACATACACATATGGACAAACATGCATAAATACACATACTCTGACATACACTTGCATGCACCCATATGCACACACATGCATGCACAAACACTTACACACACACATATGCAAACAAATGCACACACACACACACACACATATGGATGCACACTCATGCATAGGAATACACTAGCACACGCATATACACATGCAAACACTAGCATGCAAACATGAACACATGCATGCTTGCCACATGCTCATTATGTACACATATGCACATGCGTACATGCATTTACACATTTATGCACAATCATATGCACACATACACACACACACATGTGCACATACATGCACAAACACAACTTGCACATGCACACATGCACAACCACACCAATAAACATGCTTACTTGTAGACACACGCACATACAACAACACAACATGCACACACATCTGCACTCACTCATGCATGCATACATATACACGCACACAGACTCACAAATGCGCACACCCACACACAAACAGACATACACGTACAAACAAACACATACATATGCACATGAACACAAACGCATGCATTCATACAAATACACACCTACACACACATGCTTGCACGCATGTATGACATGTAGACATGCTGGTACCCACACAAACAAGACACATATGCAAACACATATAGACACACGCACTCACACATACACACATGTATGCACACACACACATAAGTACACACAAACATGTGCAAGCCCACATGCTTACATACCTACGCATATGAACATGCGCACAAATGCACACATGTGTGAGCACAAGAATACGAACACACTCATACACAAGTGTACACACACACAAAGTCTCATAGGCATGCACACATATGTACACACTCACACATAGAGACACAAATGCATGTATGTACACATGCATGCACATGCCTACAACAACACATACATATATACAGATGCACACACATATACAATCACTTAAAAACACACATGTAGACATGCTCACGCCCATATACACACAAGCACACATGCACACATACATACATGGACACACAAACGTGTACATAACTAGACACATGCACCCGTACAAGCAAGCATATGTACATGTGCATGCACATGCACATATGCACCAAATGCATAAATACAAACATACGTGCATGCATAGACATACATAGAAACATGAGCACTGATACACACACACCCACATATATGAATAAACACACATGCACACACACACACACATGTGCACATATACACACACATACATAAGCACATGCACACACAAGCACATATGCATACATAAAGAACATATGGATAGACTTATGTTGACACATGCACATGCACATACACACATGCTTGGACATGCACCTGCACATAAGCAAGCACACATATGCACACATACCCATGCATTTATATGCACTCATACACTCATGCTCATCCACACCCACAACCATGCATGAACACACACACACACATGCACATGCACTAATGCACAAAACACACACACATACACATCTACATATACGTGCATGCACACATACAAACATGTAGAAGCACACAAACATATACATATACACATGCACACACAAATAGAAATGCAAACACACACATGCACACACACTCACTCACAAAGACACATGCACACACACACATGAATGTGCACATGCACACGCACTCACATACACAAACTCACGTGCATGTACCAACATGCGCACACATAGACAAAAGTGGACACGAACACATGCACGTACACACACACACACATGTATAAACAAGAACACATGTACACAAACACATGCACATGCATATAGATACAAACATATGTGCACCCACACACATGCATGTACACACAAACACTTGTGGACGCATAAACACGAAAACACATGCACATAGATAAACACACATGCACCATATAAACACACACACCCATATATATGCACTCACACACCTCCCTCATCCTACATATGCATTAACACAAACACACATGCACATGCTTGCACATGGATGCATCCACACACATATGTAAGAACACATGAATACTTGAGTACACACATCTCTAACCACACACACACTCATGCATAGGTATTCCCACACACACATGCACATAAACAAGCACACATTAACCCACACCCATTCATACAAAAATATATGCACACACACATGTACACTCAAGAAAATGCAGACAGACAAATGCACATACGTGCACACATATTTACACGATCATATACATACATGCACACACCTAAATACACACACACAAATGCACACACACTTGCACACACATGCACATATGTTTACACACACATATGAACTTGCACATGCACACACACACATGCATGCATGAATGCATGCACAGATCCACAAACACACATGCACTCACCCACATACACATGCATGCATACATTTGCACATAAGCACACACATACATACACATAACACATTTTTACAAGCAATCACGCACACATGCACACAAACACACTGGCACAAGCACACATACTTGTAGAAGCATAGTCCCATAGACATAAGCACGCACACATGTACACTCATGGACACGTATGCACATGCACAAATACACATGCAAAGGCAGACACATAAACAAGCACAAGCAAACACATGAACACTAATATGTATGCATATTCATTGACATAGACAAGCACATACATAGGGACACACATACAAATAAAAATATGCACATAAATATGAACACATACAAGCACACACATGGGCTCACATGCACGCACTTATGCATAGGCACTCACACAAGCAAACCCATGCACATGCTCACATGCACACACAAACACACACACACATAAATGCATAATCATGTACAAACACATATACACACATGCATGCAAGTACACAAACATGCTTTAATATACACATATGCACAACAACAAACATACATATACACACACAAACAAATATACACATATGTATACACAAATACAAACACTTGCACCCACACAGAAGCAAGAAAACATACCTACACACACAAATGCACATGTGCATAACACACAAATACACTCACATGTCCTCACACATGTAATTGTATGCATGCACACTCGCATACACACACACACACAATTACATGCAAACATAGATGTACGCACGTACACACACATGCACACATACACATGTAAACATGCACACATGTGCACACACATACACATATACATGCAACCACATGCACACACACACACACATACACACAAATACACAAACATGTACAAAAAATATACACACACAAAAGCACATGGATGCAAACAAACACATACACATAGAGATATCCACACAAGCACCTACACATGCATGCACACAAAAAAATGCATAGACAAAAATGCACACACACACACACATATGTGTGCACTGACACATTCACACACACATGCACATGCACGAACATGCAAGCACACACACACACATGGATATGCACTTGCATAGGTACACACATATGCATACACATAAGCACACATATGTACACACAAACAATCATGCATGCACACACATATAAACATACGTGCATATACAAACATGCACATGCCATTACACAAATATGTGCACACACATATACACATGAACTACCATGCACATATACACATGCTCACACACACACATGCACAAACACATGCACAGATGCATATGCATATGCATGTCTTACAAGCCCACAAACACATATAAACTCATATGCATACACATAAGCAAACACACACTTGAGCACATACAAACACATGCATGCACACACATGCACGCACCCACACATAGGTGCATGCACATGCATACAAACACACACGTGTGAATGTACACATTCATGAATACACACATACACTTGCAAAAATGCACACAGACAAAAACATGCACATGCACATACACATACAAATACATTCTCACAATCACAAACACATGCACCTAAACATACACACACACATGTGCACACAAATACTCACACATATACACAGTTTTCAAGCACACATGGATAACTTGCACACATAAGTACACATATACACATACACAAAGACATGGATGCACGCAACACATAAACATAGGAACACATATGCATATGCACATGATCATGCATGCACGCACACAGTCACACACACACACACTTATGTGCACATGCACATCTACATACACATAAACAAGAATGTGCACATACGCATACATAGACATATGTGAATAAACACAAATGCACACATACGTGCATGTGCACACATGCATATACAAACACAGAAGCATCCTCACACACACATGCATGCACACACATAATCACACTTGAGCATGTACACAAACCAACACATAGGTTCATGCACACACACACAAACACACTCACATGAGTGTACATGCTCCTACATGCACATGCAGATACACATGCACATATACTCACAAACATGCATGTATAGGCACATGCACACACACACATGCAGATGCATGCACCAATACCCACACATATGCATAAAGAATTCATGCACACATAGACAACTTACACACAAAAACATGCACTGACATAGACAAACACATAGACATGATCACACACATGCATGCACATGCACACACATTTGCACATGCACATGCACACATGCACCAACACCTATACACATAGCCACATGCACACATAGGCACACACTTGTACACATGTACACACACACACTAACACACACACACACACAAGCAAAATAATGAATATAATCACACATATGCATAATCATATGCACACACATGTACTACCAAAATGCAACGAGACATGAAGGCATGCACGCATGAACATACAAATGCACATGCCTGCATACACACACACAACCACATGCACACAGAAATAGATAACCACACACACACATATGCACATACACATGCACAAAGGAAACCACAATGATACACAAAGGCACACACATGCTTATGCCCACACACACAAATGCACATACATATGCATGTGCACACACACATAATCACATGCACACACAAACCCACACACACATATGTACATACATATATGCATGCACTAACATAAGAACACAGACACATATCAACACAAATTCATACACGTGTGTAAGGACATTCACACACACATACACAAGAATACAAATACATGCACTCACATGATCATGCACGTGCACATATATATGAATACTCACAAACACGCACTTAACACACATGCACATAAACACAAGCACGCACACGCGCACATGCCCTCATATGCATACAAATTTACACCCATACACATACACATGTACACATAAAGAAACACTCAAAACCACAAAGGCACATATTCAAGCTTATGCACACACACAGGCACATACATGCACTCATGCACACACACACACACACCTTCACAACCACATGCTCACTCAAACATGCAACCACACACGCACACACACGCACACACACATTACACACATGCACACATGCATGGACACACATATACATGTAGATACACATTCACAGACACATGTATGGACTCACACATTGACAAATAGATATGCACAAATATATAAACACATACACATATACATATGCACATGCACACAAAAAACACACACAAATACATGCACAAATGCACACTTAAAAACACACACCTAAACACACATGCATAGATACTTACATGTCCACTCATGCTCACACAAGCACAAATACATGAATATGCATAAACATATATACACATGCACACGCACACACAAATTCCAAACATCTCTAAATGCATAAATGTGTATGCACAAACACGCACATGCACACACACATATATGCAAACATAGGCATGAACACACATAGAGGCATACACATACATACACACAAACATAAAAACACATAAAAATATGGACAAATGTAGACACACATGCAAAGCACACACAACACACACACATTGAGACACACAAACACACACGTGCATGCACATGCACAGACACACACTTGCTTTTGCACAAACGTACACACGCGCACATGCATGCACATATGTGTACACACACACACACTCCCATAAACATAGATGTACACATCAGACAAACATATGCACAAATGCAAGCAAGTATGCACCCACACACATGCACACACACCCATACACATAATCCTACATTGATACACATAATCACACACACTCACACACTCACATGGACACTGATGTACACATGCACACACACTCTTACTTGCATAGACACACACACACATGCACACACATAGACATGAACACCCAAATGCACATGCACACAAACATACACATATAGACAAAAACAACATGCACACACACATGCACAAGTACATGCATGTAAACACATGCTATGCAAGTGAAAACACATGAACATGCACACACGCATACTAATATAAATACACTTTCAAGCATACATAAACACACTTACACAGATGCACACAAACTTATGCCCAAATGCACACATGCATGCATGCAAAAGAACACAACTCATCCATATGTGCACACATACACACATGCATGCACATATGCATCTACATGCATACACACACATCCACAAACACTCATGCACATGCTCACACACACCTATATAATAACACATGCATACCTCCATAATCATTAACACATAGCACAAATACATAGACACACCCATTTGCATGCATAGTTACTCACAAATGCACACAAGAACACGCACGTGAGTCAACATGTACTCATAGATACAAACACACACAAATGCACATGTACACATACCCACCCACTCATATGCACACACGTGCAAGCACCCATGGACATGCATGTCTGCAAACATGCACACATGTTTGCACACACTCACAAATGCATTCACACATGCATGTAACCACACACACACACACAACAACACATGAATACAAAAATTCACAAACACACACCTAAAACCACTCATGCATGCTCACCCATGTACACACATACAAACAAACTATTACAATACATACGTACATGCATATGCAAACACATGCACACACACTCAAACACACATACAAAAACACACACTTGCATACATGTGTAGACATGCAAGCACACACACAAACATAGAGGCACACACATGCGCATAAGTAAACACACACACATGTACAAGTGTTGGCACTCATATGCACATATGCGCCTCTGAGCAAACCCGTGAGCATATACAAACTCACACACATGCAAACACTCGAACATACGTGCAAATACACAAACTTGCTTGCACACACACATACATGTAGACATAAAGCCATGAAGACACATGCACTCACACGCAAGCACACATGCATATGCATGTGTATGCACACTCGTACACGTACAAGCACACACACATGAACAAACATAGGCACAGGAACACATGCACACACTCACACATGGGCACACATGCATAGACATACACCACACAAACATGCATATGCATGCATACACATGCACATGCACACTCACATGCACAAACATGTGCACTCAGACACACATACATGCACACTCATGCACAAACTAAAAAGAACACACACATTCGAACACACACACATATACATGCATAAGCATGCATGCAAGTACATGCATGTATGCACATGCACACACGTATACACACACGCACATACACATACACAAGCATGGAAACACACATGTACATAGACACGCATAAACACATGCACATGCATACACACATGTACACACACACACACACAAACACATCCATACATGGATGAACACACAAACATGCACAGCATGAGTGCATACATGCACTCACATGCACAAGTACATGCAAACACACCCACACCCACATGCAAAAAATACATGCACACACGTATGCACACACACACAAACAAACATGCATAAGCACACTCACACATATACACACATGCAAACACATACATATACAAGTACATATTATCACGCACGTATGCACACACATGTGCACACTTATGCATACATGCACATGTGTGCTCGTACAGGTACACACATGCATACAAACATGCTCACACAAATGCACACACACCTGTGCGAATGATTATGTAGGTAGACCTCACTTAGATGCATGCAAGCACACATCGACACTCATATGCACACACACATGCAAGCTAAATCATCTACATGCATAAGCATGCACATGCAAACACACACACATAAGCAAACAGACATGAATGCATATGTACATGCGCATATACAAATGCACGTACACACACTTGCACATACATACACACATGAAAACTCACACATGCATGCACACATGCACACAAATGCACATGCACACACACACAGGCAATCACACAGACACACACATGCACAACCATACATGCTTGTGTGCATATGAACACAGACATTCATTCACACCTTTATGCATGCACACACAAATAACCTGCATACACATGCACACAAATGCAAAAAGAGATGCATGCACATGAACATGCATGAACATGAACATGCATGCACATGTACACACACATGCACACACATATGCAAACACATAATGACACCTACACAAACGTGCACACTCATGTAGACCCGCATGTGCAAATAATTGTGCACACAAAAGTCATAGACACACACACCTATGCACGCACACACATGCACACATGCAAGCACAAAAACACACAAATAACCACACATGCATGTACACACACACACAATCACACATGCATATACACATGTACAAACACACACATATGCATGCATACATGCTAACACACAAAAACACACCCAGGAACATAGTTGCATTGACACGCTCAGACACATGCTCATGGACACAAGCACACAACACATGCATGCACACACAAACATGCATACACACATACAACACATGAACAAACACTCAAGTGTTTGCATTAACACACACACATTCATGCATGCACATGCACACACACATGTACACACACACATGCACACCACACATCGACACCCCCCTCACACAAGTACATAGACACAAACACACTCATAAACATTGATAAACAAAAATAGACATTCATACAAGCTCATACATAAATATAAATGCACACATGCACACACAAGAAGACACAACCATGTATGTACATAGCGACACTCACACACATCTACACACAAATGAACATGCAGTTACACACAAATGCACACACACAAACATGCATACATATGCACGTGCACACACACACACACTCATGTTTGCACATACATACAAATCCACATCCACACACACATACACACACACACACACACTAACACACACGCACATGCAAACATGCACACAACACATGCACATGCACACACATACAAACTATTGAACATACATAAATATATTTGCACACACACATATACACACACATGTAGCCATGAAGGAACACACACTTGCACACATAGACACTTGAACATGCATGCATGCAAACACACTCGCACATGCATAGGCAAATAGATACGAACAAATATAGGCATAGACACATGCACACACAATTGCATGCACTTGCACACACACAGACACATACAGGCATAAGCACTCACATATGCACACAGACATGTACATGCATGCATACACATATAGTCACATGAAAACACATGTGCATATGCACGCAGACACACAAATGTGCACACGTGCACTTGTGTGATTGAACATATGCAAATACATGCACACACACACATGCACACATGCTCATACATATAATCACACACATGCACATGCGGACATACATGCACACACAAAACACACACAAACATATGCACATATATACATGCACACACACACACAATTGCATTCACACACATAGATGTACACATAGACAAATAGACACATGTACCCACACACACACATGCACCTATGACCACATACATAATCTCGCAAAAAATACATGCACATACATGTACACACACTTGTGCACCCATGCACACACACAAGCACATACATGTGTGTACCAACGCACACACACAAACATATATATATGCACATGCACATACATACCTGTGCATACATATGCATATGCACACACACATGTGCACTCACATGCACACACAAAGGCACACAAGTAAGACGAAACACATCCACACACACATGCACACAAACAAATATGTATACATACATGCACATGTATGCATTCCCACACACACATAAGCATAATCATGCACATGCATAAGCACAAGTACAAAGATATATAAACACACAAGCAAACCCCATCACATGTGCACCTATGCACGCACAGACAAGAACACACATCCGTGTCGAAATGCACACACACAAATACATATACACGAACATGCATAAACATGTCTGTATAGACATATACACCTACACACACACACACACACTCACATGCACATACAATGGCACACAAATAGGCACAAACGCATCCACACACATGCACACACATGTACAAATATGTGCATGCACCATCATGCATACCTACATGCACATAAGCACAGTCATGCACATGTACATAAGCACAAACATATGCACACACACATGCATAAGTATGCACAAACACATGCGTGCACACACAAACACAAATATGCATATGCACACAGACGCTGTTGCACACACGTGCATATACATGTATGAGCACAAGCATGCACACATGCACGAATACACAAACACACACACACACATATATATGCATGCATGCACACACACAAACACACACAAGTGCTTTCAAAAAAACAAAAATGCACATGCACACATACATGCACACACATGTACATGAATGCACACATGTTTATGCACTAAAAAATGTATAGATACACACACATGCATACAAAAAAGCATGCACACATACACACCCATTTGTAGACACATGAACACACACACATCCACACACACACACGCATAAGCACCCTCACGTGTAGACATGTGCACACAACTTCACATGTAAGCATGCACACACACACATGCACATCCACGTTTGCACACACATAAGCATGCAAACCCACACATGTACACACATATTTATACACACACGCATATATGCACACATGCACTTACAAAAGAACACACTCAAAATAATCAGTACATGCACACATGGACTCAGCACATAAATAAAAATATACATGTAAACATACACACACTCACACTCATATGCACAGACATACATAGACATGCATACCCAGACACACTCACACACATGCACACACACCAACATGCACACAAACACACACATGCACATAAACTCATACTCATACTCAAACACACACACATGCACAAGCAAGCACACACTCAAACATATACATGCGATCTTGCAGTCATGCACACATACATGCACAAACACTCGCACACACATATGCACATACATACACCACAAATGTGTACACACACATGCACATGCAAAAAATAGGCACACACACCCACACCTACAAGCATGCATACATGCACACACACAACACACACACAAGTGTGCATGTTTGCAAGTATACATACATGTATAACAGATATAGATAGACACATGCATATGAACACACCCACTTTCCCACACACACGCATGCATATGAATGCTTGCATGCACCTGCAACACTCACACTCGCATACACCCACATAGACATGCACACACACAAGAACACACATGCACACATGTACATGCATACACATACACCCACACACACTTACACACAAACATAAACACCCACACTGACATATGGAGAGAGAGACACACACATGGAGAAATGAACAAAAATATGAACATACACTTGCATGCACATGCACACACACACAAGTGAGCAAACACAAGCACAAAAACACACAAACATGTAGACACACACATTCATGCACACACACTTGCATATGCATACATACATGATCACATAGGAATACACAAACAAATGCACACATGCAACAAGCATACATACACACATAAGCAAAAAAAATGCACATAAACATAAGCACAGAAACATGAACACACATGCACACATGTGGACACATATAGATAAAGAGACACACCTGCATTCCCATTTAAACACACACACACACACATGAATGCACATATGCACACACACAGACACATGCAAACACACACATGTGCACATACAAACACACACATAAACAAACATGCCAACACACACGCATGAATATATGTGCACACACATGCACTCATACCCACAATCAAGCTTAGATGCACATACATAGCACATGTGCTCTAACAAATGTGAACACACAACCACACACACATGCACACTCACTCATGCACACACCTATGCATACACACATGCATACACCCAAACAAAACCACACACATGTATACACACAAAGAACACACACAAAAGCGCACACACAATTGCCCACACACAAACAAACAAAAAACACATGCAGACACTCAAGCAGACACATGAAGGCACATACACACAGGCATGCAAAGATGCACACATATATAAATACACAAACACACATATATACACACACACTTATAATCACCTAGGTACCCTTGCATAGAAATATTGATGCACACATACATTCACACACTCATATACAAGCATGTGTTCATGCACACACACAAGTACAAGCACCCACATGAAAATAAGTAACCACAAGCACAAACTCTCACACACATGCATACACACACATGCATGAACAAACAGACATGCATACTAACAAACAAATGCATACCCATGCACACAAATCATTGCAAATGCAAACATGTGCAACTCTACACATGCACACACATGCCTCGACATTTGCATAATCACACAAATGTGCACGTGCACATGCACACACACACATGAGACACACATGCACACACACATATGCATTCACACACATAAATACACGCACACATAGACACAAACAAAAACATGCACCCACACACAGACACATGTACACTCAAGACCACATCCATAGTCTCACATAAACATGCATGCACATACATGTACACACACACCCATGTGCACACATGTACACACACAAGCATATACATGTGCATACTAATGCACACACGCAAACACACATACATGCATGTGCATACATGCTTATGCATACATATGCACCTACACAGACACATGCACACACTCACATATAAACACAAAGGCGCACAAACTAGCATAAACACATTCACACACACATGTAACCATATAGACACGCATATGCATGCATACCCACATGCACATAGACATAGTCATGCACACGTACAAGCACAAGAACATAGACATATACACATGCACAAGCATACACACACACAAGCACACACATGCATGTACCAACACACATGCACACATACACAAACATGGACATACATGCCTATACAAACATATGCACTTGCACACACTTATGCACTCACTCACATGCACATACAAAAGAATACAAATAGGCACAAAAATATCCGCACACATGCACACACACAACACACACATGAATACCTACATGCATATAGGCATAGGCATGCACATGCATAAGCACAAGCACACTAACACACACACACACAAGCATACCCACACACATGCATGCACACACACACACATATATGCACATGCACACACACAAGCTCTCACACACACGTGCTTGTACATGCATAAGCACAGGCATGCCCACATGCATGAAAACACACACTCACATAGGTACAAATGTACACACAAACACTTGCACAAAAATAAAAATGCATGTGCACACATACACACACACACGTGTGCATGAATTCACACCTCATTATGCATGCAAAGATGTACAAATACACACATGAATATAAATAGGTATGAACACACACACATACACACATGCAAGCACACCTACCTACAGACACTTACACACACCCACACATCTAAGAATACAGACACACGCACATACCAACACACATAGAAACGCTTGCACACATACACGTACACACTTGTGCACACACACACATGCACACACACATATGCACACATGCACTTACAAACGTACACACCCATAAAACAAGCACACAAACACATGGACTCACAACACATAAATGCAAATACAAATGTAAACACATCCACAAACACACATTCACATGCATAGACATACATAGACTTGATTGCCCAAACACACATCAACATGCACACATGCTCACACATGCACATAAACTCATACTTATACACAAACATGCTCATGCATAAACAAACACACACGCACATACATGTGATTTTTCACTTATGGACACCTACATGAAAATACACTCGCACACACACATGCACGAGAAATGCATACACACACACATGAACACACACAAATAGGCACACACACACACCTACACACAAGTATACATACACATGCATGTGCACAAAAATAATAAAAACACACACACGAGTGTGCATGCACACATGTACAACAAATATAGATAGACATATGCATATAAACACACTCACTTACCCACACACACACATGTACATTCATGCTTGGACACACACAATGCTCTTACTCACACACACCCACACAGACATACACACACACAAAATCACACATGCACACATGTATCTGCATACATGTACACCAATACACACACACACACACATGGATGAATGAACACACATATGGACACACATACACATGCACATGCACACACAAACACATGTGCACACACACACACACGTGCATGTGCAAACAAGCATGCAGACACACTGATATGCACACTCATGCACACACACTCGCACATACACACATACATGATCACATGTAAATACACAAACAATCACATACATGCAAGCACATGTACATGCCCACATTAGCACACAAAATGCATATAGACACAAGGAATACAAACATGCATGCACATACATGTATGCACAGACACACATGCTCACATGCACACACACCCAACCACACATGTATATACGCACACACACATGTAGACACGCAAATATAAAAGTACACACATCCATGCATATGTATGCACATGCACACATGAATATACACATATACACACACACATATGAACATGTATGCATGAATTCATACACCTATGTGTGCACACACACATGCATACACATGCACAAACATATGAGCACCCATTCACACCAACATGCATAGGCACAAAAACACACATTCACAAAGCCTTACAGGCAAGCACACACATAAAAGCACTCACATACATGCACATAAAATCACACATAAAATACATCAATGCATAAAGATACACATGCCACACACATACACATGCATAAGCATACACACACACACAAGTGCACATCCACATATATGCACTTGCATACACACACACACACATGCACATGCACATACACACATAAAAGTACAAACACACACATGCATGTTTACACATATATAGAAACACTTATGCACACACACACATACACACACACTCATGCACATGCAAGCACACATGCACACACATACATACATATGTACAAGTAAGCACACACAAACACATACACGCATGTGCACAGATGCACATGGTCAAGTACATTCACACACACATGTGCACATGCATACAGGCACACATATGCAAATATACATACACATGCATAACACACACATGCATGCTTGAACACACTAGACCACATGTACACACATATACATATAGACACATAAATGCATGCATACAAGCATGCACATGCACACACACACACACACACATATGCACATAGACATGACCATTCACAAACACATGCACATGCATAAACATGCACTTACCTTACACACATGCATCCTTTCACACACACACATGTATAGACACATGCACACATCATATATATTGACATGTATGTGTAAGTACACCAATATAGAAGCACAACTGGACACACATTCACCTATGCTACAACCTGTATGCACACACACACACACACTCTTGAACATAGACACATGAATTGATGCACATAAGCACACATGCACACACCCAAACTCATGCACACTTGTAGACATAAGCATAAACATGCACATGTAGTCACACTCACATGCACAAAAATACACAAATTGACACAAACACAAAGGCACACACACAGATCTACTTAATCCTACACGTGCACCCATGCACAAACATGCGCATGCACACACAAATACACTTATAAACATGCACTCCAATGGCACACACACATTAACACCCACACATAATAGTACACACACTCATGCATAAGCATGTATACACACATATATGAGCACACAGACATGCACCTATGCATAAATGCACATACATATGCACTTGAACACACTTGAGCACACACACACAAAACAACATGCATGCACATGAACAAACATATGCTTACACGTGCACATCCATACACACACATACACCCACACACCTACACACACAAACACATGCACACATAGACTCACAAACTTACACATACACATGAGTAGATACCCACACATATGTCAACACACACAGTCACACCCAGACACATGCCCAAACACACATACACATAGACACATATATACAACCATATAGGCACACACACATGCACGTAGACATAATTGCACACACACACACACCTATCCAGTGACATGTACAAGCACCAAACACATGCATGTGCACACACACACACATGCACACACATGTACACACTCACAAACACATCCATGCACATGCACACATGCATGCACATGACCACACACACACAAGGACATTCTTACACACACATAAGGACATTCTCACATACACACAAACATGCACACACACATATACAAACACAGACATAAACACGCAAATCTAAGAAGAAACAACACACACACCCACTTGCACATACATAAACCTGCACATGCACATGCACGCACACACACACCCATGCACACAAACATGCACACAAGCACAAATGAGCACACACACACACACACCCATGCATATAATCATAGGTATGCACACACTCAAACATGCTCACGCAAATACACATACAGACTCACATATAAACCTACACACATGCACACACACACACATATGCATGCACAACCACACATGCATACACACACACGCATGCAAACTTTCCCACAAGTACATACACAAACTTATACGTGTACATGCACATGCACAGCCACACACACACACTAACATCATGCACACACACATGTGTATATGCATATGTACATACACATATACAACACATCCATGGAGATGTATAAATGTATGCACATATCCACATACACATAGATACACACATACACACACACACCAACACATGGATATAAACACACATGTGCAATAAACAAACCAACGCATGCTCATGCACACATGCACATGCACACATGACCACACATAAACATAAATGCATGCACCCATAGACACACACACACATGGATACACACATAATAATGCATAATACACCTACATGCACACAAACAAATATGCTCACACATAGACAAATAGATAGCATACAAACACAAGCACAATAATAAAAATACATGTACTCACACACACACAGAGACACACACACATACATACACACAAATGCACAACCATGCAAACACACATACGCACAGTCACATGCAAACATGTAGATGCACTTGTAAGCACAGAAACATAAACGTGCATGTATATGTGCATGAACACATGTATGCCCATCGATGCACATACATCAAGATGGACACATACACATGTACCTACTCACACATGCCTACACACATGCACACACATGCACACATACATAGTTAGATGAAGATATGCATAAGAACATGTGTATGGACACTCAAACATGCACACTCACATGCATGCATAACTACTCAAACACATAGACAAGAACATAGACTTGCACACACTCACACACACATGCATAAGAATGCATACACACACGCACATGCATAAGAATGCATACACACACAGACAAATATGTATGCACACATGAACAATCACACACAATCGAATCCTTATACATGCACATGCAAATGCACAAACATAGCCACACGTACATAGGCGTGCATGTATGCACACACACATAATTGTACAAACACACACCCTAAATATTTCTAATGAATTTTTTTAAGTTAATTTTCAAGTTTTAGGTAATTGATGCTCTTATTGATGAGAGAACTAAAAGGAAAAATTAGCAAATGTCAAGTCCCATGATGATCATCTTTGTTGGAGTAGCAAAACACCAAGGGATATATTTTGGATATTTTTTAAAAAAATTTAATATTAATTTGATTAGAATGTTAAGCTTGATTGAAATATTTATTAGAAGATATAAATTAAATTAAAATTAATCATTTTTAAAAAAATATTTAGGATTTTAATATTTTTTTATCTATCTCATCTTGACTATCATTTTAGCTTAATCATCTATTTAAAAATTTTAATTTACTTTTTACAAAAAAATATGTTATTGTAGTATTAATTAATTAGTAAAAAGAATTTTTAATTAACCAAACTCTTTAGACCATTCACTATAGTACCAGTTTGAGATAATGAATGGGTTAGTTGTCAATGTTAATAATCAATCTTGAATGAATTATTATGTTTTAGATTGGGTCATTAATCCTGTACTTAGAAATTATATCTAATGCATCATTGGTCATAGCAGTTAAGACGTTCTGAGCGAACCAGGGGATAGCTAACCCCAAATAGGCTACCTTTGCTGATTACATAAAGCTTTAAAAAAAAGTATTCTTATTCTCATTTACTTTATGGGACTAAACCAAAGCCTTATTTTTATGTAGTTTATTTTGAATTATGAGAGTAACCAGAGCCATCTGATCCTATAATTTTGCTATTAAACTATGTTAATCTCTTTTGCCTTTTTATAAAGCTTGATAGTATCCTTAGTTTGATCATGCCTTTTTGCAATTACATGGTCCATTTTTTATCTACAAATAATCTCATGATCCAACCATCTGATCAGGATTTAGATCAAACAACCCTAATTAAATCATATTTTTAAATAGTACCACTTGAATCTCATTTGTTTGATTACATAGTTTTATTTGATAGAACAGACATGTATCGTTCCAATCCGAAAATTGAGTGCAACAATGCTTTTAACAATTGTTCTGAGTAGCTGGGATTTTTGTGAAAATAATAATAATTTTAATTAAAATATATAAATGTTGTAGAATAGTAATGACTATTTTGCCTATTTGGCAAGTAATTTTGGCCATTATAAAATATCTATAAATAAGAGAAATTTTATACGAAAAGGATAGATTAATTTTTGTGTAATCTAAAGAGAAATTTTAAGCCAAAATATTTAAGTCATTAACAGCCCATTATCATCATCACTTCTATATGCTGCTACATCCTTTACTCATCAAATTCCTAAAATTCTACTTCTTCACTAATTAGTTAAGTTATAATTTTCTCTATCCAAATTAATTTAATTAAGATACTTGTGACTCTTTGGTATTTCATCAAGCATAGGAATTTATTCATATTATTTTCAATTTTATGTCTTTGAATTCATTCTTTTATTAGAATTTCATTGTAAAGTCGTTATATCCTATCATTGATTTCGCTGTAGGATTGTAATAGTTGTCTCATTTGTTTATTTTTTGTGAGGGTTTAACATGTCTGTCTTTTAGCTTAAGGGTTATATTGAGTGTTTTCTTTCTCTAGTTTTTTTTGGGTAGATGTAGGCTTGATTTTAAGCTAAATCACCTAAAAATCATTGGTGTATAATTTTAATTATCATTGATTTTTTATTGTAAAGTTTTTAAACATTAAAATGTTTTAAAATAAATTTAAAATTTGTACAAAATCATTTTTAGATATTTTCTCAAGCCTTTAAAAAATTACAAATTATGTCTTTAAATATTTTTTTATAAAAAATCAAAATTTTTATTTCTAATAATTCATCCCCCTGTTACTGAACTATGCTTCAATTAGTATCAATGCAAGGTCTTTTTCTTGTGAGAACTTCTTTTAGTGATCCATCACTCAAATTGATGCTTCAATGAGTTTTCGTGAAGGTTCTTTTTCCTATAGGCTACCACTCTTTTATGGTTAGTACTATCTTTATTAGAAAACTAGTATGCTTACTTATTTAAAATATTTTGATAGAGAAATATGGAAATTATTACAAGCATCATTTGATTTTCTAATTAAGAAAAATGCATAAGGTACTTTGGTACCTAAGCCTTTTTATGAAATGGATGAAATTAAAAAAGTTAAGTACAATTAAATTATATAGATATAAATATTTTATGTTGTTCTTTAAATGCTATCAAATTTAATTGAATTATAAATTTAGAAATAACTTAAAAAAATTTGGCATACATTAAAAGTAGCATATGAAAGTTCCTCTTTAATTAAGGAAAAAAATAAATATGATGACACAAGATTATGAGCTATTTATGATGCTTTCAAATGAGTCCATCAAAAGTATGTTTACAAGATTTACCAATATTACTAATACACTTTCTAGTTTAGAAAAGCCAATTTCTATAAATAAATAGGCAAAGAAGATAGAATCTTGCCAAAAGAATATGATCCATTGACCACCACAATTAAGACATCAAAACTATTTTCACAATGATATTAAATGACTTGATGGGTAAGCATATGACAAATGAGCTAGAAATAGAGTGGAGAAAAGAAGAAGATGAATTAATTAAGAAAAATAAAACAATGAAGAAGAAACAATCAATAACATTATTATGAAGGAAGGCACTCAAGAAGTGGATTCTACCAGTGAAGATAGTATTACTTTAATCTCTAGAGGTTTGTCTAAAATTTTTGATATCATAGATAGACATAAAATTCAAAAGTCAATAAGAGAGAAAAAAGAGAAAATTATTTGTCATAAATGTGACAAATTAGGACATATTAGGGTGACATGTGCTATTATGCAAGAAAGATTTGAAAAGGAAAAGAATAAGAAAGAGAAGTAGAAGAAAGTATTGAAGGTAGCTTGGAGTGATTCAGAAGAAAACAACACAAGTGAAGAAGAAGACAACATTGGATAATTTTGTAGGATTGTTAGAGAAGAGGAAGAAGAAAAGAGTACTACCTCAAGTGTGAATGTAAATTGCTTAACAAAGAATTTGTCTAAATAATTACTTTATGTTTTGCAAAAAGTTTGAAAAGTTGAAAAAATATAAGAAATTAAGAGAAGAACATAATGAATATCTAGGTCATTATGTATAAATTAGAGAAAATATTGACATTTATTTTAATAATATGGTAAAGGCCAATGATGATTGAAAGCAAAAATTAAATGAGATGCATCCTTAGTAAAGGAATTTAGTGATTTTAAATCTTTACAGACTACTTGCATATTTTTAAAAACAAATTAGTAGAGTAGTTTTTCTTAACTTGTTACAATACCTCATATCCATAGACATGTTCACATTTTACTTGATCATAATCAGAAGCTTACAGGTCATTATTGCATGCAACTCAATCATACTTTATATGCATGTAGGATTAGAGCTAATATTCATTCTAAATTTTTTATTTTTATATGTATTTTGAAAGTAAATTGTAGCTTAGTTATACATAAATGTGTTAAATCTAAAATGGCTTGGGTTCTTAAATCTAATAATTTAAATCTAGTATTATTCATATGAACTTCAATGAATAAATTTAAACAAAATATTATTTCATATATAAATGAAAATTAAATAAGATTTAGGAAATTAAGTTTAAAAGATTCAAATGAAATCATTAAAAAATATAGTTGAAGAAAATCCTAAAATTTGAAAACTTATTTAGGATTATCTTGAAGAAAAATTTATATGTGAAATTATGATTGATTTTTAAAATTGATATTATGCCTATAATTAATCTTTTGTAATAAATTTAAAATCAATAATAATATAATATGACTTAAATAATGAGTTTTAGATAATAGTTATAGAAAAACTAATTAAATTAATTTAAAAGAGATTCAGTGACTTAACCCTTAGAAAGATTAGATAAAATTATAATTTAAATAATTATTTTTAAAAAAACTAAGTGATCAATTGTTTGATAATTTAATAAAATGGTTGTAAACAATTTATAAAATTTAGATTATATCCCTTTGAGTGATAACAAAATGGAGAAAAGAATAGAAATTAAAAGAATATGCAAAAATTAAGAAGCATTAATCTAGCCATGTCATACTAGTAAGGAGTTTATCTTTAATTATTTTTATATTTTTTATAAATAGTTTGTAATCATTAAAAAAAGAGATTGTTTATTATTGAACCTTAATAATGATACTTTATTTGATGATAACAAATCATAAGTATTTCTAATAATTTGTATTCAAGTGAATTTCCAATTTTTAGATAACCGATGCTATTATTCATGGAAGAACAAAAAGAAGATGATGAGCAAATGTCAAATCTCATGAAAATCATCTTGGTCAGAGTGGAAAACCACCAAGGGGTATATTTTGAATTTAATTTTAGGCATTTTAATTTTATTTTGATTAGATTATTAAGTTTGATTAAAATATTTATTATAATGTACATAAATTAAATTAAAATTAATAATCACAATAAAATATTGAAGTTCATAATATTTGTTATCCATCTTATCTTCACTATCATTTTTTCTTAATAATATCTTTAAAAATCTTAATTAATTTTTTATAAAAGTAAGTTATAATAGTTTTAATTAATTTATAAAAAGAAATTTTAGCTTATAAAACCTAATAACTTTTTTCTGTAGTACCTCTTCGGGTTAATGAATGGATTAATCATCGGTGTCAGTGATCAATCCCAAACAAACTATTACATTTTGCGTTAAGTCAACAATCCCACATTTTCATATTATGTCTAACACATCATTGACCACATGAGTCCTGTCCTCCTGAGCGACCTAGAGGGCAGCCAACCCCAAAAAGACTGCTTTTAGAGATCACATAAAGCTTTAAAAACAAGTATTTCTATTCCCATTTGTAATGTGGGACTTAACCAAAGCATTGTTTTCATACAATCTACTTCGAGAGTAAGCAGAGTTGTCTAATCGCACAATTTCACAATCAAATGATTATGATCTCCTCCATCTTTTTATAAACCTTAATAATATCCTCTGTTCGATCATGCCATTTCACGATCACATTGTCCATCTTTTATCCACATTTAACATCAAGATCTAGTCATCTGATAGGATTCAGATTTAATGGCCCTGATCAAATCCAATTTCTATATAGCACCACTAGAATCTCATCTATCCAATCACGTAGTTTTCGTGATCAAATGACATGAATCGTTATAATCTAACAGCTCTACCACAACTCTTTTAGCCATTATTTCAAGCCATTAGGTTTTTTAATTAAAAAATATAAATTTTTAATTACAATATATGAACATGTAGAGCAGTAACTACTACTTTTCATATTTGGTAGTGTTTTTAGCCATTGCAAAATATCTATAAATAGGAGAATTTTTGTATGAAAAGGATAGATGAATTTTTATTCAATTAAAAGAAAACTTTTAATGAAAAACATTCAAGTTGTTATTAGCCTGTTCTATCATGCTTTCATACACTATTATGACATTTACTCATCAAACTTCTCAACTTTTGTTTCTTCTCAAGTTAGTTAAGTTATTAATTTACCCAATTCCTAATTCATTTAATCGAGAAACTTGTGCCTCTTAATCAATTGTTCATGCATAAGATTTTGTACATAATAATTTCAATGTTATGTTGGAGAATATTTTTTTTAATACCATTTCGTTGTAAGGTCATTGTAGCCTATCCCATTGATTTCTTTTTAAGGTCATAGTAGCTTATTTAGCTTGCTTGTTAGTTATGAGGGTTTAACCTACTCATCGTTTGATAAAATATTTATATCGAGTGTTTGTTTTTGTTTGATTTTTGTCGTGGGTGGACGTTGTCTTGGTTTCAAACAGAACCACATAAAAATTGTTGGCTTATAATTTTAATTATTATTAATTATTTTATTACACAATTTTTTAAAATTTAACATGTTTTAAAATGAAATTAAAATTTGTATAAAATCATTTTTAGAGATTTTTTTGAACATCTAAAAAAACTTTAAACTATATCTTCAAATATTTTTGTAAGAAGTTGAAATTTTTATTCCTAGTAATTTACCTCTTCCTTTTTATTGAAACACACTTCAGCACATATGTATACATATGAATGAATACACATATGCAAAAACATGCACAAAAACACAAAAATAGAGAGACACACATGTACACAAGTAATCACACACACACACAACCACACACATACACACATGCACACACACACACACATAAACATACACACCTGCAAACACATGCCCATATAAACATGCACTCACAAACAAATACTCACAAAAAAGCTCACAAAAATACACACACACAGATGCACACACATGCACTCTAGAATGCACACATACATGAGCAAACATACAAACATGAATGTGCACACATACACACACGTGAACACTAACACACACACATATGCACACACATAAACACACACACAGATGTGCATACACACACAAGCACACACAAATGCACACATGTGCACACACACATACATGTACACATGCACGTATGTAAAAATGTAAAACACATGCAAACACTTACATAAACACACATACACACACATGCACATGAACAAACACGTGCACACGGACACAAACTAGACAAATATATTCACATACATGCATATACACACACGTACACATGCACACACATATGAACACACACATATGCACACCCAAACACACACATACAAATGCACACATATGCATCCACACCCACACACACATTAGATTGTGTGCACACACACACACACAGATGCATGTACTCATGCATACACAAAATCACTAACACACATCAATGCACACAAACACAGTCATAAATATGTGTACACCCACACACACACATGTGCATGCATGTACATGCACCCACACATACATACATATGTTGCTAGAAAAACATACACACACAAACATGCATACACACCCACCCACACACACATAAAAGTGCACTCGTATACACACACATATGCATATAAAGATATGTAATCCCCTCCCCACACACACACGAATGAAAGTATGCATATGCATGCAGACACACAGGTACAAACATGCATGTACAAAGCAACACACAAACTCACACATGCAAAAACACAAACACATTAACACAAACATAGAAACTCACATGCATATGCACAATGACACATGTAATCACATGCACAAGCACACATGCACACATATAAAAATACACAAACGTACATGCATGCACATGTGCATGCATGCAAATGTGCATACATACATGCATATAGATACACATGCACAACCACACACATCCACATTCATGCACTCAAAATACAAAAACACGTGCACACATGCTTGCACACACACATGTGCACATGCACACATAAATGCACAAGCTCTTACACATATATGCATATGCACATGCACACACACCCACATACCAATGAATTCACACATGCAAATCAAAGTAAGCACATGCACACACAAAAGCACACACACATGCATGCACATACTCTTGCTCATTCACACACACATACATCAACAAACACATGCACACACACACATACATAAAACACACACACAGACAAACAAGCACAAATGTGCATGCACATGACAGCATATACACACCCACACACACTCGTAGGCACCAACAAGCACACACATGCATGTGCACAAAACCACGCATGCACATACACAGGCATATATACACACACTCATAAACTTGCACATGCATACATAGGCACACAAATGCACTCGTGTGTGCACACATGCACATATGCACAAATGCATACACATGAGTTCACACACACATGGACACATATGCACATACAAAGGTATACACACACATACAAATACTTACATGCACATGCATAAACACACACTCATGCATATACCAGGATGCACAAGCACACACACAAGCACACCCACAAACACATACACACACACACACACATGCATGCATACACATAGCCCACAAATACACATGCAAACACCCATGCACATGTACAAACACAAACACGCACTTGCGTGCACACTTGCAAACATACATGCATGTACATGCACACCTGCAAACATACATGCAAGTATATGCACACCCAAACACACGCGCTTGCATACTTGCAAACTTGTATGGCACATGCACATGCACACATCCACACAAGTACGCACATGTACACGAAACGAACATGCATGAATACATAGACACATGCATCAAACTCTAGCTCATAGACAAGGACAAACAAAAGCACACATAGATGCATAAAGACTAGTACAAGCACACATGCATAGGTATACACACACAAATGAACACTCTCTCACACACACACGAAGATACATACACTTTCTCACACGCAAATACACATTTACAAGCACGTACACAAACAAGACCACACATACACATAAAAATACGCACATGTGCACACATATATGCACATCTTCTTACACACATGCACACACACATTAACACAAACACATAAATACAAACACACCTACACAAATACACACACACATACAAACACACAAATGTAAGCACACAATCATGCATGCACATACACTCTCACATGCTTACACACATGTACAAAATGCACAAGCACACAGACAGGTACAGACACACAAACAAACATACACTCACACACATAGACACACTTGTAAAAAAACACACTTCTTTAAAAACACACACACCCATGTAACCATACACATGCATCTGTGCACACGCAAATACAAATGCACCCACATGTAGGCACACAAACATGTGCATGCACACAGACATGCATGCACGTGCACACACATACACATATGCAAGCACACATGCATAGACACTTAGACAAACACACAATTGCACACACACATGTGCATTCATTGATGCATATATGCACATGCACACAAACTCTACACACAAACACATGTGCACACACATTCATACAAAATCACTCATACAAGCATACATGTGTTTGCACCCACACACACACACATGAACACACACACACATACATGTGTATGCACAAACACACACACATGCACATGCATGCATGCACATGGACACAAATGAATGCACTCACACACATAAGGTGGCATGTAGGCACCCACTATCAAACATGCACAAACATGCACATGCACACACACACATGCACAAACATGTACACACTCACACACACAAACATATCCACACACACATGCACACACACAAACATAATTGAACACACACCCACACATGCACACATATGTAAAACATACATGCACACCCATGCATGCACTCATGCACATGAACACACATACACAAAAATGCATATGCTCAAACACTTAGACCTACACACACACACATGAAACACAGACACACTCATGCATACACACATATGTGCACACACCTTACACACAAGCATGCACACAAACATACACACATGCACATGTATACACAAACACACACATACAAACATGCATGAACACACCCACATGCACACAAAGCTACACACACATAGGTACACACACCTACGCCCTTGCAAACACATGCATGTAGTACTCATTCGCATACTTGACCACAATAACACATATGCATACACACATACACACATATGAAAGCACACACACATGGATGCATAAACACACTCATACACAATGATGCACACATGCACAAAGACATTCATGCAACACACATACATGCACATGCACCCAAACATATGCACACTTGCATATAGTCACACACGCATGTACACACACATGCATACACATGCACATACACTCACAAATCACACATACATACACATGTGCATGCACACACATACACATGCACACACATGTGCAAATACACACACATGTACTAACACTCATAAACACATGTGCACACACATACTTACATGAACTTCTACACCCAAATAGATGTGTACAAGCACATACACATGCACTAACATATGCACCTATAGATTAATACATGGACATATACATGCTCACATGCACACACACATGCATGCACACACTTATGAATACACTCAAACACACATATACACACATATACACATGAATTACAAATGCATACACATGCACACATCCACATATACACATGAATATGTATGCATGCACATGGACACACATAAACCCACACACACATACATGTGCACACATACATAACACACACGTAGACACAAAAAAACACCCAAATGGACACACTTGCACACATGCAAGTGCATTGCCACACAATACATGTGCACACACGCTCACACATGAACCTTATGCACATACACACACAGACATAGGTACATGCATGCACACACACATGTGCACACACACAAGCACATATGCACAATTACGAATGCACATAACCATGCGCTCATGCATAGACGCATACACATGTAGGTGCACATACTCACACACTAACACACCCAAAGACATGCACACTAGCATGTATAGCAAACACATAAATGCCTATATGCATACACTTGCAAGCACACGCAATCAAAAATGCATGCAAACACAAATAGGCACTAACAAGTGCATGTACACACACACAAATGCAAACACCTAGACATGCATATGCATGCATGCACACACATATAGATACAAACAAATACATGTACCCACACACACATGCATACACACATGTACAAACACACACACACACATGTGCAAACACATGCACACACTTGCATACACATGTAAAAATGTACACACAAACATACACAAGTAGATGCACGCACACACATACACATGCACCAACAAAACCCTCAACGCACAAACACACGTGCACATGTAAGAACATAGATAAAAAAACACATACAAACCCCAACACACACACACACACATAGATACACATACACACAAATACCAAATCACACACACACACTGAGATGCACACATGGACATAGCCTTACATACAAACAAGCACACACATGCTCCCACACAGAAGCACAAACATACAAAGGAACACATGCATGCACACATGACCACACATACACATGCAAAAACACATAAGCTAGTATACATGTGTATGCACACACACACACACAGAAGATAATGCAAACACAAACCCTAATACATGCACACATGCATTAACACACATACAACACACACACACACATGCATACACATGCACACACATGAATGTTCATATTCATACACACATGTGCTCACATGTACATACCATATACACACATGTACAAACATACACGCACACCCACACCCACCCACATGCATACATAAGCATGTATCCATGTACATGAACAAAAGCATGCATGTATGCACCCACATGCACTCAAAAGCACACATACATATTCGTACACACGCATATGCGCCCACACTCACACAAACACGTGCTAACATAGCACATATGCAAACACAAATGCATGCACACACACACACAAACGAAAACACACATCACACACACAAGTACATGCATGTACATAAATGCACATGCACACACAAACACACACACACACATATACACACTCACATGCACACAAATGCACATATACTTGCATGCACAAATACACCTACACACACTCACACATGAGCATGCATGTGCACATGAACACACGCACACTTACACATGAATACAAACATGTCGACACAAGTGCACAACTAGCACACAAATGCATAAACAGACACCCACATGCATGCATACATGCTCTTGTATGCACACAAATGCAAACACATGCATGCACATCCTCACATACGCACACAAATGCATAAACAATACACACACATGCATACACCAACATGAGCTCACACAAGAACACATAAATGCATGCATGAACACTCTCACATGAACAAACACATGCACATACATGCACACACACACACATGTGCACACGAACACATACCCACAAACACACGCACATGTATGTACGCACGCATGCATGTATGCATGCTCAAATACATGCACACATGCATGCACCCACACACATAATAGAACAAATAAACACATGGGCAAACACACATGTGCAACCACACACATGCACACCTAGGCACACATGTACATTAACTCATATAAACACACATAAATATTTGCACACGAACACACCCACAAGCTCAATCATACACATGCACACCCATTCACTTGCATACAGACATACATATACACATGCATATACACACGCAAATACACACATGCACACAAATGCACATACACACACAAACACAAATGCATAGACATGCACACACATGCATGCACAAACACATACACATGCACACAGACCCACACATTTATGCACACACATATATGAATACACACACACACATATTCATACATGAACATGCCCACACCTACACAAACACACACTCGCACTCATGTACACAACATACACACATGCAGACTCATGCTTACATGCACACACACACATACACACATGTACAAACACTCTTGCATACGCAAGCACACACAAAGATGCTTGCATACACACATAGATACTACACACATGCATACTCACATGCACACAATTGTTATGACACATGCATTTAGACATGGATGCACATGCACACACACACACATGTACATATGCACATACACACATGAATAAACATAGTGACACACACACACACATGCACATGCACACACACATGCACATGCACTCACACACATATGGAGATGCACACATAATCACACACACTCCATTGCACACACACACACACACGCATGCGCACAAACATATGCACAAATACATACGAATACACATGCACACACATATATACATGCAAGCCTAGACACATGCAGATGCACACAAACACATGCACATATATGCACATGCACACACATAGACAGACCCATCTACACACATAAACACATTCAAGGACATGTAAAAACACTCAAACAAACACATATGCTTATACACATATATACATGTGCATGCAGACATAGAAACATGCATACACATATGCACACATAGACATATAAACATAAAAGCACCCATCCATGCACACATAGTCTCTTTCACACACGCTCATGCACATATACAAATGCACACACACACACAAACATATGTAGTCATTTGCTTAGGTATGCACACATAAACACACATAGGCTCACTTAAATGTAGACGCACACACACACATGATCATGAATGCGGACATGCACACACACACCTTCACCCACATGCACACACATCCACTCATGCACTCACAAGAACACACTCACGTGCACACTCCCATACAGATGCACAAGCATGTGCACAAGCTATTGCCAAAAATAGACACATGAACACATACGCATTGGCACACACATGAGTATGCACACAAGGACGTGCACACATGCATGCAAATGCATTCATGTATGTATAAATGGACAAACGCACTTCACTCACACAAAGTTGTAGGAACAGAGACATACACAAATGTGCAAATGCATACACATTGAAACACACATGAACACATAAATATACACATAAATGCACACATAAATGCACAAAAATATGCACAAACTTACACAAACACGTACATGCACATGCACAAAAACACACACACATGCATATACAAACATGCATAGACATGCACACACACATGTGTACATACACACATATGCTCACATACGCACTTGCATACACACACAAAGCACACCCATGCACACACACCTATATAGGCAATTTGTCCATACACACACACACATACTAAGAAACAAAGTCATGTAAATAGACACCAAGAGCACACATACACACTTATACATGCACATGCACAAACACACACACAACCACACATGCACACTCTCACACAATCACACACACATATACACAAGACACATGCATGCACATGCACACACACATGTACACACATGCAAACACAAACTCACACATGTATTTTTGCACGCACACATAAACAGCTACATACACATAGATGCATAAGAACACACACACACATAGATGTATAAGAACACACACAGACCCATAGATGCTCCCAAGTGCACATGTATATGCACTCACATGCACACAAACTATTCCATGCATGTATACATATAGACAAACACATAAACATATATGCATGTGTAGATATACATGCACAAAATAAATCCCATGCATTCATATGCTCATGCATGCATACATGCACACACATTTGAACACCTACATGCATGGACAGACACACATGCACATGCTCTAACACACATATGAACATACGCATGCACACATAAACAAATATGTGCTCACTCATTTGAACACATACATGCAAGCACATGGACACATGCATATACAGACGCACACATGCACAATCACAGACACAGACACAAACACACACACACACACTACTTACCTACACATGTGCCCATGTGCAAAAGCATGCACACATACAAGCATGCACTCACACACACATGCACACACAAACACCTACACACCCACCCATATGCACATGAACACACACACACATGTGCATGTGTGCACCTACAAAGACATGCACACATATAAAGACATGCATATATACACACACACACACACATCAAAACACACACTGTGACACACACGTGCACACACAAACACATGCGAATGCACATGCACATACGCAAACATGCACACGCACATGTATGCACACATGCACATGCATGTAGACACATACATGGGCACCTATATGCATGCATGTGCATGATTTCACACTCACATGCACACATGAAGAAACAAACACATACAAACACACATGCACATGAACACACAATCACACAAAAACACACAGACAAGCCCATACACACACACATGCATGCATACACATACACAGTCACACATGTAGAGCCAAATACACATACAAGAATACACAAGCAAGCACAGTACCTATAAACACACATGCACACACACACACACATATGTGCACACATATAAATAAGTATGCACACACACATAAGCACTTGCACAAGCACATACATATTCACACACACTAAGCCTTATTCCCACAGACCCACATATGCAGACACGAATGCATGGACACATGTATAACAATGCACACACACATGCCCGCAAACACACAACATAGGCAAGGGCATGCACACACCCACAGACACACACACCCTTTACACACATGCACACACACAAGAATACAAGAGCATATGCATGTAGATGCAAGCATACTTGTGTGTGTTCATGTGTGCATACTTATGTGTTTGCATGTGTGCTTATGTGCATACTTATGTGTGTGCATGTGTGTGAGCACATGTTTTTGTTACAGTGAGTATGTGTTTGTGTGCTCATGTGTTTGTGTGTGTGAATGTGCCTATGTGCATGTGTGTACATGATTCTGTGCATGCATATGCATGTGTGTGCATGTGTGTGTGTGTTTGTGTACACATGTGTTTATTTCTCTATGTTTGTGTGAGTGTATTTTTGTGATTACGTGTGGGTATTTATGCCAATGTATGTTTGTGTGTTTGTATGCATGTTTATACATGGGTGTGCATGTGTGTTTGAGTTTGCATGCATGTGAGTGTGCAAATGTGCATAAGCATTTGTGAGTTTTCTTGGGTGGGCATGTGCATGTGTATGCATGTTTGTATGCTCATGTCTATGTGTACAAATGTGTGGATGTGATAATGTGGGTATGCATGTGTGTGTTTATGCACATGTGTCGCTATGTGCATGTGCATGTATGTGTATGTGCATGTGTGTGCGTGTGTTTGTGTATGTGCATGCTTGTGTGTGTGCATGATTGTGCATGATCATGCATGTGTGTGCATGTATTTTTGTCTTTGTGTATGTCTACATATTTTTGTATGTATATGTGTGAGCATGGGTGTGAGTGCACATTCATGTTCAGGTATTTGCATGTTCATGTACTTATTCATGTTTGTGTGCATGTTTCTGTTCATTTTTATGTGTGTGTATGTGTGTCTACATGTATACATCTGTGTGCATGTTGTGTGTGTAGTGTGTACATGTCTGTGCATGTTTGTGTGTATGGATGTGTGTTAGAGGATGTGTGTGCATGTGTATGCATTTGTGGATATATGTCTATTTATGTGAGTACATGCATGCGTGTTAGAGTGTAGGCTTCATGTACATAGATGCATGCATGTGTGTTTGTTGTTGTGCATGTTTTCTTATGCATGTATGCGTGTGTGTGTGCATGTGAGTGTATCTGTGCGCCATGAGCATGTGTGCACAAGTGTGCAATTTGCATGTGTTGGTGTGTGTGTGTGTGTGAGTGCATTTGGCTACATGTATGTATTCATATTGCTATATGTATGTGTGCATACATATGCGTGAATGCTTGTGTGTGATTATGTGTACATAAGTGCTTGTGTACATTTGTACATGTGAATGTGTGCGTGATAGTGTGTGTGTAAATTCATGTGTGCACATGTTTCCATGTGTGTATGTGTCATGCATATGCTTGTGCATGTGTACATAGGTGTGTGCATGTTTATCTATGTTTGTGACATGTGGGTGTGCATGTGTATGTTTGGGCACATGAGCATATATGCATGTGTGTGTGGGCGGTGTATTTGTTGAGGTGTATGTGTATGTATTTTTGTATTTGTGTGTGTGCATGTGTGCACAAATGTGTGTGCATGTGAGTGCATAGGTGTGTGTGTGTGTTCATGTGTGTGGGTGAGTGTGCATGCATGCTTGTTTGTGTGTGTGTGCATGCACATGTGTGTATGTAGGTGCATGTGCATGTTTCTATTTTGATGTGTGTGTTTCTTTGTGTTTGTGCATGTGCATAAATGTGTGCATAGTTGTGTGCCTAAATGTGTGTATGTGAATACATGTGTGTGTGTATATGCATCGATGTGCATATGTGTGTTTGTGTGCATATGTATGCATATATGCATGTGTATGCATCAATATGCATATGTATGTTTGTGTGCATATGTATGTGTGTGTGTGTATGTGTGTGTTCGTGCATCTGTATGCATGTGTGATTATGTATGTGCCTATGTGCATATGTGTATGCATGTGTGAGTGCATGTGTTTGTGCACATGTGTGTGTGTGTGCATGTGCTTGTGCATATTTGTTTGTGCATGTGTATGTGTGTATGTGTGTGTATGCGCATGTGTGTTTACATGTTGTGTACATTTTTTTTTTTTTTTTATTTTATTATTATTATTATTTTTTTTATTACTGATAGAAATATTACATAAGACCCAGTCTCCTAAGAAGGAGACTTTCAATGCCAAGGAGTTTCCCAGCTCGCATGTGGTACATAGAAATTAAGAAAATTTGGACTTCCCACTGAAACTTGTCTGGCCTACAACATGTGCCTGAGAAGAGTGCCGCATTCCTTGTCTTCCAAGCAAACCAACATGTTGCTGCTGGAATTGAAAATGCAAGTGATTTGAGAGAGGATTTGCGTGACCACCAATGTTGCACCAGCTCAAGGAGATTAGTTTGATCATAGACCTCCAGGGTACGGCCAAACCACTGCCAAGTTGGGTATACCATACGACAGCGCCAAAAGATATGTTCCATTGTGTCCACGTCGGGGCAGAAAGGGCATTTCGGCGCCAGTGAGATATTCATCTTTTGTAAGTTCAAAGGAAGAGGCAGCGCATTGTTGAATAGACGCCACATGAAGATGGAAACCTTTTCCGGAATTCTAGAATGCCAAAGGAGTCGATTATCATAATGCTTGGGAATGGAAGGTAACGTCATCTTGCTCAAGATGTCATAGGCTGTTGCAAAGGAAAATCCTCCATACGGGTCCGAGCATTTATCAAGCCATCCCACCAAACCGCTTAATTCATCCACCAAGTTCAAACCAAATGGAACTAAACCAAGAATCTGGTCCAGCTCCGAACCGGAAACGCCAATCAAATCGGACGCGCCAACCGAACCGGGCGACGCGTCCCGAGCTGAACCCGTGGGCGAGCCATCGTCTTCTTCCTCCGAACAGACCGGAAACAACGCCCTAAATTTTACCAGGCTACGCCAAACGGGAGAAATGCGATGCTTCAGCTGGAATGGGTTCTCCCTCGTGAGATACGCCTGACAAAAAAACTTGGTCCAAAGATTAGAAGTGTGGAGGAGCCGCCACCACAGCTTCGCCGAGTGCGCCAGAGCCTGTACCTCAAAATTTATTATACCAATACCTTGTTCATCCACAGGCCGCGCAATCCTGTGCCATGCAGCCCAATGATGATTATTTGTGTCCTTTGTCTTGCCCCAGAAAAAGCGAGCAAGCGAGCTATTGACCGCCCTTACCGATTTCATGGGAGGGGCCATTGCAGCCGCAATGTACCCGGACATCGAGCTCAAAACATTGTTAATAAGAACTTTCTTCCCGCCCATCGAAAGGAGTTTGTTTTGCCAAGACGCAATTCGTGATTTCACTCGGTCAACCAGAGGTAGGAACAGGTGGCTGCGGGAACGCCTGGTATCAATCCAGCAGCCCAAATAAAGCAAAGGCATCTTCGTCGAGGGAAAACCCAGGATGGATTTAACACGAACATTCCCAGATAAGGATGAAGACTTGGCATGTATGGCGGACGATTTCTCCTTATTGAGGTCCAACCCGGAAGCCTTCAGGAACGTGTTGATGCTTCTAGCAAGGTGACGGAGAGAAGCTTTGCGGATGGTTGTAAAGATGGCTACATCATCAGCGTACGCCAGGTGTGAGATCGGGCTACACTGCCGGGGGGAAGAAAAATATTCAATGCGCCCCGATTGGAAGGCGCTCGACAGGTTCTGACTGAAGACGTCGATGACAATTGCAAATAATGCAGGTGACAGCGGGTCTCCTTGCCGAACACCACAGGAAGGTTGAAAATAGCCTTTCGGGCAGCCATTCAGCAAAACCGATAGACGGGTTGCCTCCAGTAGATTCATAACCATCGAACAAAAATTCGAACAAAAACCCTTCGCCCGCAGCGCCGCAATCAAAAACGACCAGTTAACCTTGTCAAATGTAGATTTGAAGTTGAGCTTCAGAATGACGTTGCGATGTCGACGTCGAGTGTTCAACCTGGTCAGCATTTCTTCCATTAAAAGTATGTTGTCGGTGATGCATCGTCCTTTGACCACTGCCGATTGTTCCTCCGAAATAATCGTCGGGAGAAGAGGAGCCAGGCGAGAAGCGAGTAATTTCGAAAGGATTTTTGCATTCACGTTGCATAGGGCAATGGGGCGAAAGTCGGAGGGAGAAGACGCGGTCGGGGATTTGGGGATCAGACACAACCACGTGGCGCCAACCGCCGCTGGGATGCGAGTTCCGGATAAAAAATCATTCGCGGCCTCCACAAGGTCTTCAGACAGTACTGCCCAAAAGCGTTTGTAAAACTCCACCGTGAATCCATCCGGGCCCGGGGAACTAGACGCCGCCATAGACATAAGTACTCTTTCCAGTTCAACGGCATCGGTTGACCGGGTTAAAGCATCGTTGAAATCCGTGTTGACCTTCTTCATGGAAGAAGTCAAGCAGTCGGCGATCGCCTGGCTACAACCGCTTGTGCCAGTGAAGTGTTCCTGAAAATGAAGCGGAAGAAAACGAGATAATTCCTCCACACCCTCCGTCCATGAGTCGTCCGATCGACGAAGCTTCTGAATCCCAAGTTTATGTCGCTTCATCCTGACCGATGCGTGAAAAAACTTGGTGTTCGCATCCCCGTCACGCATCCAGTGGAGGCCAGCCTTCTGATGTCAGTAGTCCTCCTCATTCTGCAACATTAATGCCAGATGTTTATTTGCCCTGTCCAAGTCCTCAGACGCTTCCGTCGAGAGGCAAATCGCTAGTTTCTCCTCTGCATCCGACACCGCTTTTTCAGCCATGGTCCTGTTCTTGAAGAGATCTCCAAAAACCGAGCGATTCCATACTTTAATAGCCTTCTTCAATCTCGCAATTTTCCCGACCAGTTTGAATATCCCAGTTGTCGCGATAGGAGCCTGCCAGGAGGAACACACGACATCCGCGAAGTTCACGTGGTTCAGCCAAATGTTCAGAAAACAAAACGGTTTTGGGGGCGTGCTGCAAATCTGTCCCGGCCGAAACAGAATGGGGGCATGATCAGAGGTGGTGCGGGGGAGGATTTCGACACGACTGTTCGTTAATTCTTCCATCCATCTGTCATTGCAAAGAAAATAGTCAAGTCGTTTAAGGAGAATGGCACCATGTCGCTTCCCTTGCCATGTAAACGGCCCTCCTGTTGTTGATGGGATGATGAGATTAGCCGCCGAGATGGCTTCGTCAAAGTCGTAAGCTTCCTTGCTGCAGAACCGCTTCGTCCCGCATTGATCCTGCGCCCGCAAGGTGACGTTGAAATCACCGCAGACGCACCATGGAACATCCCCGACCAAAGCGCTGGTCTCTGTAATAAACTTCCAGAGACACCGGCGAAGGCTGCGAGTATGCATACCGTACACCGCGGTGACATATATAGACTGAGAAACTACTAGGTCCACACACACCAAAGCCGCTTGGTCGGAGGACCGAACCAAAGACAAACCACAGCGGTGAGACCATAATAACCAAAGCTTCCCGTTGAGCAAGGGCCAGCCATCAGCCAGGCCCAGTTCCGAAACCAGTGCTGCAATACGATCAGCCCCAATTTTGGGTTCGATTAAAACAAGTATGTCGATGGCATTCGTGAGGACGAGCCGACGAAGCCGTCCCCGGGTTGCACTGTTGCCAACCCCACGCGCATTCCACGAAAGGACGTTAATCATTAGGAATAGGAGGCGGCTTGGAGCCCACCGCACTCCGAGTGTGTGGAGGCGAGACAACTTTCGTCCCTCCCCTGTTTTTGGTTCTTCTGTTTTTAACTTTGATGGCCGCCAGAGGCGGGAATTCAGCAGCTTGCTGAAGTTCGCCAAGGAGCTCTGATCGGCCAGAACCAGGATCCATATCAACCGCGTTCGACTGTTCTCGTACCTCCATCCTAGGGGAAGAGTGTGATGAATTATTGGCTGTGATCCTCTGCTTCGGCATATTGAAGGATTCCGTGTCCCCAGTTTGAATTTCCGTGGGGAATGGGGAGGGCATGAAGATGGGCACCGGACCTCTGTTTCGCTCCAGTTCTTCTTGCAGATTTTGTGGAAGCAACTTATGCTCCAACCAAGCTGGCTGCTGGTAAAGTAAAGCTGTCGATGAACATTCCTCTGACAAGGTTCTGTCAATATCCGTATCCGCCGCCTTGGCCAGCATCTTGTCTAGTTCACAGGGAACCGAGGACACCCGCAGTGGCAAGGCGTGACCTGGGGCGACGTACGCGGACTTCTCGGTAACCAGGAAGGATGGTTTGGTCGGGGATTTAGGGGAAGAGCATTGCCCTATTTCAAAGTTTATTTTAGGTGGCGTGGAGCAGCTCGATCGCGGCAAATCGATAAAAGGCTGCTTGCCTTTATCCTCCTGTACTGATACCACCGCCATGGGCCGGTTTCTTCATTGTTCCCTACTGTGTCCAATGGTCAAACATTGGGAGCAGTACTTTGGCAAGTTGTCGTATGATATAGTTTGCCAGAATCCATCAGTCGCCACGCCGGACTGTGCCGAGATCCGGATCCTTCTCGAAAGCACCTTCGTAACATCAAGCTCAACACATACCTTAGCAACATGAGGCCGAGAAACGGCCGCCGTGGCCGTGTCGACCTTGAGTGGAGATCCAATTGCCGACGCCATAGAGAACAAAATGGCTTTATCAAAGAGGTGAAGAGGTAGATTATCAAACGAAACCCAGACTGGCACAGTCGTCGGCTCCGCCTCAAACCGAAATTTCGGCGTCCATTTCAGAAGACGCATAGGAAACTCCTTAACATGCCAAACCGTCTTCAGCCAACAGAATAAATAATCCTCCTCCATAGCAAACCTTAATAGGACATGGCGGGAGTTAAGAAGCCCGACCGTGACCGCCCCTCGGAAACCGGCTTTGGCCATTGAAGTGCGAATAACGTCAAGAGGAGGTCTCCCATGTGAAAACTTGCCGACTAACGCCAATTTATATGGTTCAGACAGTTTAGATACTTCGTCGGGAGACACTGTAATTTTCGGCTCGCCGTTGAATAGAGTGGCTCGCCGGGGTTTACACGGCGGGGGATTTGCCCCCCCGCCTAGGACTTCCGCAAAGGATCGGTTGACGGATCCCATATTTACTGCATGAAGGCTTCTCCGGCAAACGCCGGAGACCGGGACGAAGGGATGGGTGTTGAGCTTACTTGGATTTTTTTACACATCTATGTGCTTGTGAGCATATGTGAGCTGTGAGTGGGTGTGCATGTGCATAAGTTTATGTGTGTGCTTATGAATGTGTGTGTGTGTGTGCATGTGCATGTCTGTGTATGTGTTCATATGCTTGCATGCATGCATATATCTATGTGTGAGTGCATGCACATGTTAGTCAATGTGTGTGTGCTTGCAAGTTTTTTTATGTGCACATTTCTATGTGTGTGTGTGTTTAACCATGTGCAAGTGTGTGTGTGCAAGTTTGTGTGTGAGTGTGTGCATTCATACATGTTCCATGTGTGTGTGAATGCATCATATGCATGTTTGCATGTGTGTATACATGTGTGCGATCAGTACATGTATTTGTATATGTGCGTGTGCGTGTGTGCAAGTTCATATGTGTGTGCATATTATTGTGTGTGTATATGGATGTGTGCACATGTGGGTGTGCATTTGTGGGTATGTGTGTGGTTATTGGTGTAACTATGTCAATGTGTGTATGTGTGTACAGATGCCTCTATGTGTGCATGTGTGTGTGTGTGTGCTTGTGTGTGTATAAGTACGTGCTTGTTTTCATGTGTGTATACACATGTTTATGCATGCAAGCATTTGGGCACAACTGCTTGTATGTGTGTATTGGTATGCATGCACACGTGTAAATGTGTGTGTGTACATGTGTAGGTGTTTATTTATGCAAGTGTGTGTACATGTGCATGTGTCTTTGCATATGTGTTCAATTATATGTGTGCATGTGTGTGCAGATGTGCATGAGTGCTTGTGCACATGTATGCATGCATGTGTGTGTGAGTGCATGCATATGTGTGTTCGTGCATGTGTGTGTGTGTGGCTTTGTGTGGGTGTCTGTGTGCATGTGTGCATGTGTGTATGCATGTACAAGTTTATGTGTACGTGTATGTATACTTATGAGCATGTGCACTTTTTTGTGTGTGCATTCAATTGTGAGCATGTACATTTGTGTATGGATGTGTCGGTACATGTGTCAATGTCTGTGTGCATGTGTATGTGTGCTTGAGTGTACGTGTGCATGTACATGTGTGTGTGTGTGTGCTTTTGTGCATGTGTGAGTGCATATGTGTGCATTCGTGCAAGTGTGTGTGTGTGTGTGTGCATGTGTATGCATTCGTGCAAGGGTGTGTGCGTATGAGTGCAAGTGTTTACATGTATACATGTCTGTGTGTAAATGCATGTGTGTGAAGGTGTGTATGCATGTTTGTGCATTTTTTATGCCTTTGTCTTTGTGTACAGGTGTTTGTATGTGTTTGCATGCATGTTTATATGTGTGTGTGTGTGTTTGAGTGTGTGCATTTGTGTGTACGAGTTTATGCATACACATGTGTGTACGTGCATGCTTGTGGGTGCCTGTGTGTCTATGCGCATATCTGTGCATCCACGTGTGTGAGTCTATCATTGCATATGTGTGTGTATGTGTGTGCATGCATGTATATGTGTGTGTTTGTCTATGTGTGTGTGTGCATAGTTTTACATGTGTATTTGTGCATGTGCATGTGCATTTGTATTAGATTTTGTGTGTTTATATGACTTTGTGTGTGGGTATATTTGTGTATGCATATGTTTATGCATGCACATGTGTGTGTATATGTGTACATGTACATGCGTTAGTGTGTTTGTGTATGTGTACGAGTATATGCACGTGTGTGCACTCGTGTGTGTATGTGTGTGCATATCTTGGTGCATGGTTCTTTGCACACAAGCATGTAATTACATTTGTTTGGGTCTATGTACATGTTTGTGCATGTTTTCGTGAATGCACACATGTGCGAATGTATGTGCGTCTGAGCATGCGCATGTGTGCATATGTGTTTGAGCATGTATGTATGTTCTTACATGTGGCTTTGAGTGTGTGTGCAAGCATACTTGTGTGTGTGTAGGACTCTGTTTGTTCTTGTTTGTGTGTGTGTTTGTGCATTTGTTCATGTGCGGGTGTGTGTATGTCTATGCATGTGTGTGTGTACATGTATATGCATGTGTGCTTTCCTATGTCCATGCATGTGTGTGAGTTTGTATATGTGTGCATGCATGTGTATGTTCTTGTGTGCATGTGTGTATGTGTGTACGTGTATGTGTGTGCTTGAATGTGTGCATTCAATTATGTTTGAGCATTTGTGTTTTTGTGTATGTTTGTATGCAAATGCATGCTTGTGTGCATTCCTTTGGGAATATGTTTGTGTGCGTGTGTATTCGTCTGCATATATGTGCATGTGTGTGCTTGTGTATGGCTTAGTACATGTTTGTTGTGCATGCATTTGTACATACATGTACAAATGCTTGTGTGTATGTACATGTGTGTGTGCATGTGTGTGTGTGTGTATGCATGTTTATGAGTGTGTGTGTGTGTGTCTCCATTGTTTGCATGTGCCACATTGTGCTAATGTGTGTGATTATTTATGTGAGTTCATGTGCATGTTTGTGTGTGCTTGGGTGTTTTTGCATGAATGAGTGTGCTTACATGCATGTGTGTATGCAAGTGTGCATGTATGCCATTATGTGTGTATGAGAGAGAGAGAGAGAGTTCTTGTGTGTGAATATGTAGTTTGTATGTTTATGCGTGCATGTGTATGTGTGTGAGAGTGTACCTCATTGTTTGCAAGTGCTCATTTGTGCTAGTGTATGTGCCTATTTGTGCAAGTTTGTGTGCATGCATGTGTGTATGTATGCATGAGTGTACATGTTTGAATGTGTGTGCTTGCATGCATGTGTGTATGAGTGCATGTTTTCCTGCATGTGTGCATGTGTTAGCATGTGTGTGTATGTACATGTTTGTGGATTTTTACTTGCATGCATGCATGTGCTTGTGTGGGGTTGTGTTTGATTCTATGCATATGACTTTGTACTTGTGTGTGTGTAAGTGCATATGTGCATATGTCTATGTGTGTGTGAGTGCATATGTGTGTATGGTCATGTGTGTGTTTATATTTGTTTGTGTCTACGTGTGTGTGTGTGTGTGCATATGTATATGTGTGTATATATGTGTATGTGTCAATAGTTGTTGGTTTGTGTGTTCATGCATTGATGTATTTGTGTGTGTTTTAGTATGTGTGTGCATGTGTATGTCATTTTCCTGCACGAGTGTGTACATGTGTGTGTTTTCCAATGTATATGCATGTGCATGCAAGTTTGTGTGGGTGTGTGTGCATGTGTGGATATATGTGTGTGCACATCTATGTGTTTGTGTATGCTCGTGTGTGTGCACGAGTATGTGCACGAGTGTATGCACGAGTGTGTGTAGGTGTGTATGTATATGTGCATATTTGCATGCATGTTATTATATGTGTGAGTACATGCATGTGAGTATGTGTTTGTGTGTGTGGCTATCTATGGGTGTTTGTTCATTTGTGTGTATGTGTGAGTGTGTGTGTCGGTGTGTGTACAATTGCGTATACATATATGTATGTTCATGTGTACATGCGTGAATCTCTTTGTCTACATGTGTGCATGCATGTGTGCATATGTGTGTGCTTACATGTGTGTGCATGATCTTTTGTGTTTGTCCATTTGTGGGTGTGTTCATGCACATGTGTTTGTATGTGTGTGAGTATGTGCATGTGTGCCTTTGTGTGCATCCACATGTATGTGTGCTTATGTTTATGTGTGAATGTGTGTGAGGGTGTGTGTGTACAATTGTTTTTATACATGCTTATGTGTGTGCATGTGTGTGTTTGTGTGTATGTGTGTGTGCATGCATGTATGCACTATATTTCAACATGCTTGTTTCTTTGTGATTTGTTCATGCATGCAACTACAAGTTTGTGTGCATGTGTCTATGTATGTGTGGGTGTGTATATTTGTCTTTGTGTGTGTGGGTGTGTGTGCATGTTTGGGTGCATATGTGCATGCGTGTATGTGTGAGAGTGCATGTGCTATGCATATGTGTGTGTGAGTATGCATTAATGTATGTATATGTATTTGTGCATGTTTTGGGTATTTATGTGTGTGGATGGTGGGTGCATATGTGTGTGTGCATGCATCTATGTGTCTACGTGCATGTGTGATTGTGTGTATGTGTGCATGCATGTGTGTGTGTATGTTGTGTGAGTACACAAACAAGCATATGCATGTGTGTGTGCATTTATGTATGTGTATGATTACCTAGGGCATGCATATATGTGTGAATGTGTGTGTTTTATTTTGTGCATGCACGTGTGCTTGGAAGTATTCATTTGTGTGTGCATGATTGCAAGTGTCTGTGAATGCATGTGCATATGTACATGTGTGTGTGTGTTTGTACAAGTGTGCATTCACACATGTGGGTGCATGTGTGTATGTGCTCATGTGAGATCAAATGTGTGAGTGCATGCAAGTGTGCGCATACATCTATCTGTGAGCATTTCTACATGTGTTCACGTGTGTGTATATGTTTGATTGTGTTTGTGCAAGCATAAGTGTGCATGTCTATACATGTGTATGTTGGTGTGCATGTGTTTATGTGTGCAAGTCCATTATTTTTGTGATTATGTTTATGCATGCATGTGTGTCTGTGCCTTTGTCTGTAGGTTTGCATGTTCATGCACATGCATGTGTGTGTATGCACATACACGTTTGTGTGCATATGTGTATGAGCATGTCTGCCTCTATGTGTGCACATGTGTGCACATGTGCATGCACTCACATGTGTGCATGTGTGAATGAGTTTATGTGCATGAACAAGTGCATGTGTGTGTTTGTATACATATATGTGTGTGTGCACATGTGTATTATTGTGTGTGTGTGTGTGTACATGTGGATGCATGCAAGTGTATGTGGATGCACATGTGTTTTCATGTCTATATGCATTTGTGTGTGTCTGTCCATGTGTGTGGGTCTGCATGTGTGATTTATTTGTTTGTGTTTATGTGTTTATGTTTGTGTGTGTACAATGTGTGCATATGTTTGTGCAAGTGTGTGGATATGTGTATATGGGGGCGTGTGTGTGCATGCATGTATGTATTTGTGTGTGTGTGTGCATATGTTCATTTGTGAGTGTGCATGCATGAGTAAGTGGCTATGCGAGGGCAATTGTGGATGGTTGTGTGTGCATATATGTGTGTATAGGTATGTGTGCATGTGCATATGTGTGTGCATGTATGTACGTGTATGGGTGCATACGTGTGTATGTGTGTTAGTGTCTATGTATGTTTGTGTGCATTGTGTGTGAGTGCATGAGTGTGCATGGATAGGTGTGCACACACTCATTTGTGCATATGCGAGTGTGTGTACATGTGTGCCTATGTGCTTATGTGTGTATTTACATGTGTGTTTATGAGTGTGTGTTTGTGCATGTGTATGTATGTCTATGAGCATATGTATGTGAGCACGTAAAGGTTTGTGAATGTATGTGCATGTCCATGGGTTTGTAATGTGTGCATGTGCATCTATGTGTGCATGTATGTGCAAGTGTGTAGGGGTGGGGAAGGTATGTGTGTAAGCATGTGTTTGCGTGTGCATGTATGTTTTCCTACATGTGTGTGTGTGTAGGAGCACACGTACAGATGTGTGTAAGTGTGTGTATGTGCATATGTGTGTGTGCATGTGCATGTGTATGTGTCTGAGTGTGTGTGTCCAAAAGCATGTGTGCAAGCATGACAATGTGTGTGTGTACGTGTGTGCATATGCATGTGTGTCTTTGTGCATGTGTGTGTGTGTACATGCTTGTGTGGTTTTGTTTATAATTGTGTGTCTATTTGTGCATGTGGGTATGTGTGCATATGTGTGTGTACATGTGGGTGTACATGTGTGTTCGTGTATGTGCATGTGTGTGCCTATGTATGCATATGTTTGTGTGTTTGTGCATGTGTTTATTTGTGTGTATGCATGTGTGTCTGAGTATGTGTGTGTTTGCATGTGAGCATGCCTACATTTGTATGTGTGGTCATGTGCACATCTATATGTATATGTGTCGGCATATTTTGTGTGAGCGCATGTGGGTATGTTTGTTCATGCCTGCATCCTTGTGTGTATTTGAATGTGTGTTCTTATGTTCGTATACCCATGTGTGCATGTGTGAGTGTTGTACGTGAACGTGTGTATGTGAATGCAGGTGTGTGTTTGTGTCTTCTTGTGTGTGCATGATTATGTGTATGTGTGCATTTATGTGTGAGTGTATGCATGTGTTTGTCTATGTGTGTGCATGATTGTACGTGTCGTTGTGTATGTGCATGTCTTTGTGTGTGTGTGTGTTTATGGGTAAGTGTGTGTGGTTGCGTGTGTGTTATGGTGTATGTGTGTGTTGTTAGTGCATTTGTGCACATGTATGTATTTGTATGTGTGTGCATATGCCTGTGTGTTTCATGTGTGCATGTTGCGTGTGTGTTCATGTGTGCATGCATATGTCTATGTTTCAAATGTTCATGCCTACGTATGTGTGTGTGTGTGTGAGTGCATGTTTTTGTATGTGTGTGCACTACATGTGTATGTGTGTGTGCATATGTATGGGGGATGTGTGTAATGGTGTGGGTGTGCATGAGTGCATGCACACATGAATGTATGCATGTATTTGAATGTGTGTATAGGGGCACACATGTGTTTGTAGTTGAGTGTGTGGGTACATGTGAGTGTTCGTGCATGTATTTGTGCATGCTTGTGTGTATGTTCATTTGCAAATGTGTTGCGTGCCTACACATGTCCATGAGTGAGTTTGTGTGCATATGAGTGTCTGCGTGAGTATGCATGTGTCTTCTTGTGCATGTGTGTGTACAAATGAGCATTTATGTGTGTGTGTGTGTGTGCATGTATGCATGTATAGGTGTGGGTGTGTGTGTGCAAATGTTGGTGTTTATTTGCATGTGTGTGTGTACAAGCATGCATGCATGTGTGAATGTGTGTATGTGTGCATGCATGTGCATGTTTGTGTGTACTTGTGTGTGCTTGTGCTTGTGAATGAGTGTGTGCATATATGTGTGTGCATGAGTGTGCATCAGTACATATGTGTATGTCTGCATGTGCGTGTGTGTGCATGCTTTTTTTTTACATGTGCAAGTGTGTTTGTGCCTATGTCATATGAGTGTGCCTTTGCATGTGTATGTGTGTAGGCATATGTATATGTGCATCGATACTCATCTGTGTGTATGTGCATGTGCTTGCTTGGGAGCACTTGTATGTGTACATGTGCATGTGTATATGTGTTTGTATGTATGCTTGTGGGCATTTATGCAAGTGTGTGGGTGTGTGTGCACATGCATCCATTTGTGCATATGCATTTAGGTGTGCATGTGTGTGTATATGTGTGTGTGTGTGGAATTCTGCGTGTGCATGTGTGCACGAATGCATGTGTGTGCATACATGCATGTGTGCTCGTGTGCTTGTGCATGAGTGCTTTTGTGTATGTGTGTGTATTTTCATGTGTGTGATTATGTTTGTGTGTGCAAGTGTACTTGTGTGAGTGAGTGTGCATGCATGGGCATGTGTGTGGGTGTGTGAGTGTGTGTGTGTGTGTATATGTGTGTGCATTTGAGTATGTGTATTGGACGTGTACTTGCATGCATGAGTGTGTGTGTGTGTGTGAATCTAATTGTTCCTAGTTATGTGTGTTAACATGTTTATGAGTGGGGGGTGAGCATGGGTGTGCATGCTTATGTGCATATGTGTATACTTGTACATGTGTGTGTGAGTGTGTATGTGTGTATGTTTGCATGTGTTTGTGCATGTGTACGTGACTATGTGTGTGTGTGTGTGTTCATGTGTGTGGTTGTGTGTATGTATATGAGTGGATGTATGCATACAAGCATGTGTGTGTGCTTGCACACGTATAGTCATGTGCACGTGTGCACACCTATGTGTTTTGTGAATGTGTGCACATGTGTGTGTCTTTGTGTGCATGTACATGTCCATGTTACCTTATGAAGGTGTACATGTGTGTGTGTGTGCATATGTGTGTGTGAGTAGGTTTGTGTGTGCATGCGTCTGTGCATGCACACACATGTATGTGGGTGTGGTTGTTTGTGTGTGTGGGTGTGTGCATGCATGAGTGTGCACATAGGTGCAAATGTGTGTGTGCATGTATGAGAGTGTGCACAATTGTGTGTCTTCTTATGTGCATGCATGTGTACAAGATCATGTGTATTTGTGTGACTATGTTTAAGTATGTGTTTTCTTGCATGTGTGCATGTGCAAGTGTGTGTCTTAGTGTGTGCGAGCATTTGTATATGTGTGTATGCATGTGCGTGCATGTTTTTGCATGTTTTTGTGTGTGTGCAAGCATGTGTGTATGCATGTTTCTATGTGTGTATGTGTGTGTGTGCATGTGCTGGTGTGTGGGTGTACATGTGTGCATGTGTGTGCTAGTGTGAATGTGTGATTGTGCATGTGCATGTGTATACAAGTGTTTGAATTTGTGTGTGCACATGCGTGCATGTGTGCCTGTATGTGTTGGCAAGTGGGGGTTGTGTTGGTGTGTGTGTGCATGCACTAATGTGTACATTTGCGTGTGTGTGCATTTGTGTGTTTATATTGGCATAAATGTGCATGTGTATGTTAGTATATATGGGTGTGGGGGTTTGTGTGTGTTTGTGTGTGCAAGCTTTTGTGTTTTTGTATGATTGTGTGTGTATGCATACACATTTATGTATGTGGGTTTGTGTTTTTTTTTTGTGTGTGTGTGCATGTGTGTGTCCATTTGTGTGTACGTGTATGTGTGCATGTGTGTGTGCATATGTGTGTGCATATGTGTGTGCATGTGTCCATGTGTGTGTGTGTGCTTCTACATATATGTGTATGTGTGTTTACAAGCATGTGCGTGTGCATGTGTGTGTACATATGTATGTGTGCATGAGTGCATGTGCACTTATGTTTATGCATGTGTGTGTAGGTGTGCATGTATGTATTCATGTGTGTGTTCATGCATGTGTCTGCTTGTAAGTGTTCATGTGCATGTGTTTATGAGTGATTGTGTCTGTGCATGTGCATGTGCATGTTAATGTCTGTTTGTGTGTTTGCATGAGTTTTGATGCATATTCTTGTGTGTCTATCTGCATGTGTTGACATGTGTATGCATGATTATATGTGTTTGTGTAGACCCACATTTATGAATGTGTGTGTGTGCGCATGCATGAGTATCTGTATGCATATGTGTGTGTTTGCCCATGTGCATGCATGTGTGCATATATGTGGGTGTATGTATGTGTGTGCATGTGTGTTTGTGTGCATGTACATGTGTGTAAGTTTTTGTGTTAACACATGCATGCTTGTGTGTGATTGTGTGTTTGTGTGTTTGTATGTTTGCTTGCGGAATTGTTCGCGACTGTGTGAGTGTTATCTATGTTGTTCATGCCTATGTGTGTTTGGATACATGTGTGTGGGTATGCATGAGCTTGTGTGTGTTTGTGTGCATTTGTGTGTGTTTGCATTCATGTGTTTATATATGTGTGCATGCATGTGTTTGTATGTTTGTGTTCATGTGTATGAGGGGGTGTGTGTGTGCATGTGCATATATTTGTGTGCTTATGTGCTTGTGTGCTCATTTGCATACATGTTTACAGGTGTGGATGAGTTCATGTTCATGAATGAGTGAGTGTGTGTGAGTGTGTTTGTGTGCCTTTGTATGCATATTTGTATTTATGTGCATGTTTATATTTGTACATGTGCATTTGTGTGTGTTTTTTTTAATGCATGCATGTGTGTGCATATGGATGCATGTGTGCTTGCATGTGCATGGACATTTGTGTTTGCATCTATCCATGTGTGTGTATGTCTACATATTTTATGTGTGTACGGGTATGTGCATTTGTGTGTGCGTATGTGTGCATGCGTGTGTGCACATATGTGTGGTTCTGTGTGCGATTGTTTGTGCTAGCGTGTCTGTGCATATGTGTGTATGTGTGCTTGTGTGTATGCGTGGGTACATGCATGTGTGTGTCTAAGTGTATATGTGTGGGTGTGTGTGTAGATGGCTGCTTGCCCATTGGTTTATATTAGTGAGTGAGTGTGCATGTCTGTATGTATATGTTTTTGTACATGTAAGTGCATGCATAAATACATGTGTGTGCATGTCTGTGTTTGTGGGCATGCATACTTGTATGTGAGTGTGCATGTGTGGATATGTGTGTGTCTCTGTGCATATGCATGTGTGTATATGTTTATGTTTGTTCTACATGCGTATGTGTATGTGTTGTTTTGTGTATTTATGTATGTGTGCATGTTTGCATGTGTTTGTATGCATCTGTGTGTACTTATGATGTGCATGTGTGTTTTTTTGTGTGTATATGTGATTGCACATGTGTGTTTAAGGTTGTGTGCATGCATTTTTGTACATGTGTGTGTGTTGGTATACATGCATGTGCATGCCTACATGTATGTGTATGTGTATATGTGTGTGTGCACATGTTTGTATAGGTTTATGTGTTTGTGTATGCGTGTGTTTATGATAGTATCTCAAGATGTGTCTATAAATGTGTGAGCACATGCTCATGCATGTGTGTGCATGTGCACACCAGTATATGTGTGTGTCTCTGTGTGATTGTGTGTGAGTGTATGTGTGTGTTCTAGTGCATGGGTGTAAATGTGTGTGTATGCATGCATGTGTTAGTGTGTGTGCAAGTGTGATTCTATGTATGTGCATGTTTGTGTGTGTGTCCACATGTGCATGTACATGTATGTGATTGTGCATGTGTGCACTCATATCTCTATGCATGCATTTTTGCTTGTGTGTGCATGCCTATGTTTGCGACTATGTGTGCCTATATTAGTGCATTTGTATGCATGTGTGTGCACATGTGTGTGAGTAGCACACGTGCATATGTGTGTCTTTTTTTCATGTCAGTGCACGTGTGTGTGTGTTCGTGCATTTGTGTGTGTGTGTGTGCTTATGTGTTTTTGTTACTATGTGTATGCATACTTGTGCTTGTGTGTGTGTGTGCATGTGTTTTGTGTCTTTGTGTGTACATGCATGCGTGTATGAATATGTGTGTGTGTGTTTGCATTCATGAGTTTATGTATGTGTCTGTGTTTGTGCCTCCATGTGTCATTGTGTGCATGTGCAAGGGTGATTATGTACATATGTGCCTGTTTGAATATGTGGGTGGTGCATATGTACTTGTGTGTCTATTTGGGTGAATGCACATGTGCCTGTGTGTACATATGTATGCATGTGTTGTGTGAATGTGCATGCATGCATGTGTGAATGTGTGTGTGTGATTGTGAATGTGTGTGTAGGCATTTGTGTATGTTTGCATGTGAGTGAGTGTTTGTGCTTACCTGTATGATTGTGTGTGTGTGTGTGTACATGTGTGTGTGTATATATGTGCATGTATGCATGTGTGTAGGTTCCTATGTTTGCATTCATATTTGTGTGTATGTCTATGTGCATATGTGTCAATCTGCATTTGTATGTGTTTGTGTTTGTGCATGTGTGTTTATGTATATTTGTGTATACCAGTGTATGTATGTCTCTGTGTATGCATGTGTGTGTACATTTGTGTGCCTATGTTAGTGCATGTATATCTATGTCTGTGTGCATGCAAGTGTATGTGCGTGCATGTGTATATTTATGTGTGTGAGTACATGCATGTGTGTGTAGAAGTGCATGCATGCATATGTGCATGTTGCATTTCTATGGGTGCATTCATGTGTGTGCGTGTGTTCAAGTGTCTATGTGTGTGTTTGTGCATGGAAACTTGTGTGTATGTGTGCATTTGTACATTTGTGCAGGTTTGCATTTGTACGAGTAGGTGTGCATTTGTGCATGTGTACTCTTGTGTGCACGTGTGTGAATGCATTTGTGTGCTTGTTTGTGTGCTTGTTTGTGTGCATGTGTGTTCTCCTATGCATGTGCGTGTGACTGCATGTGTGTGTGTGCTTTAGTGTGCAAGGGAATGTGTACACATATATGTGTGCATATACAAGTGCATGTGTGTGCATTTTTGTGTGCATGCACATATGTGGGTATGTGTGCATGGGTGTGTGTGCACATGTGCATTTGTGTGCATGTATGTGGGTGCACATTTATGTATGCATGTCTATTCGCACTCATGTTTACATGCATCATGCCTATAGGTGTGTGTGCATTTCTATGTGTGTGTGCATGTGTAGGCATGTGCATGTGTGTGTGTGTGTTTGTGTATGCATGTTTGTGCATGTGCATGTATGTGGGTGTGTGTGTACATGTGTGCATGTGTCTGTGTGTGCAAGTGAGTGTGTATCTGTGAGTGCGGTCTCGTGTGTGTGTGTGTGTGCTTGTGTATACTTTTCTACGAGTGTACATGTATGAGCATGTTTGTGTGTGTTCGTGTGGATGTGTGGGTTCATGCCTACGTGCATGTGTGTGTTTGTACAAGTGTGTATAGATATGTATCCATGTGTTGCATGTGTGCTTATGAGCTTGTGCATACATGCATGTGTGTGTATATGTTTTTGCATGTGTGCACGTGCATGTGTGTGTGTCATTGAATGTATATGTGTTTATGCATATGCATGCATGTGCATGTGTGTGTGTGTTTCTATGTGTGTGTATGTATTTGTGCATACTTGTGTGTGTATGTGTGTGTGTGCATGTGGACACATATATATGTGTGTGTATGTGCATGTGTGTTTGTGCATGCACGTATTTGTGTGCACATGTGTGTGTGTGCGTGCACATTTGGTTTATCGTGTGTGTGTTTGTGAATGTGTTGTTTTGCGTGTTTGTGTATGCTTATGTGTGTGTGTGTGAGTTTGTCTGGGTATATATGCATGTGTGTGTACATGTGTGTACATTTGTCTACACATGGGCATGTGTGTGCATGAATGTGTGCATGAATGTGTGCATGTGTATGTAGGGGTTTTTGTGTCTACCTATGCATGTGTGTGCTTATGCATGTGTGTGTGCATGTGCATGTGTGTGAGTATTGAGGTAAATCTTTATATGTGTGTGCATGTGTGCTTGTGCATATGTGTGTGTGTGTGTGCATGTGCATGTGTATGCATGCCTATGTGTGTTTATGCATGTGGGTGTGCATGTTTATATGTATTAGTGCATGTGAATGTGTGTGTGGGTACATGTGCATGTGCATTCTTGTGTGCATACTTGAGCATGTGCATGTGTGTGTGAACGCATTTTAGTGATTGTGAGTGTCTGTTAGTGTGCTCATGCATTCCTGTGTGTGAGCATGTCTATGTGCAAGTGTGTACATGGTTGTGTGCATGCATATGAGTGTATGTGCATGTCTGTGCAACTGTGTGCACATGTGTTTATTTTTCTATGTTTGCATGAGTGTATTTTTTTAGTTATGTGTGGGTGTTTATGCCAGTGCATGTGCATGTGTTTGTATGCATGTCTGTATGTGGGTGTGCATGTGCGTTTGAGTTTGCATGCATGTGTGTGTGCAAGTTTGCATAAGCATTTGTGAGTTTGCTTGGGTGGGAGTGTTCATGTGCATGCATGTTTGTATGTTTGTGTCTGAGTGTACAAGTGTGTGGATCTATGCACACATGTGTCTGTGTTTATGCTCGTGTCTCTATGTGCATGTGCATATATGTGCATGTGCACGTGTGTGAGTCTTTGTATGTGTGTGCTTGTGTGTGTTCATGAGTGTGCATGGTCATTTGTGTGTGTGCATGTGTTTTTGTCTTTATGTGTGTCTACACATGTTTGTGTTTATGTGTGTGAGCATATGTGTGAGTGTGTGTGCATGTCAAGGTATTTGCATGTTCAAGTACTTGTTTATCTTTTTATGCGTGTTTTTATTCATTTGTACATGCATGTATACTTGTCTACATGTATGGATGAGTGTACATAAGTGTGTGTGTGTGGGTGTGTGCATGTCTGTGAATGTGTGTGTGTGTGGATGTGTGTGGGAGGGTGTGTGTGTGTGTGTGCATGTGTATGTGTGTGTGTGTGTTTGTGCATGGATGTCTATTTTTGTGAGTACATGCATGTGTTCTTAAGTGTAGGCATTCATGTACATAGATGCATGCATGTGCATTTGAGGGTGTAAATGTTTGCTTGTGCATGTATGTGTGTGTGTGCGCCTGTGTATGCTTGTGTGTCTATGTGTGCATTTGAGTGTATGTGTGTGCATGCCTGAGCGTGTGTGTGCAACTATACAATATGTGTGTAATATGCATGTGCGTGGGTGTGTGTCTGAGTGTATTTAGCTACATGTATGTGTGCATGCATGTGTGTGAATACCTATGTGTGATTGTTTGTGTACATAAGTGATTGAGTGTGATTATTTGTATGCATAAGTGCTTGTGTGCATTTGTAGATGTTCATGTGTATGTGATAGTGTGTGTGTAAATTGATGCATGCATGTGTGCACATGTGTTTGCATGTGTGTATGTGTCCTACATGTGCATGTGCATGTGTACATAGGTGTGTGCATGTTTATCTATATTTGTGACATGTGTGTGCACATGTGTATGTTTAGGCACATGAGTCTACATGCATGTGTGTGGGGGAGGGGGCATATTTGTTGGTGTGCATGTGTATGTGTTTTTGTGTTTGTGTGCATGCATATGTAAGTGTGCATGTATGTGCATGCATGTGTGCACATATGTTTGTGCATGCATGCACATGTGTGTGTGGGTGACTACATGGGTGTGTGTGTGTGTTCATGTGTGTGGGTGAGTGTGCATGCATGCATTTATGTGTGTGTGTGTGTATGTATGCATGCACATGTGTGTACGTAGGTGGATGTGCATGTTTTTGTGTTCATGTGTGTGTCTTTCTACTTGTGCATGTGCATAAATGGGTGCATAGTTGTGTGCCCAAATGTGTGTATGCAAATACATGTTTGCATTTATATGTTTTTGTGTGCATATGTATTTGTGTCTACATTTTTATGCATCGATATGCATATGTGTGTTTGTGTGCATATGTATGTGTGTGTATGTATGTGTGTGTGCATGGATCCGTGTGCATGTGCGACTGTGTGAGTGCTTGTGTGCATGTGTATGCATGTGTAAATGCATGTGTGCATGCATGCATGTGTGTGTGTGCATGTGCTTGTGCAGATTTGTTCGTGCCTGTGCATGTGTGTATGCATGGGTGTGTGCGTGTGTGTGTGTTTGCATGTTGTGTGCATGTGTGTACATAGTTTTGCTCATCTGTGCTTGTGTGCATATGTGAGTATGTGAGTGGGTGTGCATGTGTATGAGTTTATATGTGTGCTTGTGAGTGTGTGTATGTGCATGTCTGTTTATGTGTGCATGGGTCTGCATGAATGCACATATCTATGTGCGTGAGTGCATGCACATGTTAGTCAATGTGCATGTGCACTTGCAAGTTTATTTGTGTGTGCACAAATGCACATTTTTGTGTGTGCATGTGTGTATGCATGTATAAGTTTATGTGTATGTGTGAGTGTGCATATGTACATATGTGCATGTGCACATTTTTTTGTGTGCATTCAACTATTTGTGTGTGTACGTGTATATTTGTGTATGCATGTGTGGTTGTATGTTTCTAAGTGTGCATGCTTGCGTGTGTGTGCTTGAGTGTGTGTGTGCATGTACATGTGTGTGTGTGTGTGTGCTTGTGTGCATGTGTGAGTGCATATGTGTGCATTCGTGCAAGTGTGTGTGTAAGTGTGTGTGTGTGTGTATGCATGTGTGTTCATTCGTGCAAGGGTGTGTGAGTGTGAGTACATGCATTTACATGTGTGTGCATGTTTATGTGTGTGTGTATGTGTATGTGTGTGAAGGTGTGTGTGCATGTTTTCATGCTTATGTCTTTGCATAGGGGTTTGTGTCTAGTTGTACGTGCATGTGTTTGTGTGTCTGTAGGTACTAGTTTGTTCATACACATGTGTATACGTGCATGCATGTGGGTGCCTATGTTTTCTATGTGCTTGTCTATTCATGCATGTGTAGGAATGTGTGTGTGTGTGTGTGTGCATATTTTTACATGTGCATTTATGCATGTGCATGTGTGTTTGCATTAGAGTTTGTGTGTTTATGTGATTTTGTGTGCGGGTTTATTTGTGTATGCATAGGTTTGTGCATGCACGTGTGCATGTGTATGTGTACATGTGCATACATTAGTGTGTTTGTGTATGTGTGCGAGTATATGCATATGTGTGCATTCGTGTGTGTATATGTGCGCATATGTTGGTGCATGGTTCTTTGCATGCAAGCATGTAATTACATGTGTTTAAGTGTATGTGTATATGTTTGTGCATGTTTGTGTGACTGCATACATGTGTGAATGAGTGTGTGTGAGCATGTGTATGTGTGCATGTGTGTGTGTGCATGTATGTATATTCCCATGTGTGGTTTTGTGTGTGTGTGCAAGCATACATGTGTGTGTGCGTGGGATTCTAATTGTTCTTGTTTGTGCATGTATTTGTGCATTTGTGCATCTATGGATGTGTGCATGTCTATGCATGGGTACATCCAGATGTGTGTGTACATGTATATGCATGTGTGCTTTCCTATGTCCATGCATGTGTGTGAGTGTGTATATGTGTGCATGCATGTGTATGTGCTTGTGTGTATGTGTGCGTGTGTGCATGTGTCTTTGAATGCGTGTATTCGATTATGTGTATGTGTGTGACTTTTGGTGTGTGTATGTTTGCGTGTGTGAGTGTTTGTGTGTGAATGTATATGCATTTGTGTTTTTCTACATTTGAACATTTCACGTGTATCCTTTCTCCATGTGTTTGATTGTGTGCATATGTGAATGTGTGTGTGTGCTTTTGTGTGCATAGTGTGCATGTATATCTTTGTATGTGCATGTGCATGTGTATGTATGCGTTAGTGCATATGTGTGGGTATACGTATGTGTGCACATGCATTTGCATGTATGTGTGTGTCCCTCTATGGGTGCATGTATGTGTGCAGTGGTATTCCTATGTTTCTGCTTATGCATGTGCATGTGTGTGCGTAGGTGCCTGTGTGCATGCAAATGTGTATGCAAGCATGTTTACATGTGTGTGCCTTTTGAAATGTATGTGCCTTTATTTGTGTGTGTGTACATTTGTATTTTTGTATGCATATATATGTGTGCATGTGAAAGTGTGCATGTGGTTGTGTGCATGGATGTGCATATGTGTGAGTGTGTGTTTTTTCTTGTGTGTTCATGGCTTGGCTCTATGTGTACACGTGTGTGTGTGCATTTCTTTTTGCATTGAAGTGTGCATGAGGTTGTGTGTGAGTGCATATATGTCAATGTATGAGCATGTGTTTATGTGTGTGTATGCATGTGAGCATGTTTGTGTGTGTTAATGTGAGTGTGTCTATGTGTATGCCTACATGTGTGTGCATTACTGTGTGTGTTTATATGTCGGTGTGTGTGTGTCTTTGCATGTGCATTTGAGCATATGTACTTGTTTTGGTGCGTGTGTATGTGTGAGTGAATGCATTCATTTGTGTGTATGTATGTGTGCGTCTATGTGCATGCAAGCATGTGTATTTGTCTCTGTGTGTTGGCATCTATGCGTGCCAGTGGGTGTAGGCATATGTTTTTGTACACTTGAGCATATATCTCTATGTGAACATGGACGTGTTAGTGCAAGTCTGTGTGTACGTGCATGTGTGTGCTTGTATGTGTGTGTGCATGAACTCATGCATGCGAGTATGTGTGTGTGCACGATTGTGTGTTTGTGTGTGCATGTGTATATGTGTCAATCTATGTATGTGTTCATTCGTGTGTGTGTGTGTGTGCTTGAGTATAAGTGCGTGTGGGTGTGTGGATGTGTGTGCACATTTTGTGTGCATGTGTGCATGTTTGTGTTCATATGAGTGTGTGACCCTGTGTGTGAGTGTGTGATTATGAGTGTGTGTGTGTGTATGTACGTGAGTGAGTGTGTGTGTGTGTGCATGTGTTTCTTTGTGCATATGTTTCAGCACTTGTGTTTTCATGTATGTTTGCATGCACATACATGCATGTGTGCATTACTATGTGAATATGTTTGTGTGTGTATTCGTGTGTGCATGTATGCATTTGTGTGCTTGTGTGTGTCTTAGTACATGTGTGTTAGTGCATGCATGTGTACATCCATGTGCACGTGTGTGTGCATGTGTGTACGTGTGCATGTTTATGAGTGTGTGTGTGTGTGTGCCTCCATTATTTGCATGTGCTTGTTTGTGCTGATGTAAGTGAGCTCATGTGCATGCGTGTGTGTGCTTGGGTGTATATGCTTGAATGAGTGTACTTACATGCATGTGTGTATGCAAGTGTGCATGTGTGCCTTCGTGTGTGTATGAGAGAGAGAGAAGTTGCTTGTGTGTGTACATGTAGTGTGCATGTTTGTGCATGCATTTGTATGTGTGTGTATGCCTCATTATTTGCATGTGCTTATTTGTGCTACTTCATGTGCCTATTTGTGCAAGTTTGTGTGCATGCATGTATAGATGTGTGCATGGGTGTACATGTGTATATCAGTGCATGTGCATGTTTTCTTACTTTTGTGGATGTGTTAGCATGTGTGTGTATGTGCATGTTTCTAGATGTGTGCTTGCATGCAAGCATGTGTTTGTGTGGAGTTGTGCTTGTTTGTGCACATATGACTTTGTACATGTGTGTGTGTGTGTTCATGTGTGCGTGTGTTGGTATGTGTGTGAGTGCTTGTGTGTATGATCTTGTGTGTTTCTACATTTGTTTGTCTACGTGTGTGTGTGCATATGTGCCAATAGTTATGGTTCTATGTGTTCATGCATTGATGTGTTTGTGTGTGCCTTAGAATGTGTGTGCATTTCCATGTACTTGTGTGAGTGTGTACATGTCTGTGTGTGTGATAGTATATATGTGTGCGTGCAAGTTTGTGTGGGTGTGTGCATCTAAGTATATATGTGTGTGCATACATGTGTGTGGACATCTATGTGTTTGTGTGTGCAAATGTGTGCACATGTGTGCATGTGTGTATTCATATGTGCATGTTTGAATGCATGTATTTTCCTACATGTTATTTCCTGTGTGAGTGCATGTGTATGAGTATGTGTCTGTGTGTGTGGCTATGTATGGGTGTTTGTTCATTTGTGTGTGTGTGTGTGTATATGTGTGTTTGTGCACGTACAATTATGTGTGCCTATATATGTGCATGTGCATAAGCATGAATGTGCTTGTCTACATATGCATGTTTGCATGTGTGCATTCATGGTGCTTATGTGTGTGCACATATGTGCAGTTGTATGTGTGTGTGCATGTTCTTGTGTGTTTGTCCATGTGCGTGTGCTTCTACCCATGTGTTTGTATGTGTGTGTATGTGTGCCTTTGTGTGCATCTATGTGTATGGGTGCTTATGTTTATGTCTAAGTGTGTGTGGGTGTGTGTGTGCACAGTGTGTCTATGCATGCTTATGTGTGTGTAGGCATGTGTTTGTATGTCTGCATGTATGTATGTACTTTATTTGTGAGTACTTGTTTTTGTGGGATTTGTGCATGTGTGTATCTACTTGTTTGTGTGCATGAGTGTGTGTATGTGTGGGCATGGCATTTATCTTGGTGTGTGAAGGTGTGTGCATGTTTGGGTGCATATGTGTATGTGTGTATTTGTGAGAGTGCATGTGCATGTGCATATGTGTGTGAGAGTGTGCGTGCGTGCATGTATATGCATTTGTGTGGGATTGCTTTTGTGTATTTACATGTGTGGATGGGTCATGCATCTGTGTCTGTGTTCATGTGTGTTTGTGTGTATGCATGTGTGCTTGTATTTGTGTGTGTGCATGTGTGCATGATGTGTGAGTGCACAAACATGCATGTGCATGTGTGTTTGGGTAGCAAGATGTGTTCATGTGCATGTGCATGTATGTATGCATATATGTATGTGTATGTTTACATGGGGCATGCACATGTGTGTGCATGTACATGTGCTTAAAAGTATTCATTTGTGTGTGCATGTTTATGCATGTTTGTGAATGTGTGTGCATGTGCATAATTAGGTGTGTGTGTGCATATGTGCATGTTTGTGCGTGTGTTTGTGCAAATGTGCATTCGCACTTGTGGGTGCATGTGCGTAAGTGCTCATGTGAGATTGCATGTGTGAGTGCATGCGAGTGTGTGCATGCATGTGTTTGTGAGTATTTTTGCATGTGTTCAAGTGTGTTTATGTGTTTGATTATGTGTGCAAGCATAAGTGTGCATGTATGTGCATGTGTGTGTTGGTGTGCATTTGTTTATGTTTGCATGTCCATTATTTGGGTGATTGTTTTTATGCATGTGTGTGGGTCTACATGTTCATGCATGTGCATATGTGTGCAAATACACGTTTGTGTGCATATGTATATGTGCATGTGGCCTCTATGTGTGTGCTTGTGTGCACATGTGCATGCACTCACATGTGTGCAAGTGTGAATGTATTTATGTGCATGAACAAGTGCATGTGTGTGTTTGTGTACTTATGTGTGTGTATGCTTGTGTATTGTTGTGTGTGTGCACCCATGTGGGTGTATGCAAGTGTATGTGGATGCACATGTGTTTGCATGTCTATATGCATTTGTGTGTGTCTGTCCATGTGTGTGGGTGTGCATGTGTGATTTATTTATTTGTGTTTGTATTTATGTTTGTGTGTGTGTTTACATGTGTGTGCATGCATGTATGTCTATGTGTGTATGTGCATATGACTGTGAATGCATGAGTAAGTGGCTGTGCCATTTGTAGATGGGTGTGTGTGTATATGTTTGTGTGTAGGTATGTGTGCATGTGCATACTTGTGTGTGTACGTGTATGTGCATGTGTGCGTATGTGTTCTAGTGTGTGTATGTTTGTGTGCACTATGTGTGAGTGTAAGCATGTGCATGGATAGGTGTGCACACACCTATGTGTGCATATGCAAGTGTGTGTACATGTGTGCCTATGTGCTTTTGTGTGTATTTACATGTGTGTTTCTTTGTGTGTGTGTTTGTGTGTGTGTGTTTGTGTGTCTATGTGCATGTATATGTAAGCACGCATAGGTATGTGAATGTATGTGCATGTCTATGGGTTTGTAATGTGTGCATGTGTAGGAGGACGGTATGTGTGTATACATGTGTTTGTGTGTGCATGTATATGTTTTCTTACATATGTGTGTGTGTAGGGGCAGATATAAAGATTTGTGTAAGTGGTGTATGTGCACATATGTGTGTGTGCATGTTTGTGGCTGTGTGTACATGCTCTTATGTGCATGCTTTTGAGTTTGTTTGCATGCGTGAATGCATATGTGTGTGCATGTGGGCACATATTTATGTGTGTGGATACATGTTTGTATTTCTCTATGTGTGCATGTACATGTGTACATGTGTGTGATTTTGCATGTGTTTGTGTGTGTACATGAGAGTGTGTGTGCATATGTGCATGAGTGTATGTGAATGTGTATTCATCTATTTGCATGTGTGTGTCTGTGTGTGCAAATGTGTGCATGCACACACTTGAGTGCATGTGTGTGTGTGTGTAAATTTGTGTGCTTATCAGTGTGTGTGTTTGTATATTAGTGCTTTTGTAGTGTGTGACTATCTTTGTGTGTGTTTGTGGTTGTGTGCCCATGTGTTTGTGTGCATGTACAAGTGTGCGTATGCATTGACATGTTTATAAATGTGTTTGTGTGCATGCATATGTGTTTGTTTGTGCATGTATTTGTATGGGTCCATGCATAAGTGTTCATGTCCATATGTGTGCATATTTGTTCATGTGTGCATGTGCATTAACTTATGTATATATATATATATATGTTTGTGAGTGTGTGAAAGTGCATCTACTTTTTTTTGTGTTTGTATGAGTGTTTGTATGTGTGTGTGTGCATATATGTGCATATGTGATTGTGTTGGTGTTTATGTGTGCACAAGCAGTTGTGTGTGTGTGTTAGTTCATGTATGTGCATATGCATACATCTGTGTATGTGCAGATGTGTTTGTGCCTCTATGTATACATGTGTATGTGATTGTCCATGTGCATGCACATGTGTGCATGAGTGAAGATGTGTGCGTGTGCACGTGCGTGTTTGTGTGTGGGTGTGCACATAGGTCTAATTTTGTGTTACATTGTGTGCTTGCATGTTTGTGTGTCTCCACGTTTTTGTGCATGTGCATGCATGTGTGTGTCGGTTTGTGTGGCTATATGTGTGTCTATGTGTGTGCATGTGTGTATGTCTGCTTGTGTGTGTGTTCATGTATGTGTTCTTATGTTTATGTGTTCTTGTGCAAGTGTGTTGTGGATGTGTGTGTGCATGCATATGCACGTGCATGTGTGTGTACGTGTGTTTGTGTATGTGTGTGTGTGTGCATGTGAGTTGATGCATATGTGTATGTGAGTTGGTGTCTATGTAAGCATGTGTGTTTTGTGTGCATGTGTCTGTGCATGCAAAGGTGTGCAGGTGTGGATGTGAGCATTTGTTTGAGTGTGCTTGGGTTTCTGTTTGCATATGTGTGAATGTGCTTGCTTGTATATGTATGTGTGTGTGCATGGTTGTGCAGGTGCATGTGTACTATTATGCGCATGCAATTGTGCACCTCTTTCAGTTTCTTAATGTACATTTGCATTTCTACATGTGTATGTATATGAATATGCGTGTGTACCCATCAGAGGATTATGCATGTGCATGTGCATATGAGTTTGTGTGTGTTGGAGGAGGGGGTGTGCACTTATATATGTGTGTTAGTGTGTGTGCACGAGCACATGCACACTTGCATGTATGTGCTTGTGGGTGTAGGAGTATGCATGCGTGTTCACATGTTTGTGGGTTTGAGTAGGTGTTTGTGTGTGTGCATGCATGTGCTTGCATTAGTGCATGTGTGTGTGTACACAGGCACATGTGTGTGTGTCTCAGTACATGTGCGATTGCTCGTGTGTGTGTGAGTGTGCATGTGCATGTCTGAGATTGTGCATGTGTCTGTGTGTGTGTGTTCTCAATTGTGTGCACGTGCATATGTCTGTGTTTTTGTTTGTGTATGTGCGTGTGCATGCGTATGTATGTGTGTGTGTGTGCATGTGCTTGTTTTTTTTGTATTTTGAGCATGCATGTGGGTGTACATAGAAGCATGTGCTTGTGTGAATGTGTGTATCTATATGTATATGTGTGCATGCATTTATGCATGCATGTGTTTGTGTGTATATGCATGCATGTCTGCTTATGTGAATGTATGGCTGCATGTGTGTGTGTGCATGTGTTTGTGAGCATGTGCTTGTATGCATGTATTATGCATGCATGCATGTATGAATGTGTGTGTGCATATATGCATGTCCATGTGTGTGTTTGTATGTGCTTGTGTGTTAGCACGTGGGAGGTTGTATGAGTGTGGGTGCATGAATATGTGTGCACATGGCCACGTGTTCGTGTGTACCTTTGTGTGTGTATGATTTTTTATGTGTGTGCGTGTTTGTGTGCATGCTTATGTGTTGGTGCATATGGGTGTGTGTGATTGGGTTCATTGGTGTTTGTGTGTGTGTGTACATGGGTGTGTATGTGTCTGTGTCTGAGTGTGTGTGTGCTTATCTATTTGAGAGTGTGTGCATGTTTTTTTATGCATGTGTATGTGTGTTCATGCATGTATATTCATGTATGTGAGTGTGTGTGTGTGTGTGCGCACTTGTGTGTGCATGTGCATGTGTGTGTGACTACATGTGTGTATTTCTTTGTGTGTGTGTTTATGTGTGTTCATGTGTTTGTACATTTCATGTGTGTGTACATGCATGCATGTGTTCTTGCACATGTGTGCAAACATGAAAGTGTGTGGGTGTGTTTGTGTATGTGTGTGTGAGCATGTATGTGGGTGTATGTGTGTGTCTATATATGTGGGCATGTTCATGTGTGTGCATGCATGCATGTGTGTGTGGGTTCATGTGTGCAAGCCAGAGTGTTTGCCTGCATCTGTATGTGTGGGTGTACGTGCATGAATTTATATGTGTGTGAGTATGTGTATGCCTATGCATGTATGTGTGAGTGTGTATACTTAGTATGCTTGTATGTGCCCATGTGCATACATTTGTGTGTTTATTCACTTGTGTTCTCTTGAGTATATCCATGTTCATTTGTGTTTACTTGTGTTGCTTCTACATGTGCATGTGTGTTCTTGTGTGTTTGCTTGTGTGTGTAGGTGCACATGTATGTGTGTTTGTGCATATGTATGCGTGTTTGTGTGTCTGTGACTGTGGGCTTGTGACTTTGTTCATGTGCAAGTGAGTATGCTTGCTTACAAACATCTATGTATATGTTTGTCTATGTATGTGTGTATTTGTGTGCATGTGCACATGTGTCTTTAATTGCATGTACATGTGTGTGTACCTTTGCAAGTGTCTATAGGTGTTTGTGCTTCTTCGTGTGTGTGCATGTGTCAGTGTGTGTGTTTGTGTATGTGTTTGAGCATGTTTGTGTGTGTGCATGCTTATGTATGTGTGCATGTGTTTGTGTGCATTGGTGCATATTTGTGTGTATTAATGCATATGTGTGTTTGTCCACATGTGCATGTACATGTATGTGATTGTGCATGTGTGTGCATGTGTGCACTCTCTTGTCTTTGTGCAAGCGCTTGTGTGTGCGTCCCTGTGTTTGCGACTATGTGTGCCTATATTAGTGGATTTGTATGCGTGTGTGTGCACATGTCTGTGAGTATGTGCATGCACTTATGGGGGCATGTGTGTCTGCTAGCACACATGCATGTGTGTATATGTGTGTGTAAGATTGTGTGCATGTCAATGCACGTGTGTGTGTGTGTTTAAGCATGTGTGTATGTGTGCTTGTGTATGTGTACATGGGCTTGTGTGTGTGTGTGTGTCTGTGCATTTGTCTATGTATTTGTGTGTGCATGCATGTATGTATGAATTTGTGTGTGTGTGCATTCATGCTTTTATGTGTGTGAGTGTGTTTGTGCCTGCATGTTTCGTTGTGTGTGTGTGTGATTATGTGCCTATTTGAATGTGTGGATGGTGTATATGTACTTGTGTGTATGTTTGGGTGAATGCACATGTGCTTGTGTGTACATATGTATGCATGTGTTTCTGTACATATGCATGTGTATGTGTTTATGTGTGTATGTGCATGCATGCATGTGTGAATGTGTGCGTGTGAATGTGCATGTGTGTATGTTTGCATGTGAGTGTTGTGCCTACATGTCTGCTTGTTTGCGTGTGTACGTGCATGTGTGTGTATGTATGTGCACATATGTGTGTGTGTGTAGGTGCCTATGTTTGTATTCCTATTTGTGTGTGTATGTCTACATGTAAATGTGTTAGTCTGTATTTGTATGTTTGTGTTTTTGCATGTGAGTATATGTATGTTCGTGTGTACAAGTGTATGTATGTCACTATGTATGCATGTGCATGCACATGTATGTGCCTATGTTAGTGCATGCCTATCTATGTTTGTGTGCATGCAAGTGTATGTGCATGCATGTGTATATGTATGCGTGTGAGTACATGCATGTGTGTGTAAGAGTGTGTGCATTTATATGTGCACGTTGACATTTCTATGGGTGCATTTTTGTGCATGCATGCAACTTTGTGTGCATGTCTGTGTTCGAGTGTGTAGTGTGTGTTTGTGCATGGGAACTTGTGTGTATGTGTGCATGTGTATTTGTGTGTTTGTAAATTTGTGCAGGCTTGCATTCGTGTGAGTAGGTATGAATTCATGGTTGTGTACTTTGTGTGCATGTTTGTGTGAATGAATTTTTTTTCTTGTTTGCATGCATGTGTGTGGGTTAGTGTGTAAAAGAATGTGTATTCATATACATGTGCATGTACAAGTGCATGTGTGTGGGTATGTGTGCACATGTGCATCATTGTGTGTGTATGTAGGTGCACGTTTATATATGCATGTCTATTTGCTTGTGTGTTTACATGTGTCATGCCTATAGGTGTGTGTGAATTTCTATGTGTGTGTGCATGTATGTGTGTATTTGTACATGCATTTTTGTACATGTGCTTGCATGTGGGTGTGTGCACATACGTGTGTGCATGTGTGAGTGTGTTCTTGTGTGTGTGTGCTTGTGCATACTTGTCTACATGCGTGTATGTATGAGCATGATTGTGTGTGTTCATGCAGGTGTGTGGGTTCATGCCTACGTGTGTGTGTGTGTGTGTTTGTACAAGTGTGCATAAGTATGTGTCCATGTGTTGCATGTGTGCTAATGAGCATGTGTGCACATCTGTGTGTGTGTGTATGTGTTTTTTTTCTTTGTGCACATGCATGTGTTTGTGTCATTGCAAGTATGTGTGTTTGTACATATGCCTATGTGTTTGTGCATATGCACGTGTGTATATGTCTACATGTGTGTGAGCTTCTATGTGTATTCATGCATTTGTGCATACTTGTGCATGTGTACATGTGTGTGTTCATGTGCATGTGCGCATGTGGGTGCATGTATATGTGTGTGTGTGTATGTGTGTTTGTGCATGCACGTATTTGTGTGCAGATGTGTAAGAGTGTGCGTGTTTGGTTTATCATGTGTGTGTGTTTTTGAATGTGTAGTTTTGTGTGTTTTTGTATGTTTATGTGTTTGTGTATGTTTACGTGTGTGTGTGTGTCTGAGTTTGTTTGGGTATATGTGCATGTGTGTGTATGTTTGTCTACATGTGGGCATGTGTGTGCATGAATTTGTGCTTGTGTATGTGGGGGTTTTTGTGTCTACCTATGCATGTGTGTGCTTATGCATGTGTGTGTGTGCATGTGTGCATGCATAAGCACATGTGTGTGTATTTAGGTAAATCTTTTTATTTGTGCATGTGTGCTTATGCATATGTGTGTGTGTATGTATGTATTTGGGTGTGTGTGCATGTTTGCATATGCATATGCATATGTATGCATGCCTATGTGTGTGTATGCATGTGTGTGTGCATGTTTATATGTGTTAGTGCATGTCCATGTGTGTGTGTGTGTGCATGCATGTGTGTGTGGGTACATGTGTATGTGCATTTCTCTATGCATACTTGTGCGTGTGCATGTGTGTGTGAAAGTATTTTGGTGATTGTGAGTGTGTGTGAGTGTGCTCTTGTGTTTGTATGTGTAAGCATGTCTATGCGCATGTGTGTACATGATTGTGTGCACATGTGTTTATTTCTCTATGTTTCCATTAGTGTATTTTTGCAATTACATGTGAGTGTTTATGCCAGTGCATGTTCGTGTGTTTGTATGCATGTTTGTGTGTGGGTGTGCATGTCTGCATGAATGTGTGTGTGCATGTATACATGTGCACGTGTGTGTCTGTGTGTTCTTGTGTGTTAGCACGTGGGCAATTTAATGAGTGTGGGTGCATGTATTTGTGTGCACGTGGGCATGTGTTTCTATGTACCTTTGCGTGTATATTATTTTTATGTGTGTATGTATTTGTCTGTATGCCTATGTGTGGGCGCATTTGGGTATGTACGATTGGGTTCATGGGTGTGTGAGTGTGTGTGCATGGGTGTGTATGTGTCTGTGTCTTAGTGTGTGTGTGCTTATCTATTAGAGTGAGTGTGCATGTGTTTGTGTGCTTGCATATGTGTGTGCATGCATGTGTATGGATGAATGTGAGTGTGTGTGTATGTGTGCACTTGTGTGTGCATGTGCATGTGTGTGTGCATTTATGTGTGTGTGTGTATGCATTTATGTGTGTTCATGTGTCTATACATTTAGTGTGTGTGTACGTCCATCTTAGTTTTCATGCATGTGTGTTTTCATGTGTGGGTGTGTTTTTGTATGTGTGTGTGAGCATGTATGTTGGTGCATGTGTGTGGGTTCTTATGTGCATGCCAAGGTTTGTGCATGCATTTGTATGTGTGGGTGTGCGTGCATGCATCTATGTTTTTGTGAACATGAGTATGCCTATGCACATAGTGTGTACTTAGTATTCTTGTATTTATCCATGTGCATGTGTTTGTGTGTGTTTATGTACATGTGTTCCCCTAAGCATATCCATGTTCATTTGTGTTTGTGTGTGTTTCTTCTACATGTGGATGTGTGTTCATGTGTGTTTGCATGTGTGTGTAGGTGCACGTGTATGTAGGTGTGTGCATATGCATACATGTTTGTGCATCTGTGCCTCAGACCTTTTCTCTGTGTTCATGTGCATGTGAGTATGCTTGCTTACAAACATCTATGTATATGTTTGTCTATGTATGTATGTATTTTTACACATGTGTACATGTGTCTTTAATTGCATGTACATGTGTGTGTGCCATTGCATGTGTGTGCATATGCATGTGTATATTTATGCATGTGTTTGCATGTGTCTATGGGTGCTTGTGCTTCTTCATGTGTGTGCATGTGTCGGTGCATGTGTGTGTATGTTTTTTAGCATGTTTATGTGTGGGCACATGGGAGTATGTGTACATGCCTTGGTATGTGTGCATTTAAATGTGTGTGTGGGTTTATGTGCATGAGAGCACATGTGTTTATGTGTGCATGTGCACACATGTGTTTGTGTGTGCATGTGTGTGTGTGTGTACATGCATGTGTGCAAGCATGTGTCTGCTTACATGTGTGTGTGTGTGTGTGCAACTATGTGTCTGTAAGTGTGTTCATGTGGGTGCATGTGTGTGCATATATGTTTATGCATGCACGAACATGTGTGTGTGTTTGTGTGTACATGCAATTTTTGTGTAAGTGTGTGTGCATGTGCACACATGTTTATGGGTGCATTCATGTGTGTGTGTTCTCATGTGTGTGTCTGTGCATAAGTGTATGCATGTGTGTGTGTGCATGTGCATGTGTCTGCATACATCTTTGTGTTTGTGTTTGTGTGCATACATGTGTGAGCATGTGTGTGTATGTGTATGCATGCATGTGTGAATATTTGTATGTGTGTGTGAGTGCATGTGTGTGTGTTTCTATACATGTGTGTTTGTCTGTGTGCATGTTTGTGTCTATGCATGTACATGGTTTTATGTTAATGTTCATGTGCCCATGTGTTTGCATAGATGTGTGTGTGTGACTATGTGTGGGTGTATGTGCATGTGTTTACAAGTTTATGCAAGTGGATGTGTGTGAATGTGCGTGTGGGTGTGTGTCTATGCATTGGTGTGTATGCATGTATGTGTCTATAGTTTTGGGTGTGTGTGAGTATGTGCATGTTTGTGTGTGGGTGTTTGTACATGACTATGTGCCTATCTATGCATGTGTTTGTTCAAGTGTTTGGGGTGTGTTCTTGTGTTAGTGTATACATGCATGTGTGTGTGTACATGTGCTTGTGTATATGCATATATGTGGGTGTACATGTGTGTATGTTTTCCATGCATATGTGTGCAAGTCTATTTCTATGTACATGCACATGTGCATCCAAGTACATGTGTTTATGCTTGTGTGGGTATGCATGTGTGTTTGTATATGTGCATGTATGCATGTGTGTGTGTGCATGCATGGGTGTGAGTATTGGTGTCCATGTGTGTGTGCATGCATGTTTGTGTTTCTACATGTGTGCCATTTGCCATCTATGCATTCCATTGCATGTTTGTGTGTGGGTGTGCATACGTATGTGTTTGAATGTGTGTGTGCATGTGTATGTATGCATGCCTTTTTTGTGTGTGAGTGCATAAGTGGTCGTGTGTTCATATGTCTATGTGATCATGTGTGCATGTCCGTATGTGTGTGTTTCCATGTGTTTCTTTTCATGTATGTGTGTGTTCATATTTGTTTGTATTTGTGTGAGTATGTGTGCATGCTTATGTTTGTGTGTGCATGCTTATGTGTGTGTGGACATGGTTGTGTGCATTGGTATGTGTTCTTGTGTTTGTGTTCACTAGTATGCATGTGTGCTTATGTGCATTTATGTATGTGCATCTGTATATGTGCACATTTATGCATGAATGTGTGTGTTCACTTGTGTGCGTGTTAACTATGTCTCTATATGTTCATGTCTATGTGTGTGTGCATACATGTGTTTTTGTGCATAAGTGTTTATCTGTGTGAGTGTGTGTTTTTGCATTCATGTGATAGTGTGTATGTGTGTGTGTACATCCTTCTTTGGGTTTATGCATGTGTGTGTCTAGGTGTGTGTGCATGCAAGCATGTGTGTATATGTGTATGTCTTTGTACACTTTGCATGTGTGTGAGCATTTATGCATTGGTTTGTTTATGTATGTGCTTGTGCTTACATTTAAGTGCAAGCATATGTGTGTCTGTGCTTGTTTATGTGTCTTTGTATATGTGCATATCTATGTGTGTGCATGAGTGTGCATTTGTGCTAATGTCTATAGGTGATCTTGTGTGTGCACATGTGTGCACATGTGCACGTGCATCTGTGCATATGTATATGTGTGTGTGTGCCTATTTGTATTCATGTATTTGTCTATACATGTGTGTGTGAGCGTGTGCAAAGGTGTATATGTGCATGTGCATAAACATGGTTGTGCATGGGTTTGCATAGGTATGCATGTGTGTTTGTGTGGGTTCACATGTTTGTTTATACAAGTGTGTGTCCATTTATGTTTGTGTGTGTGTGTGCATGTGTATGAACATGTTTGTGTGGGTGTGTGTGCATATGTGTAATTTTGTGAGTGTGAATGTGTATATGCATATGTAAGTGTATGCATGTGTGCTTGCATGTGTGTGTGTGTGCATGTGTGCCTTTTTTTATGTGTATAGGTGTGTTCTTATACTTGTGTGGTTGTGATTATGTGTGTGAATGTGCATACATTTGCTTTTATGTGTGCATGTGTGTGTGTTTTAATTTTTGTTCATGTGTGCATCTATGTGTGTGTGGTGTTCATGCATACTTGTGTGTTTGTGTGTTGGTGCAAGACTACATGTGTTGTGTGCATGTGCATGCATATGTGTGTGTGCAATCTTATTTATACATGTGTTTGTGTGCAAGTTCAAGTGTTTATGCATGAGTGTGTGTACATCTATGTGTGTGTGCACATTTATGTGTATACAAGTATGTGTGTGGGTGTGCATGTGTGTGTGCATGTGTTAGTGCTTATGCACGTGTGCATGCATGTGTGTGAGCATGTTTTGCTTATAATTGTTTGTTATTTTGTTTCTTTACAAGTGGATATATACATGTGTATGTGTGCATGTATGGTCATGTGTGTGTGTATTAGTATCTACGTATCTACACATATGCAACTCTGTTTGTGTGTGCAAGCATGTTTTTGTGCATGTATGTGAGTGTTTGTGGATGTGTGTGTGTGTGTGCATGCATGTGTACATGTGTATGCATATGTGTGTGTGCATGGTTGTATATGCTTGTGTATATGTGTATATGTTGGTATGTGCTTGCTTGTGTTTGTTATGCTTATAGATATGTGTTTATGTTTGTGTATGTGCATGTGTGTGCATGAGTGTGCCTATGTGTGTGTATGTGTGTATGTGTTTGTTCATGGTTGCATGTATGTGCAAGTGAGTTTGTGTGTGTGCACATTTTTTTGGCATGTTTGTATTTGTGTGTGCGTGCATGTGGGTTTATGAACATGTATGTGTTCGTGAATTTGTGAGTGTGTGTGTGTGTGCTTGTGTTATTTTGCATGTGTGTGTATAGGTGGTTGTACTTTTATTTGTATACTTGTGTGCATGTGTGGGCATGTGCATACATACATGCGCTCAACTATGTGGACATACGACTAGGCGTGTGTGCATGCATGCATCTGCATGAGTGCATGCACTTGTGTGCTTTGTAGTGTTTGTGTGCTCATGCATGCTCATGCATGTGTATGTTATTGTGTGTGCGTTTGTACATCTGTGTGTCTTTACATGCATGTTGATGTGTGTGCGTGTGTTGTGTTTATGTGTGTGTGAGAGTATGTGTGTGTCGATGTGGGTATATGTGTGAGTAGGTGCACGTGTGTGTATGCATTTGTGCAGTTTTGCATGTGCATGCATTTGTGCATGTAGGTGCACATGTGTGTTGGTTGGGCATATGTGCATAAATGCTTTTATGCATTGTTGGATGTGTTTATGCATGCACACATGCGTGTGTGTGCACATATGCATGTGTTTGGGTTGTGTCATCATGCATGTATGTAGATGTGTGTGAGTTTGAGTGCATGTGCATGTGTTTTCTTGTGCATGTCCATGTGTGTGCATGTGCATGTGCAAGGTTTTGTTTTTGATTGTGTGTATGTGTGTGTGGGTGTGCATGCACGGGTGTAGATGTGTGTGTTGTGTGTGTGTGCTTTTGTGAGCATATGTGCATGCATACGAGTGCATGTGTGCATCCATGCATTTGTGTGTGTGGGCATGTGTACAAGTGCATGTGAGTGTTTACGCATGTGTGCATATTTGAGTATATGCATGTAAGCGTGTGTGTGTGTGCACATGTTTTTCTATGTGTGTGTGCTTGTGTGTGTGCTTGTGTGTGTATGCCCACACACATGTTTGCACAAGTCTGTGTATGCTATACATGTGTTTGTCCATGTGTGCATTTTTTTTTCTATGCATATTTGTACATGTGCATGTGTTTGTCTATATGTTTGTTTGTATGTGTCTTTGGGTGAGTGTATGCACATAAATGTTTGTATTAGGGTGTATGCTTGATTTTGTCTATTTGTGAATGTGCAGACATGAGTGTATGTGTGCATGTTTTTTATGTGTGCGCACATATGTGTGCATGTGCTTATGGACACACACGTGTGCATGAATGTGTTGTGCATGCATATATGCATGTGTATATTTGTGTCTATGTTTGTGTGTATGTGTGTGCATGTCTTTGTATATGTGTGTGTGTGCTTGTTTTTACATGCATGTGCGGTTGTGCAGGCATGTGTGCATACAAGTGTGCATGCACGTGTGGGTGCATGCATGTGTTTGTGCATATGCATGTGCATGTTTGCGTGTGTGCGGTCAGCATATGTGTGCATGTGTATGTGTGTTTGTGCATATGTTTGGGTGCTTGTGTATGTTTTCATGTGTGTGTGTGCAAGTATGCACACATGTATGGATGTGTATTTGTATTTGTACACATGTGTCTATGTTCATGTGCGCATGTATGCATGCATGTGTGTGTGTGCATGTGTATGTTTCTACATGTATGCGTGTGTATATGTGCATGTGTGTATGTGTACGAGTGTTTGTGTGTATTGTTGTGCTTGTGTGTGTGCATGCATGTGTCTATGCATGTGTGTGCATTGGTTTAACTGTGTGTGCTTTATTAGTGTGTATGCATGTGTTTAAGTGAGTGTGTACATGTATGTGTGTGTGCATATGTGCATGTGTGTGTATGAGTACATGTGCATTTAAGAGTGTGTTTGTGTTCATGGGTGCATGTGTATATGTGTGTGTGTGTGCATACATTTTTGTTTGTGTGTCTAAGTTTGTGTACATGTTTCTATGTGTGCATATGCATGCACATGTGCATGTGTTTGTGTATTTATAAGTGAGTGTGAGGGTGTGTATATGAATGCATATTTTCGTACAAGTGTTTGTTTATGTGCATGTGCATATGTGTGTCTCCTTGCTTGTGTGTGTGTGCATGTTCATGTGTTCATACTCATGTGTATGCATGTCAAAGTGCATCTCTTTGTATGCATACTTCTATTTATGCATGTGCATTTATGCTACATTTGCATGCATGTGTATGCATATGTGCATGTCTATGAGCCTTTACTTGTGCATGTGTGTTTCTTGTGGCAATGCATGTTCATGTGCACACATGAACTTGTTTATGCATGCACGTACGCTTATGTGTGTGTGTATCTATAAATGATAGTCTGTGCATAGGTGTGTGTGTATGTGTGTGGGTATGTATGCATGCATGTTTGTGTGTATGTGTGCATCTAAGCATGTGCATGTGTGTGTTCATGTGTTTATCCATGTGCATATCTGTGTATGTGAATTCATGAGTGTCTACATAGGTGTGTGCATGTACATAAAGATGCATAGGTTTGTGTGTTCTTGTGTGTGCATGTGTGCAGGCATATACATGTATGTGTTTGTGGGTGTGTGAATGTGTGCATTCATTATGTATATGTGTGTGCACATGCTCACATGTATAGGTATACATATGTGCATATGTGTGTGTGTACATATGCATGTGCATCTACATGTGTTTGTGTTTTTGTGCATGTGCATATGTTTTTGTGTATGTGTGTGTATGCATGTGTGTGCATGTATATATACATGTCTATGTGCGTGAGTGTGTGTGCATGTATTTGTCTATATGTGTGTGTGCATGTGTTTGGATTCTTTTGAATATTTGTGTTTGTACGTGCATGAGCACGTGTATGAATGTGTCTATGTGTGCATACATGCATGTGTCTATCTTCATGTGCACATGTGTGTGTGTGCATGTGTTAATCTATGCTTAGGTGTGCTTATATGATTATGGGTGTATGTATGCATATGAGTTGGTGAGAGTGTGGCATGTGATTGTGCATGTGTGTGTGTGTTTATGTGCATATGGGTGTGCATGTATGTGTCTACATATATGTGTGCATGTGCATGCATGCACATGTGTGTACATGTGTATGCATGCATGTGTACATGTATATGGGCATGTGTATATGCATGTGTGTGTGCACATGAATGTGTGTGTGTGTTTGTTTGTGTGCATGTGTGTGTACACATGTGTGCGAGTGGTGCATGTGTGTGTGCATCTATGTGTGCATGCATGCTTATGCATTTATCTATATGTGTGTGAGTGCATTCTTGTATGTGTTTGAGTGTGTATTTGTGTGTTTGTGTGTGTGTGTGCATGTCTTTTTATGTGTGTGTGTGCATGTATGTTTGTGTGTGCTTATGGATGCATGTATTAGCATGCACGTGAGCATGTAAATGCATGTGTGTTTGTTTGCATACATGTGTATATGTGTTTGTGTGTGCATGTATCTATGTGTATGTATGTGTGTGTGTTTGTGGCTAAATGTGTTCATGTGTGCATGTCTTCTTGTGCATGTGTGCACATAGCAATGTGTTTATGTGTGATAATATGTGCATGTATGTGCATGTGTATGTATGTGTGTATATATGGTTGTGTGTATGTGGATGTGCCTGTTGTCATTTGTGCTTATGTGTATATGGGTGCATTCTGTGCATGTGTGCAAGCATGTATGCATACATGTGTAAAGGCATGTGCATGTGCGAGTGTGTATGTGCATGTGCATGTAAATATGTGCATATTTTTGTGCATGTCTACGTGTAAGTGTGTGTGTGTGTGTGTTCATATTTGTATATCTGTTTATGTGCAAATATACGTTATGTGTGCGTCTATGTGCTATTTATACTATGTGCGCATGTGTCTATGTGTGGATGTGGGTGTGCATATGCATGTGTGTGTGCATAAGTGTTCACTTGTGTGCATGCATCTATGTGTATGTGTGTACTTGTATGTGTGCATTTTTATGCACATGTGTTCATTTGTTTGTGAGCATATGCCAGTGTGTGTGTGCACATGTGTTCTTGTATATGCATATGTATATATGCTTGTGTTTGCATGTGAGTGGTGTGAGTGTGTGTGGGTGTGTGTGTTTCTTTGTATATTTGCAAATGCAGGCATCCCTCTTCATATGCTTATTTGTTTCTAAGTTTTTTTTATGTGTTTGTATAGGTGTGTATGCATGTTTGTGCATGTGTGTGTCATGAGAGAATGTAAGTGTGCATGGATTTGTGGTTGTGTGCATGTGGGTGCTTGTGAATGTGTGTGTCTAATTATGTGCATGTGCATGATGTGTGCTTATTTGCATGTGAGTTTGTGAGTGCAAGTGCATGTGAGAGTGTGTGCATGAGTGTGTGTGTGTGTGCATGCATTTGTATGAGTTTGTGTGATAATGCATGTGTATGTGTTTGTGCAAGTGTTTGTCTGGGTGTCTATGTGTATGTGTGTACATTTTTGTGTCTGTGTGAGCTCATATGTACATATGTGTGCGTGAGAGTGCATATGTGTGCATGTGCATATCCGTGCACTTAAGGGGACATGTGTGTGGCAAAATGTGTGTGCATATGTGATTATGCATGTGTCTATGCATTTGTGTGTGTGCGTTTACAAGTGCTTGTGCAAGTTTGTGTGTGCAAGTGTGTTTGCGAGTGTGTGTGCATGTCTGTGTGCTGTGTGCATGCACGTGTGTGTTGCCTAGTGCACTCGAGTATATACATACATGCATGTGTGTGCAATTGTGTATGTGTGTGCATGTTGTGTGTGTACATGTGTTATGTTTGTGCTTGTGTGTTTGCATGCACATGACTTTGTATGAGTTTGTGTACACTAGAGTGTGTGTGTGTGTGTCCATGTGTATGCATGTGGTTGTGCATGCTTGTGTGTACATGTGTTGTTTGTATCTGCACGTGTGTATAAGTGTACATGCGTGTGTGTCTGAATGTGTGTGCATCTTTGTGCCTTGTAGATGTATGATTATAGGTGTGTATGGGTGTGTGTCTGTGTGCATCTTTGTGTGTTTGTGTGAGCATGTTCTTGCGTGTGTGTATGCATGTGCATGTATGTGCATGCTTGTGTGTGTCTACATGGGCATGTATGTGTGTGGGCATGTGCATGTTTATGTGCATATGCTTGCAAGGGTTATTTATGCTTGTGTCATGTATGTGTGCACGTGTGTCTGTGTGTGCAAGTGTATTTGCATGTTTAGGTGTGTAGGTGTGTGCACATGCAGCTATTTATCTTTGTGCATGTGTGAGAGCACTTACATGTATGTGTGTGCATATGTGTGTGTATACATGTGTGTGTGTGCTTGCTCGAGTATATGTATGTGTACATGTGCATGCCTAGGTGAGTGTGTTTGTGCATTTGTGTGTTAGTGTCAACATGTGCACGTGTGTGTTCATGCGTGTGTTTGGGTGCATCTTTGTTGGTACATATGTTTATGTGTGTGCTTTACGGGTGTGTGTCCATGCATGTATGTTCCTGTGTATGTGCGTGTGACCATGAGTGTGTGCATATATGTATCAGTGTGCATATGTGCTTGCTACACGTGCATAAAATATGTGTGTGTGTGTGTGTGCATGAGTATGCCCATGTGTGTGTATGTATGCACATGTCTATGTGTGTGCATAAGAGTAGTTGTGTGCATCCATTTATGCAAGTGTGCATGTTTGTATGTGTGCAAGTGTGTGTGCATGTATTTGGATATGTGTGTATTCCAATGTATATATATGCATGCATGTGTGTGTGGGTGTGCATAGGTGTATTTTCATTCATGCTTGTGTATGTGTGTTTATGCATGTGTGTGTGAGCATCTATATGTGTGTGTGCGTGTGCACATGCATGTGTGCATTTTTGTGTGTGAGTGTGAGCATGTGCATGTACCTTTGTGTCTATACATGTATGTGTGTGAGCATATTTGTAAGTGTATGTATGCATATCTACATATCTGTATTCCTATGTACATTTATGCTTAGGTATATGTGTGTGTCTTTGTGTGTGCTTGTTTTTGTGCTTGTTGCAGTCTATCTGTGTGTGAATGTTCTTTTATGCATGTGTGTGTGTGTTCGTGCCTACGTGCATGTGCATGTGTATGTGGATGGACATGTGTGTGTGTGTGTCGATGTATTTGTGCTTATATGTTTGTGGGTGTTTTTGCTTGTGTGTGTGTGTGTGCATATGTTTGTGCGCTTAGGTGTGTGTGCATGTGTGCATGAGTGTGTGTGTGCATATGTGTTTGTATGCATCTGTGTGCTTATATGTATGTTTGCATGTGTGGTTGTGTGTGTATGAATGTATGGTTGTGCTTATGGGTGCATGCCTGTGTGTGAGCTTACATGCGTGTGTGTGTGTATGGGTGTTTTTGTATGTCGATTTGTGTGTGCAGTGGTGTCCTTATGTCTATGCATGTATGTGTATGTTTGTACAAGTGTGTGTATGTGTGTTCTCATGTGTGTGTATGTGTCTATGAGCATGTTTAAGATGTTTGTATGTGTGCATGTGCATGTTTAGGTGCATGTGTGAGCACATATGCGTGTGCTTGTGTGTATGTGCATGTTTTAGATTACATGTACTTATGTGTGTTGTTGCATGTGGATGTTCATGTATGTGCATTTGTGTGTGTGTGTGTATATATCTATGTGCACATGCATGTGTATGTGCATGTTTATCTATAAATGTGTTTGTCTATGGGTGTGTGTGTGTGTGCATGTGCATGTGTGTTTGTATATGCGGTTGAGTTCATATGAGTGCATGGACATGCGTGTGCATGTGCATGTGTGAATGTGTGTTTATGCGTGTTGCCTTGTGTGTGTCTGTGTGTGCATGTGTGTGTGTTTGTGTGTATGTGAGCATGTGTGTACGTGTGCATGCCTATCTTTACATGTGTGTGTATGTTTGTGACTTTGTTTGTTCATTGGGGTGTGAGTTCATGTGTGTGTGTTTGTGTGTATGCATGGACGTGTGCATGCATGTCTATATATATATATATATATATATATATATGTTTGTGTGTGTGCATGTGCACATGTGTTTGTCTACATGTGCATGTGTTTGTGTTCACACATGTGTGTATGAGTGTGTATGCATCCATATATTTGTTTTATGTGTGTGCATGTAAGTGTGTGTGTGTGTGTGTGTGCATGTGTATTTTTATATGTGTTAGTTTGTGTGTGATTATGTATGTGTGTGTGTGCATGTGTATGTGTGTTTGTACATCTGAAAGAGTGTCTGTGAGTCTGTATGGGTGTGTATATGTGTGTGCATGTGTATGAATGTGTGCATGCATACATGTGTGTGTTTTTTCAAGTGTGTGTATTTGTGTGAGTTGTTGTTTGTGTGTTTGTGCATATGATCATTTGTGTGCATTGGGCAAGCATGCATGCATGTGAGTGTGCATGTCTATGTGTCTATGTGAGTGCATGTACATCTATGTTTGTATATGTATGCATCAATATGCATGTGTGTGTTTGCGTTATTGCATGTTTGTGAGTGTGTGTGCACATTTGTGCATGCATGCATGTCTAAGTGCATTTGCACATATGTGCATGTGCTAGTCTACAAGTGTGCATGTTTGTGTGTGCGTGTGCATATGTATGTGTAAATTTGTGTTCCATTGTATGCATGCAAGTGCATGACCATGTGTGTGCATGTGTGTGTGCTTGCTTGTGCTTGTGTATTTGTGTGTTCATGTGCATGTGCATGAATGTTCATCAGTGTGCATGTGTGAACATGGATGTGCATTTATGTGCACATGTGTGCATGCCACTATGCTTTTGTGTGACTGTGTTTGTGATTTTTTGAGAGCATGCGTGTGCTTGTGTGAGTGCATGCACATGCATTAGTTGATTTTATAATTTTTTTAATGTGTTTACTAGGGTGCAAGTGTGTGTTTCTTTGTACATGCATGTTTGTTTGTAGATGTGTGCATGTGCATATGCATGTTTTCATGTGGATGTGTGTTTGGGTGTATGCATGTGTGTGTATGTTTGTGTTTGTGTGTGAGGTGTACGTGGGTACATGCATGTGTGTCGAGGTGTTTGTGTGGTAATGTATGTGTGTGTGCATCTGTGTTTATGAGTGTGTGTGTGTGCCTATACTTGTTTGCATGTATGTGTGTGAACCAGCATGTGAATGTGTGTGCGTGTGTATATGTTTATATGTGTAAGCATGTTGTGTGCATGCATGTGCTTATGCATGTCTATGTGCATGTTTTGGTTTATTTATGTGTGTGTGAATAAAATGTGTATATGTGCATGTGTATGCACTTGTGCACATATTCATGTGTGTGTGTTTTTGCTTGTGGATGTGTTTATGTGAGTGTTTGTGTTTGCATGCTCATATGTCTGTGCGTGTGCGTGTTTGTGTGAGTTCTTGCATGTGTGCTTGTGTGTGCACATTATTTGTGTGAGTGCATGCATGCGTGTGAGTGTGGGTGTGTGTTTCTGTGTGTGTGTGTGTGTGTGCATGCTAGTATGTCTATGTGTGCCCGTATAGGTTAGTACTTGAGTGTGTGTATTCTATGCATGTATGTGTGCATATTTGTGAGTACATGTGTGTGTATGCATGTGTGTTTACATGGGTTCTTTTTTGTGTGTGTGCATGTGCATTCCTACAAGTGTGTGTGTGTGTGTATGCTTGTGTGGATGCTTGTGTGTACATGTGTGGACATGTTTGTGCACATTTGTATGTGTTGATACGTTCATGCATGTGTGTACATTTGTGTGTGTGTGTGTGTTTGTATACATGTCATATCTATGTGCATATGTATGTGTCTGTCTATGCAATGTGTTTATGGGTTAGTGTCTATGTGCTTGTGCATGCATCTGTTTGTCTGTGCACGTGAGTGGGGGGTTTTGTTGGTGATTGTGAATTCATGTGTGCATGCATGCATGCAGAAGTATGTGTGCATGCATATGACTTTTATTAGCACACACACACACACATGTGTGTGTGGATGAGTGCATGGGTGCATGTGTGTGTTTGTGTGGGTGTGTGTGTGTTTATATGCAAGTGTGCTTGCATTGTGTGCATGGTTGTTTTCTTATGTGTGTGTGTGTGTGCATTTGAGCATATGTGCAATTCTTATGTGTCTGTGTCTATGTGTGTGCATGCAAAATGCATGAGTGATGTATGTGCATGTGAGTTTATGTGCGTGCGTGTGTGTTCAAGCATTGCACATGTGCATGTGTTTTTGTGCTCACATATGGTGTGTACAAGTGTTTGTGTACATCTAAGTGTGTGTGTGAATGTGTGTGCATGTGTGTGTGTGCATGGTCATGTGTGTGTGTGAATTTGAGTGTGTATGCATATGCCTTTGTTTCTATACATGTATGTGTGTGAGCATATTGGTCTTGTAATTATGTGGGTATATGTGTGTGCATGTGTATGTTTTTTCATGGGTATGTCTACATGTGTTTGTGCATGCCTATGCACTTGTATGATTGTCTACATGTGTGATGGTGTCCATGTGTGTATGTGTGTGTATGTTTGTGCATACATCTATGTGCATCTGTGTGTGTCTTTGTGCATTCGTATATGTATGTGCTTGTGTGCAAGTGCATATGCATGTGTGTGTATGTGTGTGTGTGTGTAGATAGATGTGTGCATGCATATGTACATATGTGTGTGTTCACGTGTTAGTGTGCATGAATTTTGTATATATTTTGTCTTTGTGTGAGTGTGTGTGTGTGTGCAAGCATGTGTTTATGTACATGGGTGTGCATGTGTGTTTATAAGTGTGTACATGTGTTCTTGTATGTTTGTGTACGTATGCATGTGTGTATGTGTGCTTGTGTGGTTGTGTGTTTAGTTGTTTATGTATCAATGTGTGGTTTTGTGTGTTTGCATGTGAGTGTGTGTGTGAGTGAGCATGTGTGTGTATGAGCATGAGTGTGTGTGCAGGTGTTTATGTTCATGTGTGCCTATGTGCAGTGTGTGTGTAGGTATTTGTGAAAGTATATGTGTACATGTGTATGCTTATGTGTGTGTGTGCCTATGAACATGTGTATGCATTAGCATGTTTTGTGTGTGTATGCATGTTCATGTCTTGGTTTATTTGTGAACACGTGCATGCATTAGTGTGGTACTTGTATGTGTCAACATGCATGTGCTCATGTGTGTTATTGTGTGTGCATATGCATTTGTGTGTACATTTATGAATATGTGCATATCTACGTGCACATGCATGTGTGTGCATTATTATCTACAAGTGTGTTTCTATATGCGTGTATGTGAGTGGTGGTCACATATGTGTGTGTTTATGTCTTTTTGAGTGCATATAATGTGCATGAATGTGCATGTGTGTGTGCACAATCGTGTTTTAATATGTGTTTGTGAAGGTGTGATTGTGTGTGTGTACATGTGTGTGTTAATGTGTGTTTATGCAAGTGTGCTTATGTGTATACATGCCTACATTTGCTTGTGTGTGCATTTTTGTGTATCTTTGTGTGTTCATGTTTGTGCATGCATGTGCATATACATGTGTGTATGTATGTATATGTGTGTGTGCATAGATGTGTGAGTGCATGTGTTCATATGTGTGTGTGTGTGTATATGTGCATGTGTTTGGGTGCATATTTTGTGTATGTGTGTGAGTGTGTATGCATCCATATGTCTTTTTATTTATGTGCATATGTAGTTGTGTTTGTGTATGCATGTCCTAGTTATGTTTGTTAGTGTATGAGTGGTTGTTTGTGTGCATGAGTGTGTGTGTGTGTGTGTATGTGTGTGTTTGTGTATGTGTATACATGTGAGTGCATTTTTGTGTGTGTGTGCATGTGTGAGTATGTGTGTGTATTTGTGCATGTGCATGAGTGTCTTTGCATGTCTGTGTGTGTGCATGTGCTTCTATGTTTGTATGTGCATGACTCAATATACATGTATGCATTTTTGTTATTTCATGTGTGTGTGTGTGTGCATATGTGCATGTCTAGGTACACTTGCGTGCATGTGCTACATGCTTGTCTATGAGTGTGTATGATTGTTTGTGTGTGTATGTCTACATGTGTGTATAGTTGTGTGCAAGTAAGTGTATGAACATGTGTGTGCTTGCGTATGTGTGATTGTCTATGTGTATGTTTGTGTGCATGTGAGTGTGCTTTTATGTGTTTGAGTGTGCATGCATTTTTTGCATGTGTACATGGTTATATGCATTTGTGTGCACATGTGTGTGTGCCTTTGTGTTTGTGTATGGGTGGGTTTGCATGTTTAATATGAGAGGATATGCATGTTTGTGTGAGTGCATATGCATGCATTTTGTTGCGTATATAATTCTATGAGTGTTTTTGTTAGGGCGTGCATGTGTGTTTGTCTGTGCATGTGCATATGCATATTTCCATGTGGTTGAGTGCATAAGTGTATGTATGTATGTGTATGTATGTATTTGTGTGTCAAGGTATATGTGTGTCCATGCTTGTGTGTGTAGGTGTGTGGGTGTGTTTGTGTCTGTGTGTGCATGTGTATATGTGTGCATTTGTAGTTGTATGTGTGTGTGTATTCACGATGTAGTAGTGTTTACTATTGCATGTGTGGTTGCATGTTGTGAGCATAAGCATGGGTGTCTATGCATCCATATGGGTTTGTGCGTACGTGTGTGTGCATGCATGTGTTCGAGTTTGTGTGGACGTGTGTGCATACATGTGTGTGTGTTTGTACATGTGTGTGAGGTGTGTGTTTCTGTGTGCATGGGGTGTGTGAGCTTGTGTGAGCATTTGTGCATGCATGTGTATTTGTGCATGGTCTACGTGTGTGTGTGAGTGCATGTGTGTCTCTATTTGTATGTTCATGCATTAATGTGCACTTGCGCATTGCGTGTTATTGCATATGTATGTATGTGTATGTGTGCTTGTCTAGGTGGACTTGCGTGCATGTGCATGTGCTTGTCTGTAAGTGTGCATGTTTGTGTGTGTGTATACATGTGCATATGTCTACAGTGTGTGTAGTTGTGTGCATGTGATTGCATGAACAACTATATGCAAATATGTTTGCATGCTTGTTCATGTGTATGTGGGTGCATGTCTATGTACTTTAGTGATTATACATGTGTGCATTTCTATGTGTGTGTGCATCTATATGTGCTTTTGTGTGCACACGTGTGTGGCCTCTGTGCTTGTGTGTCAGTGTGTGTGAGTGTTTATGCGAGCACGTGTGTGTTTTGTGCAACTGCATCTATGAAAATTGCTTGAGAGTATGATTTTGTGAGTGTGTTTCCTAGGGTGCATGTGTGTATTTATTTGTACATATGTGAGAGTGTGGATGTGTGCATGTGTGTATACATGTTTCAATGTAGGTTTGAGTTTGGGTGTATGCATGTGTGTGTACATGTATGTGTTTTTTTATTGTAGTGTACATGCGTGCAAGCATGTGTGTGTAGTTGTGTGTGTGTATGCACTTGTGTGTGCATGCATGTGTGTGCTGTGTGCATGTGTGGGTGTGCATTTGTGTGCGTGGCCATGTGTGCGTGTCTATATGTGGTTTGCATGTATATGTGTGATCATGGGATGTGAACTTGTGTTTGTGTTTGTGTGTGCAAGCATATTGTGAGCATGCATTTACCTTGTGCATGTTTGTGTGTTTATTTTTGTATGTTTATGTGTGTGTGTCTATGTTTTTTACATATACATTTGTGTGTGCTTGTGTGTGTGTTTTTATAGTATGCTATGTGTGTGTGTGAGGGTCTATTTGTATGAATATATGTGTGTGTGCATGTGTGTGTGTAGGGGGTGCTTGCATGTGTTTCTTCTATGCATGCATTATGTGCATGTTTGTGTGGGTATGTGTGTGTATGTGTACATGTAAATGTGAAATGTGAGTATGTATATGTGTGCACTCATAGGCAAGTGCACACATGAGTGTGTTGTATGCATGCATGTGTGCATGTGTGTGGGTGCAGGTGCATGTGTGTTAGTACGTGTGCCTATGTGTGTCTTTGTGTTTGTGTTAATTATGCCCTTGTTTATGTGTGTGTGCGTGTATGTGTATGTGCAAGTACGTGCATGTTTTTATGTGTTTGCGTGTGTGAGTGCCTATGTATGCATGTGTTCTCATATGTGTGCACCTTTGTACATGTTGATATGTGTATGCATGTGTGTACATTTGTGTGTGTGTTTAAGCCTACATGCATGTCATAAGCTTGTGCCATGTGTAAGTGTGTGTCTATGCATGTGTTTATAGTTTTGTGTGTGTGCATGTGTGTGTGCATCCATTTGTTTGTCCATGTGAATGGAGGAGTGTGTGTTTGTGTGTGTGTGTTTTCTTGAATGTGTGCATATGCATGTTTAGTATGTTAGCTCAGGTGCACATGTGTGTGTAGGTGGGTGCATGGGTGTGTGTGTGTGCATGTGTGCTTTCATGTATGTGTTTGCATGTGTTTATGAAGGCACATGTGTGTGCATGCATGCTTGTATGTGTCTATACATTTGGGTGTGTGAGCATTCCTATGCATATATATGTGTGCATGCATGTGTGCATGTACATGAATGAGTGTATATGTGCATGTATGTGTGTACATCGATGTAAGTGCTTGCAAGCACATGTGTGTGCATCTGTGTTTTTACACACCTATGTGTTTGCACTTGCATATGTGCATCTATGTGTGCATGTGCATGTCCATGCACATGTGTGTGTGTGTGAGTATGAGCATGTGCATATGTTTCTTTAAGTCTATATATTATGTGTGCGAGCATATTTATGTGTGTTTGTGTGAGTGTATGTGTGTGTTCCTTCATGTGCGTGTGCAAATGCACTATTTTTTCTTTGGTATGTGATTGTTGTGTGCTGTTTTTCTTGTTTTCATGCATGTTGGTGTCTATGTGTGTACATGTGCATGTGTTCATGCATGTGAGTGTGTGTTCATGTGCATGCCTACATGTGTGTGCATGTGTGTGCATATGTGTATGCATATGTGTGGTCCCTTTGTGTGTGTTTTTGTGAATGTGCATGTGTGTGCACATGTATGCATTCATGTGTTTTTGAGTGTTTGAGGCTATTTGTGCATTTGTGTGTGTGTGTATACTTGCAATAAATATATGTCTATGTTTGAACATGGTGCACACATGTGCATGTGTCTGTGTATTTTTGAGAGTGTGCATGTGCATGTATGAGTTTGTGTGCATGTGAGTGTGTGTATGCATATGTCTACTTCTTTGTGTGTAGGGATGCATGTGTGTGCATGTGTTTTATGTACGCATGCATGTGTGTATGAGTTGCGGGCATGGATGTGTCTTTGAATGTGTGTGTGTTTGAGCATGGGTGCATTTTTTAATGTGTTTGTCTCTATGTGCTTATGTGTGGTTGTGTGTGCATATGTGTGTTTGTGTTCATGTGTATCTTTGTCTATGAATGTCTGTGTGTGTGTGTGTGCATATGTGCTTCTATGTTTGTATGTGTATGATTCAATATACATGTGTGCATTTTTGTTATGCATGTAAATCTGGGTGCACTTGTGTGCGTGTGCACATGCTTGTCTATGAGTGTGTATGATTGTTTGTGTTCATGTCCATATGTGTGCATGTGTGTATAGTTGTGTGCAAGTGCATGAACATGTGTGGTGCTTGCATATGTGTGCTTGTGTGTGTGTGCGTACTTTTGTGTGCATGTGAGTGTGCTTTTATGTGTTTATGTGCATGTATATGTATGCATATGTGCATGGGTATATGCATTTGTGTGCACATGTGTGTGCCCCTCTATGTTTGTGAGTGGGTGGTTTTGCATGTTTATGTGAGAGCATGTACATGTTTGTGTGAGGTGCATGTGCATGCATTGCTTGTGTGTATAATTTTATGAGTGTGTTTGCCAGGGCAAACATGTGTTTGTCCTTGCATGTGTGTCTGTGTAGATGTGTACATGTGCATATGCAATGTTTCTATGTAGGTGGTGTGTCAAGGTATACGTCTGTCCATGCTTGTGTGTGTGTGTGTGTTTGTGTGTGCATGTGTATATGTGTTCATGTGTAGTTATGTGTGTGTGTGTGTGCATACACACGTAGTTGTGTCTATTAATGCATTTGTGGTTGCATGTGTAAGCATAAGCATGGGTGTGTGCACATCCATGGGGGTTTATGTGTGTACGTGTGTGTGCATGCATGTGTTAGAGTTTGTGTTGACTTGTATGCATACATGTGTGTGTGTGTTTGTACATGTGTGTGAGTGTGTGTTTGTTTGTGTGCATGGGTGTGCGTGCTTGTGTGTGCATTTGTGCATGCATGTGTGTGTGTGTGTGTGCGCCTGTCTATGTATATGTGTGAGTGCATGTGTATCTCTATTTGTATGTGGATGCATTAATGTGTGCATGTGCGTATGTGTTATTGCATGTGTATGTATGTGCATGTGTGCTTGTCTAGGTGCACTTATGTGCATGTGTGTGTTTGTGTGTGTGTGTATACATGTGCATATGTCTACATGTGTGTGTAGTTGTGTGCATGTAAGTGGATGAACATCTATGTGCAGGTGTGTGCATATGGTTGTGCATGTCTAAGTGTGTGCTATCTATGTATTTTAGTGATTGCATGTGTGTGTGTGTGCATGTGTGTGGCTTGTGTGCTTATGTGTGAGTGTTTATGTGAGAGCATGTGTGTTTGTGCAAGTGCATCTAAAAAAATTGCTTGTGTGTATGATTTTGTGAGTGTGTTTGCTAGGGTACACGTGTGTGTTTATTTGTATGTATATGGGTGTGTGGATGTGTGTATACATGTTTCAATGTTGGTTTTAATTTGGGTGTATGCATGTGTGTATATATGTATGTGTTTCTTTGTGGTAGTGTGCATCTTTGCATGTGTGTGTAGCTATGTGTGTGCACACACGTGTGATGTGTGCATGCGTGTATGTGCATGTGTGTGGATGGCCATGTGTGTGTGTCTACATGTGTTTGCATGTATGTGTGTGAGAGTGCATGTGAATGTGTGTGTGTTTGTGTGTGCAAGAGAATTAGGAGCATGTATTTACTTGTGTGTGTTTTTGTATGTCTATGTATGTGTGTGCATGTTTTTGCATATGCAATTGTGTGTGCTTGTGTGCGTGTTTTTTTAGTATGTTATGTCTATGTGTGGATCTATATGTGTGAATGTATGTGTGTGTGTGTGCATGTGTGTGTGTGGGGGTGCTTGCATGTGTGAATCTATTCATGCATTATTTGCATTTATGTGTGTGGATATGTGTGTCTGTGGATGTGTGTGTATACATGTAAATGTGAATGTGAGTATGTATATGTGTGCACACTCAAGCAAGTGCATGCACGAGTGTGTTCTATGCATGCATGTGTGTGGGTGCATGTGTATGTATATTAGTATGTGTGTCTTTGTGTTTATTTTTACGTATGCATTTGTTTGTAAGTGTGCGTGTACGTGTATGAGCAAGTATGTGCTTGTTCTTATGTGTGTGCCGGTGTGAGTGCTCGTGTATGCATGTGTTCTCATATGTGTGCAGCTTTGTGCGTGTTGATATGTGTATGCATGTGTGTACATTTGTGTCTATGTGTTTGTGTCTACATGCATTTCATATGTGTGTGCATGTGTAAGTGTTTGTCTATGCATGTGTTTATAGTTTTGTGCGTGTGCATGTGTGTGTGCATCCATTTGTGTGTCCATGTGAGTGAAGGAGTGTGTGTGTGTGTGCTTGAGTGTGTGCATATGCATGTGAATATTTTAGCTCACATGCACATGTGTGTGTAGGTGAGTGCATGGGTGTGTGTGTGTGTGTGCATATGTGCTTACATGTGTGAGTGCATGATTGTGTGAGACTATTTGTGCATTTGTGTGTGTGTGGATGCTTGCATGTGTATGTGTATAGGTTTGTGCATGGCACACACATGCACATTTGTGTGTGTGTGTGTTTGTGAGTGTGTGCAAGTGAGTGTCTGAGTTTGTGTACACATGAGTGTGTGTGTGTGCTTATGTTAGCTTGTTTGTGTGTGGAGATGCATGTGTGTGCATGTGTTTATGTACGCATGCATGTGTGTACGAGTGTTGGCATGCATGTGCCTATGAATGTGTTTGTGCATGTGTATGTGTGTGTGTGAACATGAGTGTATTTTTGAATGTTTTTGTGTCTATGTGCTTTTGTGTGGTTTTGTGTACGTGTGTGTGTTTGTGTATGGGTGTGTGTGTATGTGTCTATGTTTGTGTGTGTGTGCATGTTTGTGCAAATGTTTGATGCCTGTGCTTCTATTGGTGTCTGTACTTATCTATTTTTTGTGCTTATGTGTTTTCTCTTGTTCATGTGTAGGTATGTACATGCATTTATGCACATGTGCTTATGTGTGTATACATGCATCTTTGTGCATGTGTGTATGCATTCTTATGTGCATATGTTTCTATGTATGTGGATGTGTATGCCTGTGTGTGTATATGTGTGTGTGAATATTTATGTGCATGTGTGCATGTGTGTGTCCATCTATGTTTACATGTAAGCATGTGCACGTTTGAGTACATACATTTGCATGTTTATGTCTGTGTGCATGTGTGCATTGATGTATGCATATGTTTGTACATGCATGTGTGTTTCTTCAACCATTTCTTTGTTTGCAAGTGTGTGCATTTGTGCTTTTGTATGTGTGTGTGAACTTATGTCGATGCATATGGGCGTGCACATGTGGCATGTGAGTATGCATGTGCATATGTTGTGTGTGTTAGTGTGTGTATGTGAGTGTGTGTGCGAGTGTGCATGTGTGTGTGTGTGCATGGATACACATGTGTGTGTCTATGTTGGCATCTATGTGTGCTTATGGGCATGTGTGCTTACCTATGTGTGTGTGTGTACATTCGTATGCATACGTGTATGTGTGTGAGTGGGTGAGCTTGCACTTGCATTTGAGTGTGTGTGCAGTGCATGTATGTGGGTGTGTGTGTGTGTGTCATTACATGTGTGGTCATGGTAGTATGTTTGTGTGCTCCTTTTAATGTATGTGCGTGCATATGTGCATGCACAAAGGCACATGTGTGTGTGTGTGAGTGATATGTGTATGCATGTGCACACATACATATGTGTTTGCATATTTGTAAATCTTCATGTGTGTGTGCATGTCTGCACACATGTGTGTTTGTGTGTGTTTGTGCTTACATGTATGTTTGCATGTGAGAGTGTGAGTATGTGAGTATGCATAAGTATAGGTGCTTGCATATGGGTGTGCATATGTGTGTGTGTTTATATGTGTGTTTATGTGTGTGTTTCTGCATGAATTCTTGCACACACATGTGTGTGTGAGTGTGTACATGTGTATGCATGAGTTTGGGTACACATGAGTGCATGTGTATGCATTTGTGCTTGTCCTTTTGTGTGCATGCATGTGTGTGTGAAATTGTGTTTGTGTAAAGATGTGCATATCTATGTGTGTGTGTGTATGTGTTTATGATTGCATGTGTTCATGCTTGTGTGTTCATGTGTGGTTGTGTGTGAGTGTGCATGTGTCCATGAATGTGTGTGTGCATGATAGAGTATGTGTGTCCTAGTGTGTATGTTTGTGTGCATAGTGTGAGCATGTGTTTTTGTACTATATGTGCATGTACATTTGTGTTTGAATGTGTGTAGGTAAATGCACATGTGTTCATGTGCATACGTGTGCATGTGTGTGTGTGTGTTTGTGTTCATGTGTAGGCATGTGCGTGTGTGTCTGTATATATGTGTATGCATGTGTGTATGCATGTGTGGGCCTATGCATGTGTGTGTGTGTGTGTCTGTGTGCATATGTGCATGTCTTTGTGTGTGAATGTGTATGGATGTGTTTGCATGTGGGTGTCATTTAGTGTGTGTGTGCCTGTGTGTGTGTTTTCATTTACATGTGCATACGTGTGCATGTTTTTCCAGATGTGTGTGTGTGTCTATGTGTTTTATATGTGAGTGTGTTTATGTGTGTTTGCATGTACGTGTCTTCACATGTGTACGTAGGTGTGCATATGTGTGTGTGTGTGCATGTGTGAACATGTGTGTTGTTGTGTGTGTTTGTGGGTGCCTTGACTAGCATGTATTTGTGCATGTATGTAAAAATGTGTATATGCATTAGTGTGTGCATGTGTGCATGTGTTCATGCATGAGTGCATATGTGGTTGTGGGTTTAGGTGTTTGTGTGGGTGTGTTTGTGCATTTGTGTGTGTGTGTGTGATTGTGTGTATGCATTTGTATATGTGTATTTGTAATCGTCCACATGTCCATCAGTGTGTATATGCAGGACTATATGTGAGTGTTCATCCTTACATGTGTATGTGTCTGTGTGTTCATACTTTTATGTGCTATGCACTCATGGGTGTACATGTGTGTGTGTCTTTCCATCTGTGTATATCCATGTGTGTGCATGTGAGCGTATGCGTGTGTTTGTGTGTGTTGTGAGTGAGTGCATGCATGGGCGTGGATTTGGGTATTTGTGTTGGTGTGTGTGTGTGTCTTGCATGTGTGCACATGTGTATATGGGTTTGTGTGTATATGTGCATATACATCTATGTCGCTATGTGCTAGTGTGTGTTAAAGTGGATATGTGCATTTGTACATGTGCATGTGCTTTTTTGTGCATGTGTGTGCAAACTTTTGTGTGCTATGTGCTCATGTTTGAGTGTGAAGTTGTGTATGCCTATGTGTATGCATGTGTGTGTATGCATCCACGAGTTGCACATGTTTGCATGTTTTGTGTACACGTGTGGTGCAAGTGTGTGTGGTTGTATGTGTGTGTGCATATGCATGCATGTGCATGTAGGCATGTGTATATGTGTGTCTGTGTGTGTGCACTTATCAGTGTGTGTGCTTATGCACGTGTTAGTGTGTGTGCATGTGTATTCCTGTGTGTGTGTGTGTATCTGTTGGTGTATGTGTTTACATGTGTATGTGTATATCTATTGGTGTATGTGTTTACATGTGTGTGTGTGTGTATCTTGTTTTGTGCATATGTGTAACATGTTTGCATACATGATTATGCTTATGTGTGTCCATATGTGTGTGTGTACATGTCTACCTGTGTATATGTGTGTGTGTGTGTGTGCATGTGCACAAGTGTATGCGCACATGTGTGTGTGTGTCTGCTTGTGTGCAAGTGCGTGTTTGCAGGTTTGTATGCATTTGTGTGTGTTTGCATACATATGTGCGTATGTGTAAGCATATGTGTGTGTATGTGTGCATGTATTTATATGTGTATGCTTACTCCTACATGTTTTGGTATATGTGTGTGCATGTGCATGTTTGAGTTTGTGTACATGTGTTTGTGTGTGTTTTTACAAGTGTTTTTTGGGTCCATGTGTATCTGCTTATGAGTGTGCTTGTGCACATTTATTTTTATGCATGTATGGGCATGTGAATGTGTGTTGTAGTTATTCATTCATGTCTTTGTGAGTGAGGGTGCTTGTGTGCATGTGCATGGGCATCTATATGTCTGCTTGTGTGTGTGCATTTATACATTTGTGCTTCTTCGTGTGTATGGGTGTGCATGGGTATTTTTGTATGTTTGTGCATCTATGTATATGTATTTATGCTTGTTTGTGTTTGTGTTTGTGCGTGCACGTATGCGTGGTTGTGTGTGCCTATGGTGTGTGTGTACATGTGTGTGTACTTGTTCAGTTGCTTGCATATGTGTGCATGTGTGCAGGCATGCATATGTCTGTGTGTGTTCGTGCATTTGTTTGTGTGGCATGTCTATGTGCATGTGTTTGTGCATATATGTGTGTGTGTTATTTGTGTGTGTATGTGTGTGTGCATTCATGTGCATGTGTAAGTGTGTATGCATCTTTGTGTTTGTGCATGTGTTTATGCTTATGTGTGGGCAAGCATATGTCTGTGTGTATGTGTGCATATGCATGTGTGATAGTGTGTACTCGTGTATATGTGTGTGTTGATATATGATATTATTTGTGTGTTTGTGTGCTTTTGCATGTATATGTGCTAATGTACATGCATGTGTTTAGGTGTGTGTGTACCTTTCTATAGTCATGTTAGTGTGTGCATGTGCATGAGCATGCATGTGTAAATGCATATGTGCGTTCATATGCAAGCATAATACATGCACATGCAGATAGACATACACACATGTGTGTACACATGTACAAGCACACAACTACACAAACATGCCTACATACACACTTATTAACAAACACACACACACACACACACACTGATATATAGACATGCACATGAACAAGTGTGCAACCATAAAATCACACACACATGCATAGACACACACCTGACACATGCATGCACCTTATCATGCTCATACATACAGGCATATGCATACATACTCTAACATGCACACACACAAATACATACACGTGCATGCACAACTCACATGCATGCAAAATACATGTGTGCACATAGACACATGCACATAAGCACACACTCGCACACATGCACACAAAAATGCACACACATACTCATGAACTAATACACACACAAGAAAGCATGCACTTTGACACCCACATGCACATATGCACAAACACACATGATCATGCACACAAAAACACATGCTTGCATTACCTCCCATAGATACATATCCACTTACAAACACACATATGCACATGCATGCACACATACAAAATCACGTGCAAACACACATGCATGCAAACACACATGGAGACATAGATGTAGACATATGCATAATCACATATATGCACATGCACCCAAGCATACAGATGCATGTATGCATGCACTCATGCTCTTACACACACACATGCAAACAAACAAACACCCTGACACACTTGCACACATGAATACATATGCAAGCATGCGCACCAATCAAACACATGTGTCTACATGGACCCTCACAGACACACACACACATAGGCACACACACACATACATGCACACGCATGCACACACATGTACACACACACCTATGCACAAAAACACACATACACACATGCACACATGCATATGTATGTAGACTCACACAAACACAGAGAGGTCCATAGACACAAGTGGACAACAGCACACACAAGTGCATACAAATACACATGTGTAAGCACACAGATAAACATAGGAACATGCAAAGACACAAAGAAGCACACATGCACACATGCACAAACATGTAGGCACATGCATAAAAGCACACAAATCCACACCCACACACATGCCAATGCACAAAAATGTACAGAACTCTCACACAAACGCACATACAAGCATGTGCATACAAACACCTGTGCATGCACACAGATGCAAACACATGCATAGTTAAACACACACTCACATGCACAAATGCACATGAAAACACACACACACACATACATACACTTGCACACACACACACATACATACAAACATGCACACATCCACAAGCACACACATGCATGCATGAGTATACACACACACACACATAGTGCACATGCTTAAATGCACACACTCACATGTGCATAGATGTTAACATACACATGTATATACAAACAACCACATTTAGAAACACATACATACATACACATGCACTCATCCTCCCACACAAAGCACACAAACACATATACATGCACTCACACCCACACATGCAAACAAAGACATAAACACATATACACATATATGCATACACATACACACATACACAAATACACATACAAATATTCACACATAGATGCACACACATAGTTACACACATGCATGCACTCATGCAAAAACATGCTCACATGTACAAATGAACCTACAATCATACACATAGGCATATGCACTAGCACACACACACATGCATACATAGAGAGAGACACAAATGTGAATAAATATGCACATGTACACATGCACACATAGGCACATGCAAACATATATACATATGCACACATGCAAAAACACACATATGTACACATACACACATACAAGTATACAAACATGTACACACACACACATATACACACACACACTTACACTCACACACACATGCCCTTATGCACACACACACAAGAATGCACAAATATATGCACGCACAAGAAAACATGCACGCATGCACAAACACACATAGATTCACACACATATATACATGCACCTACATATACTAACACACACATACACACATATATACACATGTGCATGCATTCACATTGCACATATACATGCATACATAGACACATGCACACATGCACACATGTACACTGGCACAAGCACATGCTTAGGCATACAAACACACATGCACATATGAACACACATAGGCACACATATACATGCACACACATACACACACATACAAATACAAACACTAATGGTCATGCACACATGCACACACACTCACAAAGCACACATGTAGACACACATAAATACCCTCATGCACATATATGTCCACACACACATACACACATACACAACTAAGTCCACACACACACCCATGCACAAACACATGCACACACACCTCAACACATTAAGGTATGCACACACATACAAACACACATGCACAAACATGCAAAAGCATATGTACACACATGCATGCATACAATCACACAAATACATGCACATAGACACATGCACACTTGCACACTTATACCCACATGCACACACATATACACTTAGGAATACACATGGACATGCACACATACACACGCACATACATGAACACATACATACATAAAGAAAAACAAGCATATAAACTTGTGCTTATGTGCACACATTCCCACACCCACACCCACACCCACGTGCATGGACATGAACACACATAGCACATGCACCTACCCGCAGATGACCACTTCGATTCTTGCATACATAGTCTCATGCATGCACAGACATAACAACATGCACACAAACATGTTCACAGACGTACATACATACAATCACACAAACACAAATCCATCCATGCACATGCAAACACCTACACTGACACACACATGCGCATGCATGCTTAAACAAACACGAATGTATGGACACAAGTACACATGGATGCACTCACACACACCAACACACACACACATACACATATAAACACATACGTAAGCATGCCCGAACTCATGCACACATGCACACAAACACACACATGCACAACCATATAAACATATAAACACACAGATGTATAGACACACACACAAATACATGCACATGTAAAGACATGTATACATAAACATGCCTACATGCATGCTCACACACAAGCATGCAAACACACATATGTAGGCATAGGCACAAGACCATACACATACACACACATGCGCACATTAACACATACACATGTACACACACACACACTTACACATGCACATGTACGCATGCACACATGCAAATACGCACAAATGCACACACACACACACACACTCAAATGCATGCACACAAACAAATGCATCCATATGCATTCTTGGACAAAAGTGCATGAGTGCATACATATGCACACACGCACATAGATATGCTCATGTATATATACATGTATAGACATGAACACAGAAGGAAACACAAATACACACATACACAAAACACACGCATGCACGCACACACACACACATAAACAAGCATGCACATGCACACATGCATGCACACACACACATGCATACACAAACACACACAATTAACTATAGGAACAAAGACACAAATATGCATGAAAATGCATGCATAGATGCATGTGCACCATGCACACACATGAACATGCATTAGCACATGTGTACCTATGCACACACGCTTACATACACACATGCACATAAACACACATGCACATGTACATGCACACAATCACACTCACACACATAAGCATAAGTATGCACACAAGTACATGCATGCACACACACCCATATGCACAAACACACATGTATGCATGCATAGACACACACGTACACATACTCAATGTCACACACACATTCAACAAAATACGTGCACATACACATGCATGAACGTTCCTACGTGTGCACATTCTTGCAAACATGCATAAACTTATAAAAGCACAAACACATCCACGCACACACACTTGCACACACACTAAGGCTCATGCACACACTTATAAATGCATACACTCACACTCATATATAGTTGGACACACAAACATACACACACACAGACACATACACAAGCATATGCACATGCACACATAAACACACACACACACAAACATATGCATGCATGAGTGTATGCACACCTACACACACTAACACACATAAATATGTATAGTAATGTATATAGGAACACACACACACACATGCACACATAAACCCAAATACATTCATGCACAAAAACATGCACTCAAAAGTAGAAATACACCTGCATGCAAAAGCACAAAAACATACACCCCTATGTACACACACAACAAGCACACACATAGGTACAAAAATAAAAAAAAGCTATACATGCAAACACCTACATACATATAAATAAGCACACACACACACACATAAGTACACACACATGTATTCAAAAACCACACATAAGCATGAGCACACACATGCACATGCACACACACACTTTCAAGCACACATGATGAACACACACAAGAACCCAAAAACTCAAATAAGCACACACACATACACATACATATACACTCACTCACAAGCACTCGCTTGCACGCACACACACGCACACACACGCACACACATGTGTGTACACGCACACACATGTGTGTGCACGTGCACACACATAAGCACATGCACATGTAAGACACACACACAAGCACATGCACACGCATACACGTGCACGTATGCACAGAAGCAGACACATGTATGTGCATTACTACACACACATGTAAGTATGCACATGCACATAAATAAGCACACATGTGCAAATACACACACTTGCACAAAGTCAAATGTTTGGAAACACACACATGTGCCCACCTGTACACACAAACACAAGCACACATAAGCAATCATGTGCACATGCACACACTCATACAAGCATAAAAACACCCACCCACACCACACAGACAAACACGAACATATGCCTATGCATACATCCACACACACACATGTGTATGTCTATAAACACACATGCACACACGCACATGCATACACACACATGCCCATGCACACAAACACACACCTATGCACTCACAAAGACATACAAACCCATATACACATATATGCACACTTTCACACATACACATGTACTGAAATGAACATGTATGTAGACACACACATGCACTTAAAAACAAACACTTACACATACACACAGAGGAACAGTTATGCATACACATAGATACATGCATGCAACCTCACACACAGGTGCACACTCAAACACACATATGCATGCACACACACACACATGCACTTGCATTCCTATACATACATAACCCACACACATGAACATGCACAAAACACACAAACATGCAAACACATAAACAAAGGCATCCACATAAGCACAGATGCACACACACACATGCAAGCACTCGTGCACATGCCCACCCACAAAAAAAACACGCACACATACACCCACACATAAATCTGCACACACATGTACACGAATGCACACAAACTTACACACACATATGCACCCACTCACACACAGAAGCACACTTATACACATGTACAACCACACCCACAAACACATAACCACAGTCAAGCACATGCACACATACAGGAACACACACACACACACATGCATATAGATAAACACATATAAAGCACATGCACACACACATGCACATGGATAGACATGCACACACAAACACACACTCACCCTCATGCACTCACACAGAGTTACATGTACACATGAATACACATAAGCAAACACTTATGCACACATACGTGCATGAACACAAATAGACACACGTAAGAGCAGGCACACATGGAGTCATGCATGCACACACATGTGTGCACCCACACACACACACATGCAGACACTTACATTAACATAGGCACATGCACATGCACATGCATGCACTTACACATATGCACATGCATGCACATACACACTCACATGTGCACACCACCCATACACATGCATAAATACAAAAATGCACATGCAACACACATAAAGACAAATGCTCACACACATATGTGAACATGCATGCAAACAAATATTCACACACAAACACTCACACACACTCATGCACTTGCACACACACGCATAGTTTTAGTGACAAAACACATGCACATGCATGCTTGCACATTCACACAACATGCACACATGCATGCACCCACACACACATGCACACATGCACACTTACCCACACTCATACACGAGCACACATGCATACATGCACATAATCACAGGCATTTGCACCGCATGCTAACACAAGCACATATAGACATTAACACACACACATCCACAGACATCGACCTACACATGCATGTACACACATACACGTATGCACTTACACACACACATGCACACTCACATGCACATGCACACACACATATGCTCACACATGTGCCAATGCACAAGCACATGCATGCATGCACACACCCATAGCCACACATGCACAAAAATGTAAAAGCAGACATACATGCACACACACGTTGGCACAAAATAGACACACAAAGTCTGATGCACATATGAACACATTCGCACATAAAAACACACATATTTGCAAACACATGCATGCACTCAACAAAGACATGCACATGCACCGAGACACAGACATAGATACACACTCACACACACTCTTTCACAAACATACATGCACACACACAAGCATGAACATAGAAATGTACACACACATGCACCAGTGCACAAGTACACACATATGGATGCATATGCCAAACACATGTGCACACACATGCACAAATGTACATGTGCACACATACATTCAAACACACATATGCACACACATTCTCATGCACATGCACACATATGCACACACCCACACACACATGCACACACATATGTACACACACATGCATGCACCCACACACACATATTGACATAATCACACACACACACACACACACTTGAACAATCATATACATACACATGTGGACAAAAACATGCACATAAACACACACAAGTATGGGCATGCACACATACAAATACATAGACAAATGGATCTAAATGCACATGCAAACACACACACATAAGCATTCACATGAATACTCACACAAACACACACTTACACAAGCATGCATGCACACATATAACCACATGCATGCCAACACATGAACACACACATGGACCCAAGAACTCATTCACACACACATGTGCATAAGTGCACACACATGCATCCACACAGGTAGACACACACATATACACACTCCCACACACATGTACACATATGCAATCACATCTGTAATCATACATGCAAGCACACACATAAACCTACACACATATACTTGCATGCACACATGGCACTGACATAGAAACAAACACATACACATGTCTACACATGCAAATGCATAATAACATATACACACTTGCACATGCATGCACATAGCCATAAACACATGCACTCACACTCATGCACACACACACATGCACACACTCACATAGAAGCACGCAATAACACACATGTATGCACATGCACACTCACACATAATAACACATTGACACATACAAACACGCACAAGTATATAGCCATGAGCAAGAACATAAGCACTTATGCATACATACCTACACAAATGCAAACATGCAAGCATAACACAGAAAGGCACACATGCCAACATGCACACACATACACACACTGTCATACATGTATAGACACGTACACTCACATTTGCACACACACACACATTCACACATGCACACGCACGCATGCATGCTCATGCAAACAAAAACTCAAAAACACGCATGCATACTAGCACACATACACAAGTGTACAAGCATGCAATAACACACACACACGCACACTCTCATACAAGTATAGACATGCACACTCACATTTGCACACACACACACACTTGCACACATGCACACATACAAAAGCTCATGCAAACAAACACTCAAAACACACATGCATGCATGCATGCACACATGCACATTAACACACACACAAGTGCACAAGCATGCAACCACACACACACGTGCATACAAATGAAGGCACACACATGTACAATGAAATAAACAAACACATGTATATGCATACATGCACATGCACATGTGCAAAGGCATGCACATAAGAAGATGCACACACATATACACATGAGTACGTGCACATGCATACGCATAGTTGCACACCCACACCCACAGCCACACACACCTGCACATGCACACACCCTCACACACTCACCTAAATGCACACATGCACACAAAACACACACATACATGCACTTGCACACCCATATACACCCATATACATGCAAACATACATTGACACAGTCACATGCACTCTCAGTGACACATGCAAACATGTATAGAAACATATGTGGACACACACAAAAGCACAAGACACAAATGTATGGCTATGTGCACACACAAATACACGTGCACACGTATGCATATGCTTACACATTTACAGATGCACAGGCACATTTTCACATACATACACACATATGTGTGCAAGGATGGACACACCCAAACACATGCACACACGCACATACACACATACATACACACGTGCATACACACACGCACATACATAGTCACTCAAAAACATGCACATATGAACATGCCAACACACACATAAGCTCAAACGAAAACACATGTGCACATATATATATACATTGAAACACACACATAAAGACACTCACAAATGCACTAAAATTTGCACACACAAACACACACGTACACACATGTAAATGGTTGGATACAAATGCACACACACGTACACAGATGCACACATAAAAAAATGCACATACACACATATGAACACACATCCATAAACAAAGCACACACATGCACACACATGCTCACACACACACACAATTATGCATATGCATATAGATAAACATGCATGCATAATCACATGCACACACACATACATAGTCAAATGCACATATGTGCACTTACACCCACAAAAAAATAGTTGCACACAAATGCATGCACACTCACATGCAATCACACACATATACACACACACACATGCACACACATACACACTTACACATGATCACACCCACATGCACACACAAGCACATACACACACACAACCACACATGCACACATAAAAACATGGTCACATGAATAAACATGCAACAGATGTGCATAAGCATGCACACACATGCACACACACACTCACACACATGAATGCATATAAACACATGTGAATATCAATGCGTGTATATATAAATGTGCATAAACAAATGCATGCATGTTGACACACGCACACACATGCATGGTCAAGACCATGCACATACACATGTGTTTGCGTACACACACATGGGAACACATGCATATGCACATATACACACACATATGTAGGGACACAAATATACATGCACATATGCATAAATGCAGGCATACAAACACACATTTACACACACAATCATGCACATCGAGACAAATGCAAATAGACACACACTAACATACACAGACATCCATGCACTGACACATGCATACACATGCTTGCATGAGCATAAAAAAACATGCTCACACACATACCCACACACTCTCAAAGAAACATATACACTTACTCACACATGCATGCACATACTCGACCACTCACACACATGCATACACACCCACACATGCGCAAACATGCAATGTGAGCACACATGTGCACACAGACATGTATGGATACACAAACATATGCATGCATGCACACACAAACAAACACGTGCATGCATACATGCATGCACATAGACATGCACCCATGGAAAAGATGCATACATAGGAGTATGCATGCAAATGTATGCACATATGCACAGACATGCACACACATATGCACACATACAGGCACACACACATTCACACACACATACACATCCAGTAGCACACACACCCACACACAAATGCGCATACATATGCACGCACACACATACACGTGCAAATGCACACACACACACACACGAACACCTAAACAAATGCAAACAAGCACACAGAAATGCATGCACACACACTCATGCATACACATAATTTTGCACTCACATGCTAACACACACATGCACACACACTGATTCACACACACACACACACACTTGCTTGCATGAACACACAACCACACATGCAAATGCACCCATGCACGTAAACAAACGTGATTGTGTGAACACATATACACACATGTATACACTCACACACTCACACATGCCCATAAGCACTCACACACACGAAAAGGCAAACACACACATGCACACATACATGCACACCCACGTACACCTAAGCACACACAAACATTGCCACACACTTACCCATCCACACACACACACAAGCACGTATAGACATGCAACTACAAAAACTAGCACATGCAAGCACACACGCACTAGCACACACTCATACACACACATAGTGCCTCACAGATGCACAAACACATAAGGAAACACATGCAAAGGAATGTGCATACACACATGCAACACACTCATGCAAAAAAACATGCATGGATACACAAATATGCATGCACTCATGCACACACACAAATGCACAAAGACATACATATGCACACATAAATAACATACATGCACACACACATATGCATGTACACATGCACATAGACATGCAGCCATACAAAGATGCACACACATGCACATGTGTACAATTACACATACACATGCTCACACATATACACATACATACACATATGCAAACACACACACACACCCACACACACATCATGAACACACACACGCACTTACAAGGACACACATGATGAACGTACATGCACCCACACACACCCACCCACATACACATGCACGTGCATGCACAACACATGCATATGTAAACATGCATACATACACACATGAACATGCAGACACACATCCATATGCATGCACGTGTACAATCACACACACACACACACATGCACATATACAAACACAGGCATGTGTACACATGGCCACATTAACGCAAACATTCATGTCGTATGCATCCACAAGAACACACAAACATACACACTCACATAGACACGTGCACATGCACACGTGCATGCACACACACATTCACGCATGTGTGTATGCATAACGCATAAACACAAATATTCATACACACACACACATACACTTATGCACACATGCACACATGCACATATACACATGAACAATCACATAATATAGACTTACACATGCACACACTCACAATAACACACACATGAATGTACCCACACAAATACATGTGCTCACATAAATACACATATAAGCACTCGCACACGTATTCACTCATGCACACACAAAAATATGTGTACTCACAAACACATAGACATATGAACACACATAATCACATAAACACACACACACACACACATATTTACCACACCCCCAGACACACAGTCATGCACACAATCACACGCACAAACTGACACACAGACATGAACACACACATATAAAAGAGTGCAAACACAAATGCACACACACAACAAAAATATGCACACATAGTGGAACACACAAATATATACGTGCACACACACACACAAAAAAAAGCAGAAGCATACATACACACATATTAAGATGCATACAAACATGCATGCATGCACATGGACACACACACAAACACATCCATAGAAATGCACACAAATGTGCACAAAAAACACAAGTGTGCACACACACACACACATGTACACAAACACTCATGCATGCATACACACACATACAAGCACAATAATGCCCATGCACATGAATATAAGTAGATACATGCACACATAGCACACAAACACATGCACACACATGCATATGCACACATAAACATAGAAAAAAACACAAAGGAAATGCAAATAAACATACACATACATGCATGCACATGCAAGCACACACACCCACACACATGCATGCTTGCACACACGCATGCACCAACACCCAGACAAAAGAAAATGTGCACACACTTCTACACACGCGCATGCATATATACAAACTTGCTCACACACACACACAAAAAGGCATATGCACATACTTGCACAAACATAGCTTCACAAAAATGGACACATATGCACCCAAACATGCACATACACACACATGCATGCACAAAAACACTTTGATACATACACATACTTGCACACTCATACACACACAAATGAACACACAAATACACATACAAGCATGGACACACACAGACATGCATGCGCACACACTCCCACATACATGCACAAAAGTGCACACACACATAGATGTTCACATCTACAAACACACACACACATGTAAAGAAAAACACATGCATAGACACACATATGCACATGCACACATACATAAATGCATAAACACACACATGTAGGCTTACACACAAATAGAAATATGCATGCACACACACACACACAACCCATATACACACAGACACCCACACCAACATGCACATCAACATGCACATGCTTACGTGCACACACATACACAAAAACACACACATGCACACATACACATGTATGCAATTGCTCAAACATGCACACTTATACGCACGCGCACACACAAACAGACATGCACAAGTGTGGACACGCACAATTGTGGACATACACGTCCATGAACACAATAACCAAACACTCACACACACACATGTACACATACATGCACACATAATTCCATACACATTCACACATGCACGTGCTTGCACATGTGTGCATGCAAACATACATAGATGTACACATACACAGATGCACATATGCACCCACACACAGACACAAACATGCACAAAGACACACATACACACACACATGCACATAACTACACATGCATGTGCAGGAACACAAGAACACATGCACATTAGAACACATGCCATATGGAAAACCTACACATGCACACATATGCATGTACATGCATACAAACACATACACACATATGTAGGCATACACTTACACACACATGCACCCATGCCCTCACATACTCACACACACACACATGCATATATAGCACACAGATGCACATTCTCGTACATGTAGACATACACACATACAAAATCACACACAGAGATATACACACACACACCAACATGCATACACACAAACACGCACATGCACACATGCATGAATGCTTGCACACTTTTACAAACATGCCCACAAACAAACAAGAGCTAATGAACACAAAAAATACACACACACATGTACGACCACAAGCACCCAGGCAAACACACCCACGCACACATATGCATGCATACAAACACATGCACATGCATAAAAACACACACACACCAAGACATCCACATGCACATGCTTATGCACACACACATGTGCATGGACACATCCATGCATAGAAATACAAACAAACAAACACACACAATACAAATACACTCACATGTAAATGCACATGCTCAGACATGCACACACCTACATGTTAACACACACACATAGAAACACATGCACAAGCACAAGCACAAGCACATGCATATAAATGCATGTCAACATGCACGCACACATCCACATCCACACATGCCCACACGTCCACACACACACACACACATGTATACAAATGCACACTTGCACGAACACACGCACACACACAAATACATGCACACACACACACATACACAAAATTTCATAGACAAGCAAATACATTCACCTGCATAAAGTACATACACATGTACACACACACACACCATCATAGGCACACACATATGAACAAACATAGGCACACACACAAGACATACAATCACAGGCACTCACACACACATAGCATAAAAGCATACAGAAAAAGTACACACAGACAGACACACATGTGCACAATAACACACACACAGAGGCACATGCATGAGTATAGATACACACATAGATGCTCAAACACATTCACACACACATGCATGCACACACACACACACACTCACATGAATGAAAAGGCATACATGTTCACACACTTATGCACACACACACACATGTGTACACACAAACATAAGCACACACATGACTATAAACATGCACACATATGCACTCATAAGCACATGCATGAACACAAATGAACACACGTAAATGCACATGTACATACAGATGCTCACATACACAAAATGCGTTAACATAACACACACAAATGCATACATGCATACACACCTTCATGCATGCATGCACAAACACACACAAAAATGCACCCACATATAAATGCATGCAAATGTTGACATGCACACATGCAGACACACATGCACATGAACTCACACATAGACACACAAACACATGCACCCACACAAACGCACCCATGCATGTGCACATGAACACACTCACACATTCATACACATTGGCACATGCACAAGAAGAACCAATGCACACATACACATAAACATCTAGGCACACATGCATGTACTTACACACGCACATGTACACAGATATGCACACACATAGCTACATGCACACACATGCACACACTCATGCACACAAACATGCATACACACAAGCATACTCATTCATAGACACCAACACATGAACACACATGCACACCAATGTGCATGCACACACAAACACAAAGATACACACACAGACCACCATGCACACACAATGACCAGTTTAACCAGACATGTGCACACACAAACATATGCTGAAATACACATACACACACACACACTCATATATACACACACACACATACACTTGCACACATTCAATTGCATCAGCAAACACCCACCCGCACACACACATAAACACACATTCACACACATGCAGTTGCATATACACACACAAATACACATGCACACAAAAACATGCATACACACACGTGTAGACACACAAACAAACACACACTTATGCACATGCACACAAACATGCTCATTCTCACACACATACTCACACATGCACACATGCTCACATGTAGACCCCCACATAAACACACATGAAACCACACTCACTTACAAAAACACAAACATGTATACAAACTTGCATGCACATGCACACAAACACACACATGCACAAGCATATGCACACACATGTGCACATATACACACACAAGCATGCATATGTAAGTGTGCACACATACACAAGCTTATATAGACATGTATGCACAACACACACACACACACATAAATGCTTGTAGACAAACATACATGCATGCACACACAAAAACATGTGTCGATACACACACGAACATACCACACACACACTCACGCACACATGAACAAATACACGCATGTGCATATAGGTATGCACACACAGACCCACAAGCACATTCATAAACATACTCATACACACACAAGCACACACACACTCCAACATACATACTCTCACGCACATGTTCACACACACACATGTGCACACACAAACAAACACACACACGTACATACACACACATGCCATTGCATGCACACACTCATGCTAATGCACACACACACACACATGCATAAAAATAAATATGCACCCACACAAACACAAACAATATCACACATGCATAAACTTACACATGCACACATCAACCCATGAACACATGCACACATCAACCCATGAACACATGCACATACACACATGCTCATAAATACTAGTATGCATGGACGCACACACACGACCATGCTCATGGTAGCACACATAAGCACATGCACACGAACAAATAGAGACACATGCATACACTCACACACATGCATACACTCACACACACACATGCACACATATACTCACCCACCCACGTGCACATGCATACACACATTCACATACACAATCGTCCACACACACACCCACACACCCAAATTCACACACACATGCATACACAAACACATATGAACCAACACATATACAATGATATGTACATGCACACAAACACACTAACTAACATACAAACAAGCACACATGCACACACCTGCATAAGCACGTGCACACGTGCTCGAACACACACACACACACACAGAAGCACTCATACTTATACAAACACTAACACCTACACACACACAGATGCACACATAGAGACATATACACATAAACACATAAACACATGGATAAATAGATGAAGTCACAATTGTGTATGTGCATGGACACAACCACACACATGTACATGCATGGACATACATGCATGCACACACACAATGACATACACCCCCACATATGGACATACACATACACACACTCACACACACACATGTGTGTGTGTGCATGTACACACATTCATGTACGTACACTAAAACTCTCACATGCATACACCCATGCATGTACACACACACCTGCACACACACACAAGCACACGTGCACACAAACACTCACAAATAGACACAAACAAATACACATGTACACACATGCATGTGCATAGACACGCGCAAACACACACACAAAAACAAACACACAAGTGCACGCACACACGTAGGACCACACACACACCTAAACATGCATGCACATGCACATGCATACATATGCAAAGACACACACAAGAACATGCATTGACACATGAGTACACGCACAAACACACATGCTCATGCACATATGCATGCATAAACATAGGCACACATATAAGCACACAAACATGTACACATGTACACATAATACACACATGGATAAACATCAGCATACACACACATGCACAAATACAAGCACACACATGTACACACACATAACAAATACAAATACATGCATACATAAATACACACCCATGCACACAATCAAACATGATCCCACACATACATGCAAACAACCATAGGGGAACACGTGCATACAAGGAAAAATACACACACATATGCACACACATATACACACACATATGCACAAATGCACAAACACATATAGATGAACACACATCCATGATACACTCACACATGCACAAACACATGTATGCACACAAATGCACACACATAACCACTTATGCACAAACACACGCATGCACAAATAGACATATGAACACATGCACATGCACATATGCATAAGCATGGATGAACACACACACACATGACCGCACAAACACATGAACACATAGACATGCACACAGAAAGCCATGTGTGCACACATGGACATGTATAGATACACACATACACATACTCATAGACACACACATGCACAAGCATGCTTGCATACACGTATACACTTGCACACACATACACACACATAAGAAAATAAGCACACACGATGCACACATGCACCCATTCACACACACATGCACACACGCAAACTTGCACATGCACAACCAAAAGCTATAGACATGTACACATTTGCACATTTACATGTGCATTTTACATACATATGCACACATATGCAAGTAAATATACACATGCACAAGTAAGTACACACATAGAAGATGCACACACACATGAACCCACACACAGATATATACAAGCACAAACAAATACATACACAAAAAGACACATCTACACACATGTGCATGCACTTGCACAAGTGCACTGACATGCATTAATGCATAAATGCACAAACACTCCCATGTGCTTGAATAAATGCACATAAAGACACACACACCAACAGAGTCACACATGCATGAACACACACATACACATGCATAGATAAACTTAGATTCATACACACACCAATATATACACACACACATACACGTACACACAAGAGAATATTCACACACATGTGTAGATATATACACATACATAGATGCACGCCAATATGTACACATATGCACATGCACATGCACATGCACACACATAGTTGTACACATAAGTAGGCATACATGTACACATATACACATGAATAGACATGCATGCACACACATACAGATGCACGCACACAAGTGCACAAACTCACTGACAACCACACGTGTACACATACACAATGCGCAAATAGACACTCATATGAATAAACTCACGAAGACAAACATGCACAAGCAAAAATATGCATGCACACACACACACAAGAATGCACACAGACATGTACCCATGCATATGCACATGCACTCACATACATAGACATGCAAACACACACACACAAACGTTCAGATATGCACATGCACATACATTTGCATGCACACTCACATTCATCAACACATGTACAATGACTACATTCATGTACATGCACACACACACACATATCGATGTATAAGAACAAAAATACATGCACATAAACTTATGCACACAAAATCTCACATACACATGTACAAGCACACACACACAAATACAAAGACATGCACACAAACCCAAATGCATAGGTGTGTTCATTCAAGCATATATGCAAACATATACACACATAGCCACTAACCCATACACATACATAGGAACACAAACTTGCAGACAAATATGTAGAAGCACAAAAACACATGCAAGCATAAATACATGCATGCATGCACACACACATAGACACACCGACTTATACACATGTGCACATACACATAAACCAACACAAGCACATGTCTACACCCATGCACACGTACACATGCACATAGACACACACACACATACTACACATTTGCACATGCATAGCCAAACGTACAAATGCATACACAAACATACACAAATGCATCCACACACATGCTTACACACCCACACACATAAACATATGCATGCACAACACACGAATGCACGTGCACACACACACAGACATGCATACTCACATGCACACATAACATAAACTTGCGAGCACACACATGTGCACACACAGGCATGCTTACAGCACACATACCCACACACATACACACATGCATGCACATGCACACATGAATGCATGTATAAATACACATACGCACATATCCACACACATACTCACAAAAGCACACACATAAGTAAACACCCAGAAACACACGCAAAAATACACACACACACATGTATGCACACACATGCATGCACATGCACACACACGCATGCAAATGCACACACATATAAACAAAAAGATGTACACACACGCATAAGAATATGAGCATGCACACATGCACATGCACATGCACATAGAAATAGATTCTTATGTACATATACTCACCATCATACACATGCACATACTGGCACGCACACTCACCTCACTCTTTTGTCTCTTGTTTTTTAACTCTCACATTCTCTCCTTCGACACTTTATTCTTCTCTTTCTACTACCTATTTCTCTCCCTTTGTCTTAATAAATCACACATTATTTCTTTTGCTCATATTCTCTTTTTTTCTCCTTATCTCTCAATTGTTTCTAAATTTTTCTCTTTTCTCCCAAAAATCTATCTTCTAATCAATCTATTCATTTCTTATTCAAAAATAAATATTTATTATTTAATGATAACAATTATCAATAATTATTATTTATTCTTATAATTTTACTAATTATATTAACAACAAGGTCTTATTCTTATAAATTATTATTTCATATAAGTTTTTCTTAACCCCTCTCTAACTTAGCTTCTCAATCTCTTTCTAATCCTTTTTCTATTCAATTTTTCTATTTTCTCTCTCTCCTCTCTATCTCTTCTCTATCCTTATCTTTCTTCTTAATCACTCTAAGGCTCTTTCTAATTCTTTTTATATCTTCCATTCTCAATTCTCTATCATGACAATTTTTCATTGTTTCATTCATTTTCTTTCTTTGAATGATCTCTTATACTTCTCTCCATGATGTTTGCTCTATTTTTCCACCTCTCTATCATTCTCCCTATAGTTGTTTATCTTTTTCTTCTTTTTTTATTTTTATCTCACCTAATCTTTATCCATTTGTCTTCTTTTTTAAATTTTTCTATTTATTCTTTGCCTACTTATATTCTTTCACTCTCTCTTATCTCCTTGTTTCTTCCTTTCAATTTATATCTCTCACTTTATGTATCAATCTCTCCCATCATCTCTTTTCTATCCCCTTTTTTTTATTGCTTTTCACTCATCACTCTAGCACTTATCTCCTCATATCACTATATCACTCATTCTCTCTCTTATTTCTCCTTACTCTTTATTTTCTCATTCTTCTTGTGTACTTCCTTTCTCCATTTATCATGCCCTTGTAACTTCAAATCACCTTATCCTTTTCTTGCATTTGCTATTTTTCATTTTTTTTATAGCCTATATGGCGTCCCTCTATTATAGTCTTTCTCATAGTCTTTATCTTCTCTCTCCCACTATTATCCCACCTCTTTCTTACTCTTTTCTTTCATTCCATTTTTCTTCATTAACTTTCTATTTCTCCTCTTACTCTTTCTACATCTAATGTTATTTATATTTACATGTCTCTTTCTATCTCTATCTGTACCTTTTCTACTATATCATATACTTTTCTCCTCTTTTTGCATTTATTTTCCACTTTACCTCTTATTTCTCTTTCTTCAAATTAAATTGCTTGTCATTGTCCTGCTTTCTCTTGATGAATCATCTCTATCCATAACCGCCTTACTTCTTTCTCTCTCATCTCAGCCTCTTTCTACTCCACTCATTCCTTCTTATTCTATTGTATGTCAATTTAATCTTTATCACTTTACTCTACCTTTTTGTAATTTTCTAATTACATCTATCTCATTCTTATTATCTCTTGCTCTTCATCTCTCCTTTCCTTCTCTATTTATCAATCTACTATCTCTCTAATAAGTTTCATAATAATTTATCTCTTCTCTATTGCTTTTCCTTCTCTCTATTCTTCTATTAGACCTTTACCTCTCTTATTTTTTATCCATATTTTCTCTTCTCCCTTTTTCCCCTCTTATATCTCTTATATGCTCTCTATTGTTTCTATCCTCACATCTCTATTATTGTCTCTCTTGATCTCTCTCTATGTCTCTCTTTCTTTATCTCTCTCTTTTTGTCCCTTTAACTAATTGTGTCTCATCTTCCTCACATTCTCTCTCTTAACCACCTTGTCTTGGTTTTTCACACTCCCTATCTCTTTTCTATCATTTATCTCTCTATTACATCTCCTTCTCTTCTCTATCTTACTCAATCTCTTTATTGTTCTCTTATTTATTTATTATCTCTCATCTTATCTATCATATCTATGTCTTTCTTGTTTCACTCTTCTTGATCTCTCTTATGTCTTTTATTCTATTTCATTATCTTATTATTTTATTCTCCTTCCCTTTGTTGCATTTCCTTCTCCCTCTTCTACCTTCCTTAAACATCCTCCATCTCAATCCACTTTCTCTTCATTTTGGAATATTTATCCTTCTTTCTTATTAATTGCCTTTTACTTTCCTACTCCCTTACTCTTTTTATCTCTCTCCTCTCTCTATCATCAATTCTTTCACATTTTGTCTATCTTTCTATTTTATCTTCTCTACTTTCTATTACCCTATCTTTCCTGTTTTCTCTCATCACTCCATAATTCACTCTGCACGTTTTTGGTCTTTCTCCTTCTCACACTTCCATTCTCTCCTTTCAACAAACAATTTTCTTAATTATTATCTATTTGTCTGCCCTTACCTTTATAACTCTAACTTTGTTTATTTCAGTCATATTCTCTCTTGCTCTTTTTATCTATCATTTTTTTCTTTATCGCTTCCTTTCTTCTAACTAAAAGCTATCTATCGATCTAACTCTCTCACCTTTACAAAATAAAAAACTATTATTTATTTAATAATAATAATTTTTAATTAGAACTATTTTTTCTTATATAATATTGCTAATTAATCTTATAAACTTTTATTCTTATAATGTATTTTTCTCTTAATTTTTTTGCCTCTCCCCAACTTTGCCTCTTAATCATCCCTTCTTCCCTTATCTCTATAATAGATTTATCACTTTTTTCACCCCCTTTATCCCCTTTCTCTCATTTCTCCTTCTTTCATATCATTCTCTTCAATCTCTCTAAGCCAATTTCTATTACTATTTCTCTCTTCTGTTATTAGTTCTCTATCATCAATCTTACATTATGTCTTTAAGTTTCTTTCACTGAACTCTCTCTCACACTCCTCTCCCTTATGTTTCCTATATTTCTCTTCCTCTTTATCATTTGTTCTTAACTTTTTCTCTACTATATCCTTTTCTTCTACTATATCCTTTTCTATTTTTCTCCCATTATCTTTTATACTTTTTTATTTCTAATTTATCTCTTTATGTTCTTTGTCACAATCTTCTCTCCCTATTGTTTTTCTTGCACTTTATATCTCTATTTTTTGCATCTCTCTTACTATCTCTTTTCTCTCCTTTTTATTTTATCACTTTTCTCTCTCCTAACTTTATCATCTAAGTTCTGATATCTCTATATCCTTCAATATCTCTCTTATTTCTCATATCTCTCTATTTTCTAACTCACTTTTTTCACTCACTTTATCTCTCTATCTAAGATATTTTAATTTGTATCACTTAATCTCTCTCTCTCTTATCATCTTTTTATGTCTCAATCTATATGGTCTTTATCTATCACATTTTTTTTGTGGTCTCTATCTTCTTTCTCCTTTTATTATCTCTCTTCCTTCTACCCTTGTCTCTCTTTGTCTTCTTTTATATCTTTTTATCTCTCTTATTACACTTCTCTACCTCTAACATTGTTTATGCTTTCATGTCTTTTTCTATATCTATCTCTATCTCTTATGTTATATCCTTTGTTTTGCTTCTCTTTGTGTATTTATTATTTACCTCTTTACCTTATTTTAATCTTTGTTTTAGTATAATTTGTTGTCTTTGTCTTAGTTTTCTTGTTAACTGTTCACTCTCCCTTATGTCCTTACATCTTTCTCTCACATATCAAACACATTACTAATGCATTCTCTCTCTCTTCTAGATCTCTTTATATTTTCTTTCAATTTATCCTCCTTTTTCTCTTCTTTCTAATTACTTCTATATTATTTTTTCAATCTCTTGCTTTGTCATTCTTCTAACTATCTTTTAAAACTTCACTTAATTCACTCTTTCTCTCTCTTCTATATATTTCTTCAACCACCACTCTTATTTATCCTATCATTCCTCTACACTTTCTTTCTTCCATCTGTCTCCACTTTTATATCTCTCATATGCCCTTTGTTGCCCCTCTCCTTACCTTTACATGTTCCCCTTTTTTATCATTATTTATGCCCCTCATTATTTATATCTCTCTTAATATCTCTCTATCATTCTATCACTTATCTCTGACTTACTATCTCTTCATGCTATCTTTACCTTTTTATTATCTTTATTTCCTTTCACTTACTTATCTTACATCTTTTTCTTTTTATCTTCACTCTTTTCTCCATCTTGTTTTTTCTCTTTGTTTTTGTCTCACTTATATATTTGCCTTTATTTCTTATATCTTCATTATCTCTCCATGTCTTTGTCAACAAATGTCATCTCCTAATCTCTAACTTTCTTTATATCTCTATCACACTTCTTTATTACCATCTCTACTACAGTCTACTCTCTTTACCCTTCTATATCTCTCTTTATCTCTTTTTTCTTTATCTTCTTTCTTACCATTCTCTGTCATTATTCTTTTATCTTGATTCTAACCTATTATTTTCTTTCTTCTCTTTCTTTCTTACTTTATTCTATTCTCCATTAAATTTATTTTCCTTATAATTATCTATTTTCTTATTTTCTCTTACACACTCTCTACTAAATTTTTTCTATCAGTTTCCCTTATCCTATCTTACTATCTCCTTTCAATATATATCCCTTAATGTTTGTCTCAGTTACATCCAACTATTCATCTTTTTTCTCTCCATCATTTCTATATTCTTTTATTTTCTCTATCTAATACAGCCCTCACTACTCCATCTTTTATCATACTCACTTCCACACCCTCTCCATCCCTACATCTCTTTATCTAGCTCTATCCTTAACACATTTTATATCATCTCAACCACTCTTCCCTTATCTCCTTAACATTATACCATCAATTCTATCAATTAATGCTCCTTCTTTCCTTTTTCTCTCACTCTCAAGCATTATCTCTTTCTTGATCTGCCTCAATCCCTTGTTCTTTTTCTCATTATTTGCTCTTTTATTTCTTTTTTCTCTCTTCCCCTCCCATCTTCATATATCAATCTCTTTTGTCATTCATTTTTGCTCATTTCATCCCTCATTCTGTTACCTCTTACCCACTCGAACACTCTCTCTAGTTAATTTCTCATTTCCTCTCACTTGCTCTTCTTATTTTCACTTTATCATTCATCTTTCTTACCTATAAATCATAACTGTCTTTTTCCTGTCATTTCTTTTATCTTCCTCTATCTTTCTTTATCTCTCTCTCTATCTTCCTATATGTTCTCCTTCTCTTTGCTTCAATTTTATTTGCTTGTTCTCCCATACTACAACTTACTCTTTCTCTCCACATCTTCTCTCTTTTTTTTGAATCATTCACCTCCTATCCCATTATTTGTGTCATTCTCTTTGTTGATGCCTTTCTCTCTTTTTTTATCTCCTCAATTTATGACCTATTTCATCCCTAACTTCACCTCTTTGTATTTTTTCTTCTCTCACTTCTTTTAATGCCTCTTTCATCTCTCTTAATCTCAAATTCATGCTCCTTAGTTTTTTGTCTCTTGCTCTCTAACTCTTCAATTCTCTTCTTTTGCATTGAACTCTTCACTCTTTATTGTGTAATTCTTCTCTTTATCTTTATAAAACTCACTTTTATTCTTTCACTCAAATTCTCTCTTTGCTTCATCAACCATCTATGTCTCTTTTTCTTCAGCTTTTTCTTCTAAGAATCTATATAATAATCGATCTTTGTCACTCTCAATCTTAGCCTCTTAATCTCCCTATCTTCCTTTTTCTCTCTAACTTCTTTATCTCTTGTTGCACTCCACCCACTATATCGTCTTAATCTGCTTTCCTTCTTCCCCATCTTTCTTCATCTCTAAGGCAATTTTAAATTCTAATTTTCTCTTCTTTTCTCAATCCTCAGTCATGAATTCATCTACATTCCCTATCATTTAATTTCTTTAAACACTCTAACATTATTCACTCTTAGTTGTTCTCCCTTTTTCTCTTCTTCTGTGCCATTGTTCCTCTAAGATTTTCTCCTTTATTTTTCTATTTTAACCTCTTTATCTTTCTTCATCCATCCCTTAATCTAAATTTTTTCAATTTCTTGTTATCTCTTAGTGTTCCTTGTTTCTCTTTTATTCACTTTATATCTCTCTCTTTTTATATTTATCCTCAATAATATGTTTTTTCTTAACCATTTCTTTTATCTCTATTCACTTTATCTTTTAACTCATTTGTTTCCTCTTTTATTTCCCACTTCTCCTTATTTTTTATTGCTCCTTTTCACTCTCTTTCGCTCGCCAAGACCCTTTAATTTAATATCTATTTATTCATCCCTCACCTTTGCTCCTTTTTTTGTCTCAATGTATATAGTCTCTCTATATTATATTCTTCGTCATAGACTTTATCTTCTCTCTTTTATCAATTCTTTCTTGCTCTTCTCTCTCTTTACCTTATTCTTCTTTTTTGTTCTATTTCTTCACTTATGCTTCTTTACTCATAAAATCATTTAAGTTTGCATGTATATTTAATCTTATTCTCTACCTTTTAGTATATATTCTAGACTGTGCTTCTCTCTTTATATTTATCTACCTCTTTGCTTCTTCTTTTTCTATGTATTAATCTAACTCTTCATCTTCTTCTTTCTTTCCATTGATGACCTTTTACCCTCCTTGACATCACCTCTACCTATATCATCTCAACATCTTTCTAATTTGCTCATTTATCAATCTACCTTCTTATTCTATAATAATTAATAGTATTATTAATAATTTTAGGAAAATTATATTTTTTTCTTATTAATAAAAGATATTCTTATTAATCTTCAATCTAATGCTTTTGGTCTTCTTCCACCTCATTTGTTTCTTCTAACTACTTTCATTGTTCTATTTACACTTAAATAATTCATATTTAATTTTAATTTTTTTTCTTATTTATTCTTTAATTCTAATTTTTTTATTTTTTATTATTCTTCTCTTTTGGTTCTTATTGTGTTCTACTTTTTTTAATATTCTTCTCGAGTCATCTTTATATAATTATACCTTCAAGTTTCTCTTCCTTAATCACATTATTCTTTTTAAGAATCTATGGAAATTAAAAAGTTAAAAAGAAAATTATTATTACTTTTTCTATAATATTTTTCAAAAATTATGTTAATTATTATTATAATTTAATTTCAAACATTATCTAATTATGTGATTGTCAAGAATAAGATAATATGGAATTATAAATTTACTCCCTTCCTACTAAATCATCTTTTATTAATTATTTCTTATTTTTTTCTCAATTTGTATTATAATATCCTTCTCTTAAATACGAAAAAATGAAGGAAAAAGTTTTTAATTATTTTTTGGGAATCTTTTCAAGAAAAATATTAATAAATTTAATATTTAAATATAATATTATGAATAAAGTTATTTTTATTTTACTTTTAGTAATTATAAATTTTTTCTTAAGATTTTTATGCATAATAATAATAAAGATAATAATAATAATAAAGTTTAGATTTGCAAAATTAATTATTTACATAAGAAGATTAGCATTACAATTTACATGAGATTTTATACTTAAATGATGGTTAGAACTAGTTTTATTAGCTGTGACTAACACTATTCGTAATAGTTATTATTATCACTAATTCTTGACCTGTTACTCAAAATAATTAAAAAATTATTGGTAAGAACTATAATATTTAAGAATTTGTTGTTTGAATAAGTAAGAATTATTTAAGTACCGAAACTTATTTAATTTAAAATTAGTTATGCTAATAAATATTGCTTTATTTATTAATAGGAATTTGCAATTTAATTAACATAGTTTTAAATAGTAAGACTATATATTAGAATTAATCTTAACATAATTAGAATTAATAAAAATTAATCTAAAGACTATAATGGTAATTAATAATTACACATTTATTAAGAAAATTTGCTATAATAGTTATTTGTATTAAAAAAGTTTGTTAAAACATTAATTAATAATCTTAAAGAATTTGAAAAATTACTATTAACGATACTATTTTTTATATTTTCATCTCAATATAATATTGCCTTATAAGATTGATAATTAACTCTTCTTGTTCGTCCATTATTGCTTTGTAACAATATTCTCTTTTTCTCTCTCTATCTGTCTCTTTATCCATAATGCTTTCTTCACAAAATATTTGTGCGTCTCTTCATCACATTCTTTATCGTAGCATCCATAATCTTTTTCCCAAAATTTTCTTTCTTTTGTGTCTTGTCCTTCATAAGCTATTCTTTTTTTCAATTGCTTCATGCTCTCTTCTTATCATCTTTACCATTCAATTTGTGTATCACTTTTTAAAATTATTTAATTGCAGTGGTCTCTCTTTCTCTTACTAAATAAAAATCTTTATCAACTATTAATTTCTCTATGTGACTCATCAGTCTCTCTCATCTCCTTTTGTTGCATCATTCCCATCAAGGTCCAAATTTCATGATCTTTCAACTAACTTAGCTCTCAAATTCCCTTTTTCTAAGTAAAAAAAGATAAACTTAATTGTTCCTTAAGTATTTATCAAACATAGAAATTTGTTTGTATGGATTTTTATCTTTTCTTTCCTTTCCAGTTCTTAGAAATTCTATTTTGTTGTAAGGCTATTACAGCTTAATTCTATTTTCTTCTTCTGATTGTCTAACCTGCCCTTCTTTAGTAAAAAGTCCTATATAGTTTCTTTTTATGCCTTGCTTTTGTCAAGGTAGTCGAAAAATTAATTTTAAGCAAAACCACATAAAAATTGATGGTATACACTTTTACTCCCTCTTCCTTCATCCCCATCTTTCTTCATAATCTCTCTAAGCAACTTTCTAATTCTAATTCTCTCTTGCTTCATTAATCCTTAATCACCAAAATCTTCAAATTTCTTTTTCATTTTATTTCATTGAAATCTCTCAATTTTTACTCTCACTTGTTCCACATTTTTCAATTCTTCCATAACATTATTCCTAAAGAGTTTTTTTCTTTTCTTTTTCTATTTCTATCCACTTATCTTTCTACATCTATCTCTTAATCTATATTTTCTCAATTTCTTGGTTATCTCTTTATGTTCTTTCTCTCTCTCTTCTCATTCTTTTGGTCTTGCTCTTTATATCTCTTTTTTTGTTTAAGTATTTTTGGAAAAATCTTTTTTTAACCTTTTCTTATATCTCTTTTCTGTCAATCTTTTATTTTTCTTTTCTCTATTATTTCACACTTCTCCCTATTTTCTCTCTCTATTTTTACACTTTTTTCTTTCTATTGCTATGACTTGATATCTTTATTCTATACCTAAAATTTGCTCCATTTCTCTTGATATCTTAATATATTTATTCCATTTCTAATATACTGTTTCTCATATTCTTTATATTCTCTTTTAGTATTAGAGTTCTTTCATGGTCTTCTCTCACTTTACCTTATTTTTTGTTTTCTTTCTATCTCTTTGGTTAGACCTCTTTACTTATCAAATTTTTTATGTTTACATGTATCTTTAATTTCTATCTTGCCCTTTTATTATATTTACTAGACTTTGCTTCTTCCTCTATATTTATTGACTCTTTACCTCTTTGGTCTCTATGTATTATTCTAATACTTTGCATTGACTTTCTTTCTCTTGATGACTCTTCACCCACCCTGATCTCTCCACTACCTATAACCTCTTAACCTCATTATTAATTCATTCTTTCTCATTCCATATCTCCCTTTATTCATTGTCAGTTTTACACCATTACTTTTTTCTTTAATAACATCAATCCCATTCCTCATATCTCTTTCTCCTCATTTCTTTTCATCTTCAATATCCATCATTCTTCTACCACTTTAATAATTTTTAAGAAAAACTTTGTCACTTTACTTTTTCTTCCTCACTCTTCGCTCTATTTCTCCTATTATTGGTCTTCTATTATTTTTTTTGCCCCATATTTCTCTCCTCTCTCATCTCTTCTCTTGTATCACTGATGTGCTCTCCATTATCTCTATCCATTACTTCTCTATTTTTTGACTCTCTGTTTCCATCTACGTTCTTTATTTATTTCTTTATTATTATCCAAGTATCTCTCAATGTCTCTTCTCCCTCATGCTGTCTCCTTTCACCTCTCTTTCTTGCCTTTTTTTATTATCTCTATCTACTTTTTATTACATATCTCACATCTTCATCTCCTTATTTTCTATCTCTTGTTTATATTGCTCTATCTATTTTTCTCATCATTCATCTATTGCTTTGCCTCTCTTATCTTCTACCACTAAATGCCTTTTTCCCTAACTTTTTATCTATTTCTTTATCACTCAACCCCTCGCTTAATATATCTATTTCACACTTCTTGCTCTTCCCCTCTTTATCTCTTTTTGTCTATTTCACTAGTTTAACTAATCTTCTATCATTCTTACTCTCTTCTATTTCTAAACTTCTCTAATCTCTTTCCTCTCACTTTCTTAGTCAATTCTATTCTCCTTTAAAATTTTCTTCTTCTTGACTCTCTTTCTTTTTTCTTTAACTCTTGCCACTAATTATTTTATATCTCTTTCCTTTCTTATCTCTCACATTATCTTCTCTTTATATCTAACTAAATTTTTATCTCATTTAAATAAAACTATTTTTTGTCTCAACCTTATATCATTTTTATCTTTTTTATTTTCTATTTATAATACTTTCTTCTAGACTCTCTCCTTCTCCATTTCTTTTTGTCTAGGTCTCTCAACAATTTCTATCTCAACTCACTCGCTCTCTCTTATCTCCAAAATATTACTTCATCAACTAATTTTATAATTTGATGCTTTTGTTCTCACTTATTCCATTTCTAATAGTCTATGATTATCACTTTCTTCCACTGCCTTTCTCCCTCACTCCCTTTCTCTTTGTCTTTACTCTTTTATTTGCTTTTCTCTCTCCTTATCTTTTATATCCTTATCACAATCTCTTTTATCTATCTCTCAATTATTCTCTCTATCACTTTTTCATGCATTTCTCTCACATAAATTATCTCATACTTTTTTTTATTACTTCTCTTACATCATCCTCTATTTCTATAATTGCTAAAAAAAATTTATGTAAACCTCTCTCTTACCTTCTCTATTTTACCAAACTTTTTTTACCCCTCAATATCACACTCTAAAGCTTTTCCAAGATTAAAGTTTCTTTAATCACATTGTCCCTCATTATTTTTCTCTTTGCACTTTCTTTCTTACTCCATTCTTTTCGCCATAAATTGTTTCTTTTAAACTTCTTTCCATCTTTTCTCTCAGATTCTCTCTGCTAAATCTTTTTAATCACTTTCATTAACCCTCTCACTCTCTCTTTCTCTTCTCATTATATTTTCCTCAATTTATATTTCATTTATCTCAAAGTTTTGGCTATCTTTTCTCTCCATCTTTTCTACTCTCTTTAATTTCTCTCTCTAGCACACTACCTATTATCTTCATTTTATCTTCCACATTGTATTCTTCTCTATATCTCTTTATCTTGCTCTATTTAAACCTATTCTCTCTCATCTTGCTTTGTTTTTCCATATCGCCTCCTTACCACTCCACCTTTTTGTTCTATCAATTGATGCTTCTTTTCATGCTTTTTCCTTACTCTCAATTTCAATTATTATCTTTTTATCATTCTACTTCACTACCTCACTCGCTTTGTCTCTCATCACTACTATATTTGTTTTTTTTCTATCTCTTCCTCTAAATTCTTCATATATCAATCTCTTCAATCTTTCTCTCTTGCTCGCTCCACTCTCTCTTTCCCTCACTCTAACACACATTCTCTCTTTTTCTATCTATCTCCTACTAATATTTTCCACTTTTCTCTTAGTATTTATTTTTCTATTGATCTAGATATATCTTATCTTTATTTTTTTAATCTCACCTTGCCCATTTTTTCCTTTTTGTCAAGTTCTCTCTCTATCTATTTTTTTTTTATCTTTCATTATATGTCTATCTTCAATATCAAATCTCATAAGAAAATATAGAAATAGATCTAGAAACATGATATGAATCAAAATAAAAATAATAAGTTAAATAAAAATTAAAAATAATGAACTAAAGTATATAAATTATTAATTCTTATTCTATTTAAATTTAAAATTTTTTTATAATTGTTAATAGTTATCAAAATCACCTGTAGTTAATAAAAAGAGCCATAACAAATTATTTTTACTATTATAATAAACATTATTTATAAATAAAAATAAATAAATTAAATCTATTTTGAACAAGATAATTACATTATAAAACGATTTTTTTGATGTAATTATAACGAAAAATAAATTTATTGCACCATTTTAATTTAAAAATGTTTATAAAATAAGTAATTTTTCATAATAATCATAGGAAAACGTACATTAATTATTCCTATATTATAAACAATAATTATTATTTCAAGTATTTAAAATTTAAAATAAAAATATATAGTTATTATATTATAAGTTTTTAAAAAAATTAATTAACAACTATAAAAAAATATTATGACAATAATTAATGGTATTATTAAAAATTTAAAACATTATATTTATTCCTATTTTCTATTTGTCTTCCTTTTATTGATTTTAATCTCCTTCCACCTCATTTGTTTCCTCTAGCTTCTTTTTGTTGTCTTATTTACACTTGAAATATTTCATATTTAATTTTTTTTATTTCTTATTTTCTTCTTTTATTATAAATTTTTTATTTTTGTTATTCTCTTCTTCTATTTAATTATTATGTTCTATATTTTTTTATTTTTCTTGTAAAGAATAGTAATAATCATAACCTAATAATAGCAAATGTTCAGAATTGCAATATTAGTAATTTTTTGAAGAAGATTAAAGCTATAATTCACATGGGACTAACTTTTTTATACTTAAATGATATTTAGAGTAATTATTATTACTTATGATCAACACAATTAGTAAAAGTTGTTGTAATCTCTAATTCATAAATAAATATTAAAAATAAATAATTATTTTTTGTAAGATTTATAATAATTAAGAATTAGTTATTTAATAAATATTACTTTATTAGTTAATAATGAATAGTAATTTAAATGACCCATTTTTAAATTGTAAGAATAATTAATTAGAGTTAATTTTAAGTAATTAGAATTTAAAAAATATTCTAAAGGACTAAAATGGTAATTAATAATTAGTATATTCGATTACAAAAAGTTGATATAATAAGTATTCTTATTAAAAATTTTATAACATTAATTAATAATTTTAAAGATTTTTTAAAAAAATTACTATTAATGATACTATTTTTTACATTTTCTATAAAAAATAATATTACTTTATCTGATAAATAATTAATTCTAATTGTTTTTCCTTTATCTCTCTCTAATATTACTCTCTTTTTTTTTTCTCTCAATCTTTATCCCTTTGTATAAAACTTTTTCAATAACAAAATATTTGTGTCTCTTCTTCACATCCTTTGTCGTAGCCTCTAACAACTTTTTCCCAAACTTATCTCTCTTTTTTACTTTATCTTCTCCTTCATAATCTATTCTTTCTTTTCTATTGCTTTTTTCAATCTTCTTATCCTCATTATAATTTGATTAGTGCGTAAATTTTTAAAACAATCTCTTTGCTTTTCTCTCTCTTATTTTTTGTCTATTTTTTAATCTTTAATGTTTGTCTACATTTTTATCTCTCTTCTCTTTTTGTCTCTAAATAAACATATCTATAAATGTGTCACTTTCTCTATGTGATTCATAATTCTCTCTCACTTCCCTTTCTATTTCTATCTCCTCTTAAGTTACCTATCATTCACTTAGTCTTTCTACCTAATATATTACCTTTAGTTTGCAATTTTTTCTCTCCCTTCTTACAACTCTCTTTTTTATCTCATTCTCACAACCTATAGCTCTTTTTTCAGTTATATCTTCCCTATGTAAATTTGCACTACCTCCATTACAATTCTCTCATTAATCTATCTTATTTCTTACTTTTCATTAATCTCTTCTTTTTATCTCTCTTTCTCTAACCATTTTCTGACCAATCGCTCTCCTCACATTCTCACTTCCCTCACTTTTCTTTGTTACATTGTGCATTTTGTCACTAGATTCATTATCCTTGCCACTATCTTTAATTTTTTCCTTCTCTATCACATTAAGACAATATTATCTCCATTTGTTGATCTCTTCATCGTTATCCCATTTTTCATCTACCATCTCAAACATTATCTCTAGTTGAACTCTCTTTTTTGTCACACACACTCTTCTTATTTTCATTCTATGATTCCTTAGTCACATCTATCAATCATAGCTATGATATTCTCTTCTCACCTTTCCTTGACTTCCTCTATGTCATTCTTTATCACTCATTGTCTCCTTATTCTGTTATCCTTCTCTTTGCCTTATTTCTATCTCATTTTTCTTCTTTCCAATAACTTAATCTTTCTCACTCAACCTTCTCTCTCTTTTGGAATTTTCTCATTATTTCTAATTATGTGTGCCTTTCACTTTTTCGATGCCTTACCCTACTTAACCCCTCTTTCTTCTTTCTCCACTCGAAAATTCATGCACCTAATTTTTTTCCTCTTGAACTCTCACTCTTCCATTCCCTATTTTCACCTTTTATTCACACTCTAAATTTCTTAGTTATCCTTATTTGTCTTTATAAAATTCACTTTTAGTCTTTCACTTATTTTCTCACTTTGTTTATCTATAAGTCATCTATTTTTTTATTTCTTTCTCATTTCTCTCCAAAAATCTATCTCATAATCTATCACTGATGCTCTTAATCTTTGCCACTTAGTCTCACTCCGTTTCCTCTTCTCGCTCGCCTCTTTGTCACCTTTTTCTCTCCCCATGCATCTTTCTTCTCAATCTCTCTAAAGTCTTTTCTAATTCTAATTATCTCTTCCTTTCTTAATCCTCAATCAACAAAGAATTCCAATTTTCCTTTCGTTTATTTCACTGAATTAAGTCTCACATTTTTCACTCCCATTTGTTTCACTTTTTTGATTTCATCCCTATCATTATTCTTCAAGGGCTTTTTCCTTTCTCATTCTTTTTTATCTCTTTATCTTCTCCATGTGTTTCTTAATCTAAATTTTTCCTATTCCTAGATTGTTTGTTTATGTTCTATATCTCCCTTTCTCTTCTCTTTCTTTTCTTCTTGCACTTTATATCTCTCTTTCTGTATCTATTTGTTTAAGTATCTTTTTTGAATCTTTTCTTATATTTATTTTCACTCTATCTTTTATTTTTATTTTTTTCATTTGCTTTCCACTTCTCTCTATTTTTCCCTCTTTTTACACTCCCTTATTCTCTCAATTCCTTTTGCCTTTATAAAAATTTATCTATCCCACACTTTTGCTCCATTTCTTTTGATCTTAATGTATCTAGTCCCTTTCTATTGTATTGTTTTTAGTCTTTATCTTCTCTTTGTATTATCACTCTTCTTTCATGGTCTTCTCTATTTACCTTATTCTCCATTTTCTTTTGATCTCTCTACTTATGCCTCATTACTCGTCAATGTTTTTATGTTTGCATGCCTCTTTAATCTCTAACTCAACAATTTATTATATATAACAAACTTTGCTTCTCCTTTTATATTTGTTGACTTCGTTGCCTCTTTGATCACATAGTATTAGTCTAATTCTTTGTCTTTGACTTTGTTTCTCTAGATGTCTCTTCACACTCTAAGACCTCACTTCTTTCTATGTCATTTTAACCTCCTTCTCATTTGCACATTCTTTCTCGTTCCATTATCTCCATATGTTCTTTACTAGTTTATACTCTCATTGTTTTTCTCTTTAATATCCTCAATCTCATTCTTATTATCTCTTGCTTCTGATTTCATTTCATCTTCTATATCCATCATTCTTCTACCATTTTAATAATTTCTATCAACACTTTGTCAATCTTTCCTCCCTTTTTCTCTCTTCTCTCAATTTCTCTTATTATTGCTCTTCTATTTGCTATCTTTTATCTTGAATTTTTCTCCTCCCTCATCTCTTCTCTTATATCTCTAATGTGCTCTCCATTACCTTTATCTTCTTACCTCTTTATTTATTTTTCTCTCTATCTCCACCTATGCTCTTCATTTATATCTCTCTTGTTATCCAACTATCTCTCAATGTCTTATTTCTCACACTCTCTATCCTTTCACTACATATCTTATCTTTATCACTCTTTATCTACTTTTATTATATATCTCACATTTCTATCTCTTTATCTTTTATCTCTTCTCAATATTACTTAATCTTTTTTCTCATCACTCCTTTATCACTTTGCTCTTTTTCTTATACCTTCACAAACTCCTCATGTCTCCATCTGTAAATGCCTTCTTTCCCATAAGGAATCTCTTTCTAACTTTTCTCTCTATTTCATTACCACTCTATCTCTCTCTAACTTTCTATGTTTCACACTTCTCTCTTCCTTTCTATCTCTCTATTTTTCTTTTACTTGTTTCACTTCTCATCTATCATGCTCACTCTCTTTCCTCTTCTTTGTTCCATCTTTAAACTCCTTTAATCTCTTTCCTCTCACATTCTTATACTATTCTATTCTCCTTTGAACTTTGTTTCTTCTTAGCTCTCTTTCTTTTTCTCTCTAACTCTCTCAAGTAGCTATTTTATATCTTTCTCCTTTCCCCTCTCTTATGTTATCTTCTCTCTATATCTAATTCAATTTTTATCTCATTTAAATAAAACTCTTTATTTATTTCAACTTTCCATCATTTTTAACTCCTTATTTCCTTATTATAATAGCCTCTTTATTACTCTCCTTTATCTTGCTCTCTCCCAAACTCTCTCCTTCCCTATTTCATGTTCAAGTCTCATAATAAATTATGTCTCTACCCATGATCTTCTCTTTTCACTACAGTATCACTTCACTATCTAATTCTAAAAATTGATGCTTCCTACCTCACTTATTCATTCTCCAATAGTCTATGCTTATCTCTTTCTTGCTCTTTCAATCTTCCTCATTCATTCTCTCTCTATATTTGCCATTTTACTCTCTTCAACTCTTATATCCTTATAATAATTTCTTTTATATTTCTCTTTCACTTATTTCCTCTCTTACTTTGTCATGCACTCTCTCACAAGAAAATTATCTCACTATTATTTAACACTTATCTTATAGGGTTCTCTATTTATATTAACTAAAAATATTTTATGTCAACCTCAATCTTACATTCTCTATTTCAATCTACTTGTTTTCCCACTATACAACACTCTATTGCTTTTCCTAGTTTAACTTTGCTCTAATCATGTTGCCCTTAATTATTTTTCTCACTACATTTTTTTCTTCATTGTTTTTACATCAACTTTTTCTTTAAAACTCCTTTTCCTCTTTTCTCTCTTACTCTCCACTAAAACTTTCTAATCACTTTCCATTCCCCTCTCTGTCTTTCTCTTCTTAATATAATTCCCATAATTTATATCTCATTTACATCAAAGTTATGGCTATTTTCTTCTCTGCATCTTTTCTATCACTCTTTAATTTCTAACTCTAACACACTGCCTACTATCTTGTCTTTATCTTCCTCACTTCCACATCGTCTTCTTCTCTGTATCCCTTTATCTTACTTTATTTAAACCAATTCTCTATCATGTCACTCTCCCTTCTCTTGTCCCCTCATTATCAATCCACATTCTTATTCTATCAATTGATGCTCCTTCCTACTCTCTCATTGGCAATTATTCTCTTTTTCTGATTCTACCTCACTACATCACTCACTTTCTCTCCCCTCACTCATATATTAACTTTTTATCTCTTTCTCTCAACTATTTATATATTAATCTCTTCTATCTCTCTCTTACTCACTCCCTCTATCTCTCTATCACATTAACATATATTCTCTCTTTTGTTATCTAACTCCCACTAATATTTTTCCCATTTCTCTTAATCTTCTCTATTTTTATTTATCTAAGCATACTTTATTTTTTATTTTGGTTGTCGTGTCTCCCATCTTTCTTTCTTTTCTATTTCTCTTTATATCATTCATTGTATGTCTACCTTCAATATTATATTTCAAAAGAAAATTTTGAAAATGAATTAGAAACTAGACATGAACCAAAATATGAATATTAGTTAAATAATTTAAAAGTTGTAAAATAAAGTATATAAATTATTAATTATTAATCTATTAAAATTTAGAACTTTTTTTATAATTATCAATAGTTAACAAATTCAATATAATTAATAGAATGTGTAATTAAAAATTATATTTATAAATATAATAAACATTATTTATAAATTTAAATAGATATAATAAATTTATTTTGAGTAAAATAATTAATTATATTAAAAAAAAAATTTCTAATTGTTATAATAATGAATAGTTAAGTTTATTACAACATTTATATTTAAAAATGTTTATAAAATAATTAAAAGTTTCAAATATTTTGGAAAAAAACTTATATTAAATATTATTATATTGTAAATAAAAATAACTATTTCATGGTGTTAATAATAAAAAAATAATTAAAATATAAATATTATATTATGAATTTTCAAAAAATAAAGTTAATGAACAATAATAAAACATTTTATGATAATCATGAATAGTGTTTTTAATAATTTAAAAAAATATAGTTTTTTAATTAATTATAGATATTTTTATTCATCTTCCTTTCATTATTTTTTGCCTTCTTCCACCTCTTCTGTTTCTTTTAAAAACTTTTCCTGTACTATTTGTACTTGAAATACTTTGTATTTAATTTTATTCCTATCTTATTTTCTTATTTAAATATATTTTTGAATTTTTATTATTCTTATTTTGTGTTTTACATTTTTGTATTTTTTCTTAAAATCACCTTTTTATAGTACTCCAACATTTCTATTACTTAATCATATTATTGTTTTTAAGAATATGTAGAAAAAAGTTCAAAATAAAATTATTATTACTTGTTAAAAATATTTTTTGAAAAAGGATATTAACTATTTATATTATAATTATAATTTGAAATTTTGTTTTATTTATTTAAAATATTATTTATTTTTTATTGGACAGAATAAGTTAATAAAAAGTTATGCATTTACTACTTTCGTTTTAATCTTCTTTTTACAATTAGTTCTTGTTATTTTTTTTTCTAATTTTTATTATAATATTATTTTTTAAACTTAGAAAAATGAAGAAATAAAATTTATTTATTTATTTCTTTGGGTTGGTTTAGAGTAATGTTATTTATTATTTTCAATGAAATTTAATAATTAAAATCTTTTCTTTTTTTATTTCACTTTTACTAGTATTAAGAAATAAATTTTATAATTTTAATATTTAATTACAAGATTACAAATATTGTGTTTATTATTTTAATGTTAGTAGTTATACATCTTTTTCTTAAGAAATTTTTAAGCATAATAGTATCAATAATAATAACAAATATTCCTATTTGCAATATTAGATATTTACTTAAGAAGGTTAGAGTTATATTTCATATGAGAATAAAGCTTTTATAATTAAATGATCGGGAAATTGTTTTAGTTATGATGAATACTATTAGTAAAAGTTGTTATCTTAAACTCTTAAACAATAATTCAAAATATTTTAATTTTTATTGATAAGAAATAGAATAATTAAGTTGTTATTTAAATAAGTACAAATTATTTAAGAAAGAAAAAATTAATTTTTTAAAAATTTCTTATGTTAATAAATATTACTTTATTAGTTAATAATGCATATTAATTTAAATTGCATATTTTTAGATAAAAAGAATAGTTAATTAGAATTAATCTTAACATATTAGAATTAAAAAAATTATTCTGAAGGATTATAATTTTAATTAACAATTATTATAGTTTTAAAAAAGTTTATATAATAGTTATTCTCATTAAAAAATATTTGTTTGTTATAACATTATATAATAATTTTAAAGAATTTTGAAAAGTTAATATTAATGATACTATTTTTTATATTTTCCTCACAAAATTATATTGCCTTATAGGATTAATAATTAATTATACTTATAGTTCCTGTATCTCTCTCTAATATTATTCTCTTTTTCTATCTCTAGCTATGTGCCTTTAATCATAACCATTCTACACAATATTTGTGCCTCTCCATATTCTTTATCATAGCCTCTATTACATTTTTCCCAAAATTGTCTCTCTTTCTCTTGATCTTCTCTTTCGTAAGATGTTCTTTTTTGTTGCTTCTTTCTCTCTTGTCGCTTTTGTCATTTGATTAATGTGTCCCTTTTTAAGCTATTTCCTTGCATTTCTTCCTATTCCTTTATCTCTCTTTTTTAATCATGATGTTTATCCACATCTTTATATTTCTTCTATTTTTCTCTCTAAACAAAAATCTCTATCACGTGTCACTTTCTCTTTATGACTCATCAATCTTTCTCACCTCCCTTTCTTTATCTATCTCCTAATAAGTTACATATAATTCACTTAGTTGATTATATTGTATATCACCTTCTCAAGATTGTAATTTTTTCTCTCCTTTCTTATATCTCTTTTTTATCGAATTCTCACAACCTATAGCTCTCTTTTTGAGTTGTATCTTCTCTATGCAACTTTTGCACTCCCTTCCTTATAGTTCTCCTCTTTTCCCTTTCTTCCTTATTCTCTTCTCTTTATATCTCTTTCTCTCACCATTTTTTGACCCATCTCTCTCCTCACATTCTCACTTCCCTCACTTTTCTTTGTTACCTTGTGTATTCTTTCACTAGATTCATTATCTTTGTCACTCTATTTTTTTCTCTATCACACCTTGGCTTTATTGTCCCTTTTTGTTCATCACTCCATCATTGTCCTATTATCTTCTGCCCAATATACACTATCTTAAATGGAAATCGTTTTTCTTATATCACTTTCTCTTTGTTTTGGCATTTTATCAATCTTCTCTCATTTATCTATCAATCATAGCTATGTGTTTCTCTTCTCATATTTCTTTGCCTTTTGCTATTTCTTTATGTCTCACTAGCTCCTTATTTTGTTCTCCTTCTCTTTGTCACATTTTCCTCTCCCTCTTCTCCAATTCAACAACTTACTCTTTCTCTCTCCATCTTCTTTCACTTTTAGAATCTTTCTCATTCTTTCTAATACTTTGTCTTTCACTTTGTCAATTCCTTACTCTTCTTCTCTATCTCCACTTTTTATGACCTATTTGATCTCTCACTATACCTTTTTGTATTCTTTTCTCACTTCTCTTACCCCAAGTTCTTCTCTCTCAATTCTAAAATACATGCTACTCCTTTTTTGCCTCTTTCTATCTCACTCTTCCTTTCTCTCTTTTCACATTGTACTCTTCACAATATATTTTTTATCCATTTTTTCTTTATTAGACTTACTTTTCATCTTTCAATTAAAATCTCTTTTTGTCTCTTCATGAGTCATCTATATCTCTAGTTTTTTCTCTTTTCTCTCCTAAAATCTATTTCATAATCTATCTCTATTGCTCTTAACCTTAGCCTCTTAGTCTCCCTCTCTTCCCTTTTCACACTCATTTCTCTATCTCCTTTTTCTCTCCCCTCTATCTCTTATCACTCTTCTTTCCTTCTACCCCATCCTTCTCAATCTCTTTAAAGCACTTTCTAATTCTAATTCTCACTTTCTTTCTTAACACTCAATCTCAAAAGTCTTTCAATTTCCATTTCATTCTATTTCCTTGAGCTAACTCCCACATTTTTTTCACTCCCACTTATTCTCTTTTTTCTTTTCTTTCCTATCATTGTTTCTCAAACATTTTGTCCTTTCTTTTCATATTTTTTCTTTATCTTTCTTCATTTATCTCCCAATCCATATTTTTCTATTTCATGTTTATATCTCCATGTTCTTTTTCTATCTCTCTTCTTGTTCTATCCTCCTTGCACTTTATGTCTCTCTCTATGTACCTACTTTTGTAAAAATCATTTTTCTCAACCTTCTCATATATCTTTTTTTCTCTCTCTTATTTCTTACTATTCTTTGTTTTCTCTCTATTTTTATACTCCTTTTTCTCTCTATGTCTCTTTGACTTCATATCCCTTTATCTGCTCCTTACTTTTGCTCCATTTCTTTTTATCTTAATGTATTTAGTCTCTCTCTATTGTAGTGTTTGTCATAGTCCTTTTGTTCTCTTTATATTATCACTCTTCTTTCATGGAATTCTCTCTTTTTACCATATTCTTTATTTTCTTTCCATCTCTTCACTTATACTTTGTTACTTGTCAAGTGTTTGCTGTTTGCATGCCTCTTTAATCTCTATCACAACTTTTGTTATATATACTACACATTGTTTCTCCCTCTATATTTGTTGACCTCTTCACCTCTTTGGTCTATGTATTACTCTAATTTTTTTCTTTAACCATCTCTCCCTTTATGACTACTCACTCTCCCTAACCTCACCTCTCTTTGTATCAACTCAACTTCTTTGCAGTTCACTAATTCTTTGTGGTTCCACTGTCTCACTATACTCTCTATAATTTATACTCTCTTTACTTTTGTCTTTAAAATCATCAATCTTATTCCTACTATCTATGTCTCTCAATCTTCTTTCATCTTCTATATACATCATTATTCTACCTCTAATAATTTTTATCAAAACTTTGTCACTCATTTCTCTATTCCTCTCTCTTCTCTCTATTTCTCTTATTATCACTCTTCTATTTCCTATCTTTTATCAATGATTTCTCTCCTCCATTATCTCTTCTGTTATATCTTTAATGTGCTCTCCATTACCACTATCTCCTTACCACTCTAACTTTTTATCTCCCTATCTCTATCTATGTTCTTTATTTATTTCACTTATATTTTCGAACTATCGATCAATGCATCCTCTCCCTCACACACTCTCCTTTCATATGTCTATCTTGCCTTTTTGACTCACTCAATCCACTTTTCAATATATGTTTCACATCTCCATCTCCTCATCGTCTCCCTTCTCTATGTTGCTCTATCTCTTTTTCTTATCAGTCATCTTTTGCAATGCCTCACTTTCTTATCCCTTCCTAAAGCGAGGTCTATCTTGTAACAAATTATTCTATTTTGCTCTCTCACCCATTCCATCACTCACTCTATGATGCACCTTTATCATACAAATTATCTATCACTTCTATCTCAGTATTCTTTATTTTTATTTAACTAAAAATGTTTTATGCCAACTTTTTCTCTCTACTTCTTTTAAATAATCATCTCTTTTACATTCTCTATTTGACCGTGCTTTCCTTACCCCTTTATATCACACTCTATTGCCTTTTTGTGTTTCACTTTTCACTCCCTCATTATTTTTTCTTTCAAACTCCTTCTTTCTCTCTTTTCTCTCTCACTCTCTATACTAAATCTATCCAATCATGTTCCTTTCCTCTCTCTCTCTCTCCCTTCTTAATATATGTCCCTTAATTTCAATTTCACCTATGTCAAAGTTTTAGCTATCTTTTATCTCCATCATTTCCATCTCTCTTTAATTTCTTGCTCTAACACTACATATTTTCTTCTCTTATCTTGCTCACTTCCACATTCTCTCCTTTATATCTCTTTATCTTTCTCTATTTAAATATATTATCTCTCATTTTGATCCTCTTCCCTTATCTCCTCATCGTCAATCAACTTTTACCTTTAAGTGATGATCTTTCCCACTCTTTCTGCTCACTCCCATACTTAATTATTATCTTTTTCTCATTCTACCTGATTCCCTTACTCACATTCTCTCTATTCACTCTTTTATTTGTTTTTTCATATCTTTTCCTCTCAACTCTTCATATATCAATCTCCTATGTCCTTCTCTATTACTGACTCCCTTTCTCTCTCGCTCTAACTTACATTCCCTCATTTGTTATATATCTTCCACTAATATTTTTGTCTTTCCTCTTACCCTACTTTATCAGTATTTATCTAAATATTCTTTATTTCTCACCTCTCCCATCATTCTTTCTTTTTCCTCTTTCCCTCATTATCTCTTTTCTATCATTCATTGTATGTATATCTTCAATATTTATTTCAAAAGAAAATTTTCAAAAAGAATTAGAAACATGATATAAATCTAAATAAGAATGTTAAGGTAAATATATTAAAAGTAGTGAAATAAATTATATAAAATGTTAATTATTATTCCATTAATTATTGAAGTTTTTTAATACTTTTTAATAATTATCAATGTTACTTGAAATTAATAATAAGAGTAATTAAAAATTATATTGAGTACTATAACAAATTTTATTAAAAACAAAAATAGATATAATAAATATGTTTCAAATAATGTAATTAATTACATTAAAATAATGTAATTAATTACATTAAAATAATGTAATTATTCTCATATTATGAATAATAATTATTATTTTAAAGTATTCATAAAATAAAAATAAAAGAAAATATAAATATTATACTATCAATTAAAAAATAAAAATTAATGAACAATAATAAAAATATTATGATGATCATCAATAGTATTATTAATATTTTAAATAAATTAAATTTATCCTTTCTAATTATAGATATTTACATTCATCTTTATTTTGTTGTATTTGGTCTTCTTCCACCTAATTGTTTTTCGTTTAACGCATTTTATTATCATGTTTAGACTCAAAATATTTCATATTTAATTTTATGTTTTTCTTACTTTCTTCATTTGTTATTATTTTTATTCCTATTATTCTATTCATCTCATTAATTATTGTGTTCTATATTTTCTTATTCTTCTTATAGTAGATCATCTTTTTATAATTACTCCTTTAAGATTTCTCTTTCGTAATCATATTATTATCATTAGGAATATGTCAAAACTAAATAATAAAAAAGAAAAATATTACTAATTTTTTTAACATGTTATTTAAAAAATGATATTAATTATTTTAATCATGATTTTTATAATTAATTTTAATAATTTGAAATAAGCTCTTATTTTATAATTATAAAGAATAAGATTTTTGTCGATTATAAATTTACTTTTTTTTCTTCATAATCTTCTTTTTATAATTTTTTCTTATTTATGTTTTCTTATTTTGTATTATTATAATAGTTTTTGCTAAAATTTGAGTAATGGAAGGGGAAAAACATTTCAGTTATTTTTTGTGTATTTTTAAATTAAAATTAGTTATCATTTTTTGTCATAAAAAATTAATAATTAATACAATGTTTTTTAAATTTCTTTTTTACTATAATTTAGAAATAACTTTTATAAATTATTATATAATTATAAGATTATGATTAAATTGATTATTATTTTATTCTTATTAGTTATAATTTTTTTCTATAGACATTTTAGAGCATAATAATAGAAATAATAGCAGCAATTATTCATTTTTACAATATTAGTTATTTATTTAACAAGGATAGCGTGATAATTTAGATGTGCATAATGTTTTTATACTTAAATGATTGTTAATAGCAATTTTGATTAGCTAGGGTTAATACTATTAGTAATAATTAATGTAATATCTAATTCTTAAAAATTATTCAAAATAATTAACTATTCTTTATGTGAAAAATAATAATTAAGAATTAGCTATTTAAATAAGTAAAAATTATTTAAGAACCAATACATTATTAAATTTAAAAATTAGTTATGCTAATAAATAGAACTTTATTAGTCAATAAAAAATTATAATTGAAATGACATATTTTTAAAAAATAAGAATAATTAATTAGAATTAATATTAATATAATTCAAATTCAAAAAATTATTCCAAAATTGTAAAATGGAAATTAATAATTACTATATTTATTAAGAAAAGTTGATTTAATAGTTATTCATATCACAAAAATTTTGTTTGCTAAAACATTAAATAATAGTTTTAAAGAATTATGAAAATTACTTTTAATTTTTTAATAATTTCTTCAAAAAATAATATTTCTTGTTGGATTAATAATTAATTCTTCTATTTCTTTGTGTATCACTCTCCATTATTATTCTCTCTTTCTCATTCTATCTATGTCCCTTTATCCAAAACTTTTCTCTCTCAAAATATTTGTGCCTTTCTCCTTCACATTCTATATCACAGCCTTTATCAACTTTTTCCCAAAATTGTTTCTTTTTTCTTCATCGTCTTCTACATAAGTTGTTCTTTTATTATTGCTTCTTTCTACCTTATTATACTCTTTATCATTCAATTAATGTGTCTCTTTTTTAAGCTATTTCTTTGTATTTCTCTCTCTTCCTTTTTTTTCTCTCTTTTATTGTTTGTTTGTCACTTTGTCTTTCTTCTCTTTTTCTCTTTAAATAAAAATCTTTACCAATGTGTTGCTTTCTCTCGATGACTCATCCATCTCTCATAAATCCCCTTATCTATCTCCTTTTAAGTTACATATCGTTCTCTTAGTCTCTCTCACCTACATATCATCTTTTCTAGTTTGCAATTTTTTTCTCTTCCTTCTTATATCTCTTTCTTTATCTCATTCTAACAACCTATAGCTATTTTTTGAGTTGTATCTTCTCTATGTAACTTTGCACTATCTCCATTACAATTCTCTCACAAACCCATCTTTTGCCTTCTCTTCCTTAATCTCTTCTCTTAACTCTCTTTCTCTCACCATGTTTCACCCATGTCTTTGCTCACACATTCTCACTTCCATTACTATTCTTTGTTACCTTGTGCATATTCTAACTAGATTAATTATCTTTGTCACTCCCTTTAATTTTTTCCATCTCCATCTTACTATGACTTTTTCTTCTCTTTTTGTTGATCTCTCCATCATCGTCCCATTATCCAACTATCTATTCAAACATTATTGCTTGTTAATCTCTCTTTTGGTCTCACTCACACATCGTATTTTCGTTTTATTAATCTTTTCACTCTTATCTATCAATCATGGCAATGTCTTTCTTTTCTCACTTTTCATTTTCTTCCTCTATGCCCTTTATTTATCTCTCATTGGCTACTTGTTCTATTCTCCTTCTCCTTGCCTCATTTTCCTCTCCCTCTTCTTAATTGCAACAACTCATTCTATCTCCACTTTCTTTCTATTTTGGAATCATTCTCCTTCCTTCTAATTTTGTCTTTCACTCTATCGATGCGTTACTCTCCTTGTCTATCTCCTCCCTCTATGACCTATTTGATCTCTTATTATGCCTATTTATTTTTTCTTCTCTCACTTCTCTTACCCTCTCTTTCTTGTCACTCTAAAATTCAAGCTTCTCACTTTTTTCCCTTGTTCTCTCACTCTTTTATTCTCCCTTTTCAATATATACCTCGACTTTATATTTTGTGTTTATCCTTTTAATCTATGTAAAACTCATTCTTATTCTTTCACTTATATTCTCTCTTTCTCTATTCATGAGTCATTAATATCTCTATTTCTTCCTCTTTTCTCTTCTAGAATCTATCTCATAATCTATCTTTGCTACTCTTATTCCAAGCATCTTAGTCTCTCTCCCATCCCTTTTCTTGCTAATTTCTCTTTCTCCTTCTCTCTCACCATCTATCTCTTTTCACTCTTCTTTCCTTCTTACCCATCTTTCTTCTCAGTCTCCTTAAGGAACATTCCAATCCCAATTCTCTCTTCCTTTCTCAATCCTTAATCACCAAAATCTTTTAATTTCCCTTTCGTTTTATTTCGTTAAACTAATTTTCAAATTGTTCACTCCCACTTGTTCCCCATTTTTATATTCTTCCGTATCATTATTTCTTAAGAGTTTACTCCTTTCTTTTCTATTTTTATCACTTTATCTTTCTCCATGTATCTCTTAATCTATATTGTTTCTATTTTTTGTTTGTCTTTTTATGTTCCCTCTCTCTTCTCTTTCTTTCCTTCTTACTCTTTATATCTCTCTTTGTGTAAGTATTTTGTAAATATGTCTTTTCTCAACATTTCCTTACATCATTTTTTGCTTTATCTTTTATTTTTCTTTTCTCTCTCTCTCTTTGAAACTCCATTTTTCTACCTTTGACTTGATACCTCTTTATTTATCTTTCACTTTTTCTCCATTTCAAATTGTCCTTAATTTATCTATTCCATCTCTATAGTACTCTTTCTTATAGTTGTTATCTTCTCCTTATGTTATCACTCTTCTTTCATGGCCCTCTCCCTTTACCTAATTCTTCATTTTCTTTCTATCTTTCTACTTCGACCTCTTTACTCATCAAATTTTTTTATGTTTTCAAGTCTCTTTAATCCCTATCTTGACCTTTTATTTTATATACTTTACCTTTCTTCTCTCACTATATTTATTGACCTCTTTATGTCTTTGGTCTCTCTATGTATTAGTTTAATTCTTTGTCTTTGACTTTCTTTCACTTAATGACTCTTCAATTTCCCTCGCCTCACAACTTTTTATATCATCCCAACCTCATCCTTAATCGCTCATTCTTTCTCATTTCATTATCTACCAATATTCTCTACTCTCATTACTTTTCTCTTTAATATCATCAATTCCATTCCTACAATCTATTGCACTCTATTCTTTTCAACTTTTAATCCATAATTCTTCTTCTTCTCTAACAATTTCTATCAATACTTTGCACTCACTTCTCTCTTCCTTTCTCTTCTCTCTATTTCTTCTATTATCACACACTTATTTACAAATCTTTGGTCTCCAATTTCATTCCTCCCACATCTTTTCTCTTATATATCTGATGTGCTCCCCATTACCTCTATCCTTTACCTCTCTATATTTTGTCTCTCTATTTCCATCTATGTTGTTTATTTATTTCTTCATCATTGTAGTACCTCTCAATCTTTGTTCTCTCTCACACTCTCTTCATTCACCACTCTATCTTTACTTTTTTGCTCTCTCTATCTATTTTCTTTTACAAATCTCGCATCTCTAACTCCATATCTTCTCTCTTTTTTATATTTCTTTATCTTTTTTTCTTATCACTCATTTATGACTTTGCCTCTCTTTCTTGTAACATCATAATCTCTTCATGTCTCCATCTCTAAATGCCTTGTTCACCATAAGGAAACTCTTCCTAACATTTTATCTATTACATTATCACTCGACCTCTCTCTTACTTTCTCTATTTCACACTTTTCTCTCTTCCCCTATTTATCTCTTTTACTAGGTTCACTTCCTTTCTATTATACTCACTCTCCTTCTTCTTTCTTCTATTTCTAATCTTCTCTAATCTCTTTCCTCTCACTTTCTTACTTTATTCTATTTTCCTTTAAGCTTTTCTTCTTCTTAAATCACTTTCTTTTTTCTCTTACTCTCTCCACTAAGTCTTTTATATCTATTTCCTTTTGCATCTCTCACATTATCTTCTCTGTATATCAAACTCAATTTTTATTTAATTTAAATCAAACTCTTTACCTATCTCAAACTTCCCTCATTTTTGTTTCTTTATTTTTATTAGTAATACTCTCTTTACTACACTGTCTAGTGTTTTGTCTATATCTTTTAAAAAATTCTTTCTCAACTCACTCTTTCTAATCTAATCTCCAAACTTTCACTCAATCAAATTCTATACATTAATGCTTCCCTCCTCCCTTAATTCATTTCTAATAGTCTATGATTATCTCTTTCGTGCTTTACCTTTGTCCCTCACTTTTTGTTTCTCTTTACACTTTTACTTCTATTTCTCTCTCCTCCTCTCCAATATTCTTATAATAATCTCTTCTATCTTTTTCTCTCACTTTGTCGTGCACTCTCTCTCAATCAAATTATCACATACTATTATCTATCACTTCTCATGTAACATTCTCAGTTTTTAATTAGCTAAAAATATTTTATTTCAACATCTATCTTACGTTCGCTATTTCACTCTAATTTCTTTACACCACAATATCACACTCTGCCATTTTCCCTTATTTCATGCTTCTCTAATCACGTTGCCCCTCATTAGTTTTCTCTTTTCACTATCTTTCTTTGTCCATTATTTTCTCCATAATTTTTTTCTTTTAAACTCCTATCCCTCTTTTCTCTCGAACTCTCTACACTAAATCTTTCCAATCACTTTCCTTTCCCCTATCTGTCTCACTTTCCCTTCTTAATATATTTCCCTCTATTTATAACTCAATTATGTCAAAGTTTTGGCTATCTTTTCTCTTCATCTTTTTTTATCTCATTAAGATTTCTCTCTCTAACACACTACGTACTATCTTCTCTTTTTCTTTCACACTTCCCAATTATCTCCTTCTATATATCTATTTATATGGTTTTATTTTAACCAATTCTCAATCATCTTTTACTCCCTTCCCTCATCTCTTCCTTATAAATACACCTTTTTATTCTATCAATTGATGCTTCTTCCCATACTTTTCCTTTAGCCTCAATCTTAATTATTATCTGCTTGTCAATCTACTTCAATACCTCACTCACCTCGTCTCTCTTCACTTTTATATTTGTTTTTCTTCCTATTCCACTCAACTCATATATCAATCTCTTCTATCTTTCTCTCTTGCTCACTCCCTTTCTCTCTCCCTCATGCTAACATACACTCACTCTTTTATTATCCATCGCCCACTAATATTTTCCTCTATTCTCTTAAAATGTTTTTCTATTTATCTAGATATACTTTATAATTACTTTATTTCTCACCTCTTTTAGCTTTCGTTCTTTTTTATCTCTTTCTCTCTCTATCTTGTCTTCTATTATTCATTGTATGTCTACATTCAATATGTTATTTCATAAGAAAATTTAGAAATAAACTTAGAAACATGATATGAATCAAAATAAGAATAATAAGTTAGATAAATTAATTATAGTAAACTAAAGTATATAAATTATTAATTCTTATTAAATTAAAATTTAGAAAATTTTTATGGCTATTAATAGTTATCAAAATCACTTTTAGTTAACAAAAAGGCAACTACAAATTCATTTCACTATTATAATAAATATTATTTATAAATTAAAGTAGATAAAGTAAATCTACTTTGAATAAAATAATTTCATTATATTAAAAAAATATATTTATTATTGTTATTATAATAAATAGTGGAATTTATTACACAATTTTTATTTAAAAATGTTTATAAAATAATTAATTTTTCATAAGAGTTAAAGGAAAATATGAATTAATTATTCTTTTATTATTAACAATAATTACTATTATAAATATTAGAAATTTAAAAAATTACAAAAATATATGAGTTTATAAAATATATTAATGGACAACTATAAAAAATTTATTATAATCATCAATAGTTGTATTAATAATTTAAAAAAATTATATTTTTTCTTGTTAATTATATTTCATCCTTTTAATTTTTTGGTTTCCTTCCATTTCATTTGTTTCCTCAAACATCTTTTTATTGTTCTATGACATGAATTATTCATATTTAATTTTACTCATTTTTTTTCTTTTTTATTCTAAATTTCTTATTTTACTGTTCTCTTCATTTTGTCAATCATTGTGCTCTACATTTTCTTATTCTTCTTCTTGTCAATAATAACAATAATGATAGAAAATATTCATATTTTCAATATTAATTATTTTCTTAAGAAGATTAAAGTTATAATTCAAATGGGACTAACTTTTTATCCTTAAATTATAGTTAGATCAATTTTTATCCCTTATGTTCAATACCAGTAGTAAAAGTTGTTATTATCTACTTTTCTTAAACAATTATTCAAAATAATTAATTATAATTGATAAGATTTATAATAATTAAGAATTAGATTTTAAATAATTAAATATTATTATTGAAAAAAAGTTTATTAAATTTAAAAAAGTATTTATGCTAATTAAAATTACTTTATTAGTTAATAATGAATTGTAAATTAAATGACACATTTTAAATAATATCAATAATTAAATAGAAATAATCTTAACATAATTACAATTTAAAAATTACTTTAAAGGATTATAATGGTAATTAGTGATTGCTACATTTAACACAAAAATTTGACTTACTAGTTATTCTTTTTGAAAAAAATTGTTTATTATAACATTAATTAATAATTTTTAAAACTTCTTAAAAATTATTATTATGATATTTTTTTATATTTTTTTAACAAAATAATATTGCTTTAGTTGCTAAATAATTACTTTTTCTTATTCTTCCTCTCTCAATAATATTATTCTCACTTTCTCTCTTAATCTATATCCCGTTGTCCAAAACTTTCTCTCAAACAAAATAATTGTGACTTTCTCCTTCACATTCTTTATCATAGTCTCAATCAAGTTTTTCCCAAAATTGTCTCTTTTTTCTTGAACTTCCCATTCATAAGTTGTTCTTTTTTCTATTACTTCTTTCTGTCTTCTTGTCCTCTTTATCATTACTTTAGTGTGTCTCTTTTTAAAACTATTTTTTTGAATTTCTATCTCTTCCTTTTTGCCTCTCTTTTAATCTTAATATTTGTCTACCTCTTTATCTTTCTTCTCTTTTTCTCTTTAAATAAAAATCTCTATCAATGTCTTGCTTTCTTTTTATGATTTATCGATCACACTCTCTTCCCTTCCTCTTTCTATCTTCTTTTATGTTGCATATCATCACTTAGACTTTCTATCCCATATATCACCTTCTCTAATTTGCAATTTTTTCTCTCCACTCTTATATCTCTCTTTTTTTATCTCATCTCACAACCTATAGCTCTTTTTTGAGTTTTATCTTCTCTATGTAACTTCGCACTACTTCCTTTACAATTCTCTCACAAATCTATCTTTTCTCTCACTCTCTCTTCCTTAATATATTTTTTATCTCCCTTTCTCTCTAATTTTCCTTCTCTATCAGACTATGACTTTATTATCTCTTTTTGTTGATCTCTCCATAATTATCACATTATCCCACAACTCTCTCAAAAAGTATCTTTAGTCAATCTCTTTTTGGTTCACTCACTCTCCTTGTTTTAAATTCTATCAATCCTCTCTCTTTTATCCATCAATCATAGCTATGTCTTTCTTTTCTCACTTTTCTTTGTCTTCCTTTATGTCTTTTCTTATCTCTCATTGGCTCCTTATTTTATTCTCCTTCTCTTTGCCTCATTTCCATATCCCTCTTGGCCATTCCAACAACTTAATCTTTCTTTCTCCACCTTCTCTCTCTTTTGTAATCTTTCTCACTATTTCTAATTATTTCTATCATTGACTTTGCTATTTCCTTACTCTACATGTATATCTCCTCTTTGTACAACCTATTTGATCTCTCACTATGTCTTTATTTTTTCTTCTCTCACTTTTCTTAGTCCCTCCTTCTCTGACCACTCTAAAATTCGTGCTCTTCACTTTCTTACCTCTTGCTCTCTCACTCTTCCATTCTCTCTTTTCAACTTGTTCTATTCACTCTAAATTTTATATTTAACTCTATTTGTCTCTGTAAAACTCACTTTTAGTCTTTGACTTGTATTCTTACTTTGTTTCTTTATCTATCATTTGTATCTCTATTTTTTTTTCTCTTATCTCTCTCAAAATCTATCTCATATTCAATCTCTATTGCACTTAATCTTAGACTTTTTGTCTCCCTTCCTTACCTCTTCTAGCACACTTCACTATCTCCTTTTCTCTCCTCCATTATCTCTTCCCACTTTTGTTTCCTTCTTCTCCATCTTTCATCACAATCTCTCTATAGCCCTTTCCAATTCTAATTATTTGTTCTTTCACAATCCTTAATCACAAAAATCTTACAATTTTCCTTTCATTGTTCACTCACTATCACATTGTTCACTTCAACTTGTTCCATTTTTTCATTTCTTCCCTATCATTGTTCCTCAAGAGTTTTGTCATTTCTTTTCTTTTTTTATCTCTTTATCTTTCTTGATCTATCTCTTAATTTGTATTTTTCAATTTCCTTTTTATCTCTTTATGTTCTTTCTCTTTCTCTCTCTTCTCTTCCTTTCCTTCTTATGCAATATATATATATATATATGTCTATTTCTACAAATATCTTGTTTCTCAACATTTTCTTATATCTCTTTTCACTCTATGTTTTCTTCTTCTATCCCTTCTCTAATTTCCAACTTCACTCTATTTTCTCTCTTTTTACATTCCCTTTTTCTCTCTATTTCCTTTTGACTTGATATCTCTTTATCTAACCCTCACATAGGCTCCATTTTTTTCTTGAAGTATCGAGTCCCTCTCTATTGTATTCTTCATCATAGTCTTTATGTTCACTTTATATTATCACACTTCTTTCATGGCCTTCTCTCTCTTTACCTTATTATTCATTTTCTTTCTATCTCTTTACTTATATTACTTTACTCATCAAATGTTTTATGTTTGCATGTCTCTTTAATCTCTATCTCAAGCTTTTATTATATATACTACACCATGCTTCTTCTTTTTCATTTATTTACCTCTTTACCTCTTTGATCACTATATATTAGTCTAATTATTTGTCTTTGACTATTTTTCTCTTATTGACTCTTCACACACCACGATCTATCCTCTTTTTATATCATCTCAACCACCTTATGATTCACATACTCTTTCTTGTTCTGCTATCTCCCTATATTTTCTATTACATTATACTCTCATTACTTTCTCTTGAACATCATCAATCCCATTCCTATTATCAATTGCTCCTCATTTCTTTTTATCCTCTATATTCACCATTATTCTACATCTCTAATAATTTTTATCAATAATTTGTCACTCTCTACTCTCTACTCTCTTTCTCTCTCTTTTATCTTTTTCTCCTATTATTGGTGTTCTATTTCATATCTTTTGTTTGTAATTTCTCTTCCCTCATCTCTTATCTTATATCCCTGATGTGCTCTCCATTGCCTTTATCTCCAAGCAGCTTTATTTTTTTTGTATCTCTATCTCTGTCTATGTTCTTTATTTATTTCTCTTATTGTCTAACAATCTCTCAATTTGTTTTCTCTTTAACACTCTCTTGTTTTAGCACTCTATCTTGTCTTTTGGCCTCTCTAACTACTTTATATTATATATCTCACATCTTCATCTCTTAATCTTTTATCTCTTCTCGATATTGCTTTATTTCTTTTTCTCATCACTCATCTATCACTTTGCCACTCTTTCTTATACCTTCACAAACTCTTCATGTCTCCATCTCTAAATGCCTTCTTTCCCATAAGGAATCTCTTCCTAACTTTTTTCTCTATTTCACTTTCACTTTGCCTCTCTCTTTCTTTCTTTATTTCTCACTTCTATTTGTTCCTTTCTATCCCTCTTTGTCTCTTTTACTTGTTTCACTTCTCTTCTATCATGCTCACTCTCTTTCCTCTTCTTTGTTCCATCTTTAAACATCTCTAATCTCTTTCCTCTCTCTTTTTTACAATATTCTATTCTCCTTGAAACTTTTGTTCTTTCTAATACTCTTTCATTATTTTTCTCTTGAATCTCTCAACAAACTATTTTATATCTTTTCCTTTCCCATATCTCATGTAACCTTCTCTCTAAATCTAACTCAAGTTTTGTCCCATTTAAATAAAACTCTTGATTTATCTCAACTTTCCATCATTTTTGTTTCTCATTTTTTTTGTTTATAATACTCTCTTTACTATTCTCTCTTTTATCTGACTCTCTCCTTTTCTATTTTTTTTTGTCTAGGTGTGTTAACAAATTCTTTCTCAACTCACTCTGTCTTCTTTTATCTACATAATATCACTCCAACTAATTCTTTAAATTGATGCATTGTCCATCTCTTATTCTATCTCTAATTGTCTATGATTATCTCTTTGTTACTCTACCTTTCTCCCTCACTCTCTTTCTCTCTATCTCTGATCTTTTATTTCTTTTTTTCTCCCTTAAACTCTTACATCCTTATAGCAATCCGTTCTATCTTTTTCTCACACTTATTCCCTCTCTCACCTTATTAGGTACTCTCACTAGCAAATTATCTTTGACTATTTTTTTATCACTTCTCTTGTAGCATTTTCTATTTTTATTTATCCAAAAAAATTTATGTGAACCTCTCTCTTACCTTTTCTATTCCAATCTACTTTCTTTATTGTTCCATATCACAGTCTATCACTTTTCTCTAATCATGTTGTGCCACATTATTTTTCTCTATACACTTTCTTTCTTAGTCCATTATTTTCTCCATAATTTTGTTCTTTTAAACTCTTGCTTTTCCTCTCTTCTCTCTCAGTCTCTACTAATTCTTTCCAATCACTTTCCTTTCCCCTCTTTCTCTTTCTCTTTTCAACATATTTCTCTCTATTTATATCTTAGTTATGTCAAAGTTTTGGTTATTTTTTCTCTCCATTTTTATATCTCTTTAATTTCTCTCTCTAATACACTACCCACTATCTTCTCTTAATCATCCTCACTTCGATACTTGCTTCTTCTCCATAACTCTTTATCTTGCTTTAATTAAACTTATTCTCTCTCATCTATCTCTCTCTTCCTTAGTCTCTTCTTTATCAGTCCACCATCTTATTCTATTGATTGATGCTCCTTCCCATTCTCTTCCATTACTCTCAATCTCAATTATTATCACTTTCTCATTCTACCTCACTCTGTCACTCACTTTGTCTCTCTTCACTCTTATGTTTTTTTCTATCTTTTTGTCTCAACTCTTCATTTACCAATCTCTTCTACCTTTCTCTCTTCCTTTTATCTCTATCACACTCTAGTATACATTCTCTCTTTTACTATCTATCTCTCACTAATATTTTTCTCTTTTCTCTTACTCTTCACTATTTTTATTTATCTAGATATACTTTATTTTTACTTTTATTCTCACCTCTCTCATTTTCTTTTTTCCCCCTTTCTCTTTATCACTTCTTCTATCATTCATTGTTGTCTAACTTAAATATCATATTTCTTAAGACAATTTATAGATAGAATCAAAAGCATGATATGAATGAAAAAAATACTAACATAAATAAATTAACATTTGTAAACTAAAGTATTTAAATTATTAATTATTATTCTACCTAAATTTAGAAAGTATTTTTATGATTGTTAATAATGATCAAAATCACATGCAGTTAACAAGTAATGTAATTACAAATTATATTTAAAATTATAATAAATATTATTTATAAATAAAAATAAACATAATAAATCTATTTCAAATAAAATAATTACATTATATTAAAAATAGATTTTGCCATTGTAATTATAATGAAAAATGAAATTTATTACACTTTTTTAATTTAAAAATTTTTATAAAGTAATTAATGTTTGATAATAATTAAAAACAAACTTATAATAATTATTGTTATATTTTTAAAAGTAATAACTATTTAAAATTATTAATAATACAAAATTAAATACAATATAAATATTATATAATAATTTTTTTTAAAATAAAATTAGTGAACAACAATAAAACATATTATGATACTCATGAAAAGTATTATTAATAGTTTAAAAACATTATATTTATTCTTATTAATAATTTATATTCTTATTCATCCTCCATTCATTATTTTTGGCCTTCTTACACCTCATTTGTTTCTTTTAACTACTTTTATTATCTTATTTATCTTTGAAATATTTTGTATTTAATTTTATTCATTTCTTATATTCTTTTTTAATTTTATTTTTTTACTTTTATTATTCCCTTCTTCTAGTTAATTGACATGTCCTATATTTTCTTATTCTTTTCTTGTCAATCATCTTTTTATAATACCCCTTCAAGACTACTTTGTATAATCACATTATTGTTTTTAAGAATATGTAGAAAGCAAAAGAAAAAAATAAAATTATTATTACTTTTTTACCATATTTTTTTAAAAGGAAAATGAATTATTTTAATTATAATTATAATTTTAAAATTTATTTGAACAATTTAAAATATATTTTTATTTTTTATTACTAAGAATAAAATAATAGTAAATTATAAATTTACTCTACTTTTTAACCTTTATAATAATTATTTCTTATTCATTTTTTTGTTTTTTGTATTATAGTATTGTTTTCTATTATTGGAAAAATATGAGAAAAAAATATTTTGTTATTGTTTTTGGGTAAGTTTAGAATAAAGCTATTAACTATTTTCATTTTAATTTAATAATTAATAAAATTCCTTTTCTATTTCCTTTTTACTATTATCCAGAAAAAACATTTATAATTTAAATATTAAATTACAAGGCTACAAATAAAGTGATTATTTTTTTATTCTTCATAGTTATAAATTTTTTTCTTAAGACATTTTAAGCATAGTAATAGCTAATGTTCAAATTTACTTATAGTTATAATTCATGTGAGAATAACTTTTTATACATAAATGATAGGTAGAGCATTTTTTATTAGTTATTTTCAATACTAACAATAATAGTTTTTTTATATCTAATTCTTAAACATTTATTAAAAAAAATTAATTATTATTAATAGGAAATATAATAATTAAGAATTACCTATTTAAATAAGTAAAACTTATATAAGAATCAAACAATTATTATATTTAAAAATTAGTTATGCTAATAATATTACTTTATTTGTTAATCACAAATTATAATTTAAATGACATATTTTTAAATAGAAAGAATCATAAATCAGAATTAATATTAACATGTTAGAATTTTAAAAATTATTCTAAAGGATAATAATGGTAATTAATAATTACTACTTTTATTAAGCAAACTTGATATAATAGTTATTGTTATTTAAAAAAATTTGTTACAACATTAATTAATAATTTTAAAGACCTTTTAAAAATTATAATTAATGAAACTAATCTTTATGTTTTCTTCACAAAATAATAGTCTTATAAGATTAATAATTAATTCTTCTAATTCTTGCTCTGTCTCTCTCTGATATTATTCTTTCTTTCTCACTCTATCTGTGTCCCTTTATTCAAGACTTTTCTCTCACAAAATATTTGTGCTTCTCTCCAAATTCTGTCGTAGCTTCTATCAATTTTTTCCCAAAATTGCCTCTTTTTTTATCTTCACCTTCTTAAGCTATTCTTTTTCTTATTGTTTCTTTCTCAATTGTTGTACTCTTTATCATTTGATTAGTGTGTCTCTCTTTAAAACTATTTCTTTGCATTTCTTTATTCCATTTTGTCTCTCTTTTAATCATAATGTGTGTCTACCTCTTCGTCTTTCTTCTCTTTCTCTCTCTAAATAAAAATCTATATGAATGTGTCACTTTTCTCTATGGCTTATCAATCTCTCTCACCTCCCTTTCTCCTTCTATCTCCTCAAAAGTTATATATAATTCACTTAGTCTCTCAATCATGTATATCACCTTCTCAAGTCTAACATTTTTATCCCTTATATCTCTCTTTTTTATCTCATTCTCACAACCTATATCTCTTTTTTTGCATTGTCTCTTTTATAATTCTCTCACAATTCTATCTTTTACAATTCTCTCCTCTTTTTCATTCACCATTTTGTCACCCATCTCACTCGACACATTCTCACTTCCTTTACTTTTCTTTCCTACCTTGTGTGTTCTCTCACTAGATTCATTATCTTTGCCACACTTTATTTTTTCCTTCTCTATCGTAGACTTTATTGTACTTTTTCTTGATCAGTACATCAATACCTATTATCCCTCTACCTTCTAAACACTATCTTAAGTTGATCTCTCCTTTAGTGTCACTCACTCTTCTTATTTACATTCAATAAACCTTCTCTCTTATCTATAAATCATAGCTATCTCTCTCTTCTCATAATTCTTTATTTTCTCTAGCTCTTTCTTTTTTTCTCATTAGCTCCTTATTTTGTTCTCCCTTACTTTGTCTCATTTACCTATCCCTCTTATGCATTCCAACAACTTACTCTTCCTCTCAACATTTTCTCTTTTGGAATCTTTCTCCTTCTTTCCTATTATTTGTGCTATTTACTTTGTCGATGCCTTACTCTCTTTGTGTATCTCCTCTCTCTATGACCTATTTGATCTCTTATAATGCCTCTCTGTATTGTTTTTCTTTTCTCACTTCTCTTAACCCCTCTTTCCTTTCTCACTCTTCAATTCTCTCTTTTCACTTTGCACTCTTCACTCTATATTTTGTATTTATTATGCTTTTTCTCTATAAAATTTAGTTTAATTCTTACACTTAAATTCTTTATTTCTCTCTTCATGAGTCATCTATGTTTCTATTTCATTCTCTTTTGCCTCTCAAAATCTATCTCTATCACTCTTAATCTTAGGCTCTTAATCTCCCTCCCTTTATTTTATTGCTTACATCATTATCTCCTTTTCTCACCCCTCTTTATCTAATTCTGCCTTCCTTTGTTAGCACTCAATGATCAAAGTCTTATAATTTCCCTTTCATTTAATTTCCCTTCCTTTGAGAAGACCTCATGTTACACATATTTTCTCATAACATAACTTTTCATAAAGATTTAGAATTGGTTTTAATAATATTTTAACATTAATTAATAGACAAAATAATTATATATGTTACATTATAATTTTTATTTAAGTTAATATTTATCAACATGAATAATATAAATTTGTTAAAAATTCCTTTTATCTCCCCCATTCCCCTCTCTTTGTCTCTCCACCCTATCACTTCCTCACTTTATTTTGTTTTACACTTAACCTCTATCACTTTTTACTATATAATGCATTTTTATATATTATTTTTCTACTTCTTTATTTTTTTAGTCAAATTATTAGGTTAATATAATATAATTATTTGAGGTACATGCTTAAACCATATGTTATAATATGTTAATATTAATTTACATATAATATGTTATGCATTTCATTTTAACAAAAATAATTATATTGTTCTTTTACAAACTAGTAAAGTCATTTTATTTTTCATAAAATTTTTAATTTTTAATATAAATTTAAATTATAATTAAAGACATATATATCTATAAAAATAAGCTTTATAATAATTAATGCATAATAATTAAATTTATTTATTTAATCTTAAAGTTAATGTTAAAAATGAAATTATTTCATTAGAAATATAATATGATTAATATAATTATTATTCATTATTATGTATTTTTAAGAACAAAAGCATAACATGCATAGTTTAAAATACAAATATGCCTTCTTCTTTTCGTCATCTCTCTTCTCTCTATGTATTATCTTTTTCATCTTTATCTTTCTTATTTCTCCTATCTCTAGAGGGCTGTGCCACTCTCTCTTCCATTATTCTTATTTTATTTCTATCATCTCTTTTTTAGTTACATCAATTAGAATTAATTAATAGATCTCTCTAGTTACACACTTTAATAATATTTCATACATTAAACTAGTCATTATTTTATATAGTTTTCTAGCACATAATTATATGTTTGAGATATAGCTAATGTAAAATTTAATTTATTCATATTACACTATTAAAAATATAATACTTATAACATTTATACTTTAGTTTTCATAATATAATTAAAGGTTCAACTAAAATAAATAATATAAATTATTTTTATAATCAATTATTATATTTAATATTTAATAATTTATAAATATTACATATTTAAATTTTCTTTTGTATATGAAACAAAATTTAGAGAAAATAATTCATTTGCTAAAATGTTTGCATTAAATAAATATATAATAAGCATAACTTGTTATTAATTCAATGTAAATAAATTATTTAAATTGGAACATATTAATGCATATATTATAGACATAAACTTAGTTTTTAAATTTTTTACCTATACTAATTAATAAAATTTTAAAATAATTTATTATCTTTGAAAAAATATTCATAAAAGTGTAGTAACCATGCTTTAATGAGAGTGGTATTATTATGATCAGCACTTGAGAAGTCTTTTTGTTGTATATATCTTTTTTTAGTATTCTTTTTTAAAATATTTTTGTGTTAGCTTTAATAATATGTTAATATTTTTTAATAATATAGCTTGTATGACATTATTAACATTTTCAAAAATGTGTTCAATATAGTCCTTAATATGATATAATAAAATATTAATTTTAATATATTTAATTATGCAATATATTATTTATAAGAACTATAATAAAGTAGAATTCATATATATTTATAGTAACATACAAATGATATGTATAAAAAAATTAATGCAATAATATTTATATAACATATACTACCTAAAAGTATATCATTAATATGAAATGTTATTTATATTTATTAATTTTATTTTGCTATCTTAAAATTCTATAATTGAATAAAATGATACTTTTAATTATATATATAACTTTTAAGATTAAACATATTAATAAAATAGTATCAAATTATTACTTAACATACATTTCTTGCATTAGAAATATAAAAAAATAACCACAAAAGTATTAGTCTTTGTTGCATTTAACTAACATTTAATGTTATAAGTGGTTAATGTGTTAATATTAATAAATACTATGAGTTAAATAATTGAGATATAATTTTTATTTAAATATTTCTCTCACTTCTATATCATTATATCTATAACTCTCTCATTCCATTCTCTCTATCATTTTCTTTCTCTTATTTACCTCTCCAATCTCTATCTCTCTCTATCTTCCCTGCACAATTTCTCTCCTTCATACCACTCCTCTCTTACTACTCTCTATTTTATTTATTTATTTATACTTTTTATCTCCTCTACTTATCTCTCTCCTCTCTTTTTCAATTTTGTTCAATATCTCTCTGTAGTTTTCCCTTTATATCCTTCCTTGTCAATCCGTCTTTTTATATATCTCATTTTGCCATTATATTTTTTTATTTGTATAATACACTTTATAACTACTCTTTTCTCTATCTCTTCTTTTCTTCAAAAATCTTCTATCTCATTCTGTTTAATCTTTATGTTACGATATGTCATCTTTTCTTCTCTATTATTACCTTTCTCATTCTACTTGTTCACTTTAATTCATCTCTATCTTTTCTCTTATTCTTTCGTTAAGCTTCTTCTAGTATTCTCTCTCTTCCATCCCTATTTCCTTTATTTCTCTCACAATATCTCTATTCCTTCAATCTCTCTTCAATTTATCTTCCTCCACTATTCAATGCTATGACTTTCTATTATTCTCCCTTCAAACATATACAAAAATGATTTTTATAATACATTTTGGTGGATATTTTTCATTTATTATCAAATTTTTGCTATGAGAACATCACTTAATTAATTTATTAGAAATATCAGAAGCACATTCTTATAATATATCGTATAATATGGTAATGTTAATAGACATATGATTCTCTAAGCAACATAATATTATTACTTTTGAAACTAATAAATCTATTTTTTTGTATTTATCAATATATAATGTTTCTATGCAACATGACTGAATAAACTTATGTACAATGTATGTAACAATATATGGTTATTAAAATGTGCATAAACAATTACGTGTTTGTCAAAATAATTACTCTGTTTTGATTTTTATTTGAAATAAAAGTATATTATACATAATTTTATGTTACTTCAATATAAATAAATTACTATCATTGGAAAGTATGATCTCAAATATAATAAAAATAAAATTTTTTTAAAGTGTATACCAATGCTAATTAATATTATCTTTTGAGACAATAGCATTAGAAGTACATTTGTATGGCACATGAGTATGTGTGGGACAACAATGGGTTAATAGCACTAAATGTCATTTGAATACAAAAGATAATGTTTCATTAAGAGTTGTATTGGTATAAGTAGTCTCTTGAGAAGTCCTCATGTTGCACATTTTAAGGATTATTAATAAACAATAGTATTATGTATGATATTTTATAATTTCTACATTTTTTGCTTTATTACTATTATGTGCATAGCATTGCTACCATTTTCACAAAGAATTAAAAATAATGCATAATATAATATAATAAAATATTAATTTTATTATACTTTAATTATATGTAATATTACCTATATCAATTATAATGTGGTTAAACTAACATAATTTTATAATAATATAAACATGATTTGTATAAAATGTTTTAATATAATAATATATTATATAACATAAATTACCTAAAATTATGTCATTAATATGAAGTGTTATTTATATTTATTTTCTATTAAATATAACATGAGGATAATATATAAAAATAAATAATATTTATTATTATTTAATTAACTCTTAGGATTTTATACATCCTTTTTAAACAATAGTAAAATAATATTCAACATATATTTTAAACATTAATAATATTTTAAAATAATTACAAAAGTTTTTTATTGCTTTAAAATAATACATAATATTATAAGTTATTAACATTTTAATGTTAATAAATACTATAAGTTAAATTGTTGCGAAATAAGTTTTACTTAATTATTTCTCTCAGCCATTAATCTTTGTCACGATGGCACTCACAATCTCTCCTTTTATTTCCTATCCTATTATCATTATCCTATTTGTGTTTCTCATCTTTATCTCTTTGTCTTTCACACTCTCTCCTCTTACCTTTTTTCTCATTTTTCCCTCATTCACTTTGTTATTTACTATCTCCATCTCCTCTTTCCTCTTTTTCCATCTTCACTTTTCTTGCTTGTATATTTCACTTTGATGTTCCTTAAATATCTTTCCATGTCTCTATCTAACAATTTTTTCACTCTTTCTCTTCTCTACTATACCTTTTATCTATATAATTCATTTTATCACTCCACTTGTCCCTATCTTTCAATTCCTTTTAAAACCTTCAATCTCAACTTTTTTCCATTGTCACTATTTGTCTCCATTTCATCTCCTTTGCTCTCTTCTTTTTCTACATGTTCACTATTATTTTCTTAATTTTCTCTTTTTATTATTTTTTTAAGCCTCTTTCATTATCATCTATCTTTCCCTCTCTATTTCATTAATTCTCCTCTCAATTTCTCTCTTTTTTGTATATCTCATCTCTTTATTTTCTTCAAAGTTTCTAATCTATCACTTTCTATTATTCCCTCTTAAAATATCTGTTAAGATATTTTATGTATAACACATTTTAGTTGAATATTTTTGTTACATTATTGTTGGTATAATATTATTATTTACTGAATTTATTAGAATTATTATAGACATGTGCTTATAGCATAAGTTATAACCATCTAATATTAATGCTCTTATAATATGCTTTGAAATGAAATTATAAATATAGTGAAAAATATTATTTCTTCACAAATTAATAATTACAAAATGTGAATTAACATATAATGTTTTTGTGTATATATTAAAAATATTTCTTTTTCCTCTTTATTTCTCTCATATCTATCAAGGACTCCGTCTCTCTTCAAATATTCTTATCTCCATTACCACTCTCTTTTTTTATCTCCATCAATTAATATTAATTAAGAAATCTTTCACGTTACACATTTCAATATATACTTTAAACAATAAAAATATATTTTATCATTTATAATTAATAAAAATTAAATTTTGCTTTATGTATAATAATGAAAATTTAATGGAAGACATTATGAAATATAAAAAAATAAATTTTTTGAAAGGTTTTATGCATTATAATTTTTAAAATTTTGTTAAAAAATTCAATATTTTTAGAACATCAATCACATAAGTATGTATTTTTTTTTTATGCTTGTGTGATGAAGTGAGCATTATAGCACTTATTCTTATTAGAACTTAAAAGTTAAGCATGCTTGGCTAGGAGTAGTATAAGAATGGATCCATTTTTGAAAAGTTCTAATGTTAGCATCACTGTTATTGTCATGCAATATAAATAACATAATTATGAAAGATATTATTTACCAATATTAACTTTGTAACTTCATTATCATTCTCATATAACAAAATATTCATTTTAATATAATTTAATTATGAAAAAAATATCTTACATCAACTATAATAAGATAAAATTCATGTATATTTGTATTAGAAAAAAAATGCTATATATAAAAATATTTTGGATATAAAAATAATATTTTATATAACATAAATTACCAAAAAGTATATCATAAATATGAGATATTATTTATATTTATTATTTGAGTCATTTCATATGAAGATAGTATGTTAGAGTAATGATATTATTTATTATCATGCTAACTTTTGGAATTATATCTATTAATTAAATAGTAATAACTTAATTATCAACTTATATTATAAAAATTTCAAAACTTTAAAATTTTATAAATTCTTTCATTTTTTTGCATTTAAAAAAAATTAATATTATATCTTAATTATGTAATATTAATAAATATCACAAGTAAATATATTAAAAAATAACTTTTATTAATTATTTTTCTCAATTATTTCTCTTTATCTCAATAGCTCTCACATTTTTCTCTTTCTAGTTGTTATTTCATTATTTGTCACCCCTCCACTTTCTATGTATCTTCCACTCACAATCTCCTTCTTACATTTCACCTCATTTTTTACTTTCTATCTCTTGTATTACTACTTATTCTCTTTATTCTCTCTCTTCTCTCACTTCTCTCTATTCTATTTTTGTTAATATTTTTCTTTATCTCTCTATGACTCTCTTTCTCTTCTAGTATACTTATCATTGTCTCTATTATCTTCTTTTAGATCTATTAACTATAATAAGTTAAAAGATCTCCCATATTATATCGCTAATATAATTTTTAAATAATAAATAAATGAATATTTTATTAATTAAAAAAAATTATTCAAATGAATATTTTATACAATATTTTGTAAGAACTTTAATTTGAAGAAAATTATTCATTTTGAAGAAGGTTTGCTTTAAAAGAAATAATAATATAAATAGTTTTATATTAATTATATAAAATTAAAATATTAATATTAAAATATACTATAACTTATATAAAAAATTAAAATTTATTCTTGAAAGTGAATATCAAAATAATTTAGAAAGTTTCTTAAATATTTCATTATTTTTTGTGATAATAGTTTGATAATATTATTTTTTTTCTTTTGTATACTTATGTCACCAAAAAAGTACTATAACCTTGGATCTCACTACATCTCCAAAGTTGTATGTTAGTGAGAGTAGTTTGGAATTGGTGACCCTTTGAGAAGTCCTCTAATGCCTATAATGTTTCACAACATTTGTTTTTTTATGAACTAAACTTGATTTGATTATTTTTCTATAATTAATAAATATCATAATTATGACCAGTATTTTTTAAATTTTCACTTTATTTATTAAATATATCACAACATATCATAAAATAAATTATTTTTATATAATTTAATTGTTAGCAACATATTTAATATAAGTCATAATAAATTAAAATTCATATATATTTGAAATAGTGCATACATGCTTTGTTAAAACATTTTTATATAATATTATAATATCTAACATAAACTACCTAAAATTATATCATAGATATCAATATATTTATTATTTATATTATGCCATATGAAGATAATATATAAGAATGATGATATTGTGTGTTGTTGAACTAACTTTTTATATTATGTGATTCAATATAATAATATTAAATTAATGATGAATATATATTTTAAAAACTTATAATACACAAACTATTATGGAGCAAAGAATTTATTTTAACAAAATTTAATTTTACATATTTTTATTTTATAAATACTAATAAAAAATTAAATTAAAATTATTATGATGTATCTTTTATTTAATTATTTCTGATGCTTCTAACTCATTATATTAATAGCTCTAATATTTTCTCACTTTGTGCTATCTCTTATTTTTATTTTCCAATTTATCCCTCCTTATCAATGTCTTTGTCCTCTACTCATATTCTCTCTATTATGTCCTTTCTAATTTTCTCATTTTTTTCTCTATTCATTTTGTTATTTATTCTTTTTATTAGTTTTATATTTTTCTCATCTATCTTTTTCTTTTTCTCTTCATTTAGTCATCTCTCTCTTCTATCCTTATCAATACAATCCTCTCTACCTCTATTTATCATTCTATGACTCCTACACTCCTTCAGTATACTTAACTCCATTATCAATACATCTTTTTTTGGCTACACCAATTAATATTAATTACAAACTTTCTCATATTATATTCTTTAAAATATATTTTAAATAATTATTTTTTATAATTAAAAATAATTTAAGATTTTATTTACTAGAATTATTAGTAAGTGGTAATAATTCAAAAGTATGAATGTTTACTAAGGAAAATAATAAAAACATAATTTATTATTAATTCAACATAAGTGAAATATTAACATTAAAATATATTATAGTAATTATAAAAAAATTAAAACATATTTATACAAAAAAATTTATAAACATTCTACAATACTTCGTTATTTTTTGGAAAATAATCATTACAGTATAACATTTATTGTTTTTTATATGAATATGTGACAAGATCAACATTATAGCATTGAATCTAACTAGAACTCAAAAGTTAGGCATGTTTAGGTGAGAGTAACATTAAGATTGGTGTCCTCTAATGAAGTTCTCATGTCACTCATAATTTACCATAGCATTTATTTTTCTAATAAATGGTACTTCATTTTAAATAAATAATAATGTTAAGATAATTTAATTGTGACAAACATTACTTATATCTACAATATTGAAGTATAATTTATAACACCATATATATCCTTTGTATAAAACCTTTTAATACAATGATTATATATAGCAAAATTTATTTTATAATTTATGTCATATAAAGGTAATATCTTATAATAATGATGTACTTTATTATTTTTCTAAATTCATAAATTATACATATTAAGAAAATAATATTAAACTAATAGTAAAAATATTTTTCTAAAATCACATTCACCTTTTGTCATATTTAAACAATATTTAATATTATATATGTTTAACATGTTAATATTAATTAATATATTAGTTAAATTATTAAAATATAACATTTATTCAATTATTTATTTTATATTTTTCTTTTTAACCAAATACTTCTCACATTCTTTGACCTTCTTCTCTCTCCTATAATCATTCTCTTTTTTGTCTCCCCTTCTCAATCTCATTGTCCTCTCCTAACCAACTCACTCTATCCCTCTATTTTTTTATTTTCTTTTTGATTTTTTTATTATTATTTATTTTATGAAACTCTTTTATCTTCTCTCAACTCTCTTTTTCACTCTCCTTATTTTGTATCTCTCTCTTCTCTCTATCACTATTGTACTCTCTCACTCTCTTATCTATCCATTACTTTCTCTAATATTCAGACTTATATACATATATATATATATATATATAATATTTATCGTTACTAAATAATTTAACAATCATGAGAGTTTTGATAATGAAAGTTTATTTTTAATGGAAAGAATGATATAATTAATTTTTAATTTATTAAATATAATTTAGGTATTAGTATTAGAATACATTCTAAGATAAATAACAAAATTAAAAATTCTTTTTGAAAGTGCCTGTGCATAATAATTTAGAAAATATCTTCAATAAATGATTATTTACATGACAATAATATCCCAAGTACACCTTTTTGACTTTTTTGCACATGTATGACTACATTAGGATTTTAGCAGTACTTCTCATTAGAACTTTAATGTTAATCATGCTTCAAGAACATTAGTATTGACATGGGTGACCACTTTATAAGTGGTCATTATACTCATATTCTTTAGAGAATTTATTTTCTAATGAATGGTAATTGGTTTTAATTATATATTAATATTTATAAATAACATAATTATTAGTGATATTTTTTTAATTTCCATTTTAAGATATTTTTTATTAATTCAAAGTTTATAATATCATTATCTTTTTAATATAATTGTATATTTACCACTTTAAATGATATAATAAAAGAATAACTTTAATAAATTTAATTGTGGTTGACATAACTTATATTAACTACAATAAAATAGAACAATTATATACTTAAAATAATTTATATGCTTTGTTTAAAGCTTCTAAATTTAATAATAATAATATAATATATAAAATAAATTACAAAACATCATTATTGTAATATGAGATATTAATTATATTTGTTATATATATTAGGTCATAGGAATAAAATATATCAAAATAATGAAGTTATTTATTGTTTAGTTGACTTAGAAAATTACATGTATTAATATTACAAATGTTTAATATGCTAATATTAATAAAACCTACAAGTTAAATTTTTAAATATAATATTTATTTAATTATTTCTCTCAGTTCTTTCTTTTTATATAAATATATCTCACATTCTTCTTTCCTCATTACCATTCTCTAATTTGTCTCTTCATCTCCATCTCTATCTTCCCCTCACTCTCTATCTCCTCTCTCTTCTCTCTTCTTTTCTTTCTCTTTGTTAACCATCTCACTCTTTTCTTTTGATTATTATTGTCCTCTCTATCTCTTCTTTTTCTATACATAACTCTCTCTCTTCCAGAATACTTATCTGCATCACTATTTTCTCCTTTTAAAGTTTCATGGATTAAGATTAATTAAAAATTCTCACATGCTGTACACTTTAACATTCATCTATAATATATATATATATATATATATTAAAAATTAATTTAACATTCAATAAGATTCTTATGTTTGAATGTTCAATTTAAATGAAATAATAATATAAAAAATCAATTATTAATCAATATATCAAAAATGTTATTATTATAATATATTATGACTTTCAAAATAAATCAAATTTTTTTTTAAAGTGTATATGAGTTATAATCTATACTTTTCTTGGATGTCTCATTATTCTATAGATAATAACTATACAAATATGATTTTTAAGCTTTTGTATGGAAGTGTATTAGTGCTAGAATTATAGCATTAGTCCTTGTAATAGCTAAACTGGTAAAGATGCTTTTTTGAGCCTACTATTAGAATGGAGACTTATTGAGAAGTTCTTATTTTGCACATATTTTTCATAACATTTATTTTTCTAATGAATGGAAGTTGATTTTAATAATATTTGGATGTTCACAGATAACATAATTATGAGTGATGTTTAATAATTTTCATATTAGTTATTATTTATTCATATGAACTTTATATTATCATTAACATTTCATATAGTATTAAGTATAACATTTCATATAATATAATATAATAATTACTATAACAAAATTTAATTATGGGTGATAAAACTTATATCAAATATAATAAAGTAGAATTGATACATATTTATAAGATTATACACATGTTGTGTATATACACTTTTTAATGTAATAATATATTTATATAAATTTCATATCATGAATATATGTTATTTTTAATATATAACATCTATATCATGTTATATGAAGAAAATATCTTAAAATAATAATATTATTTATTATTTAATTAGAATATTAATATATACATATAAAAGATAATATTAAATTAATAATAACACATAATTTTAAATTTTACAATATACATAAATAAAAAACTTAAACTTTTTATTGTATTTTAATTGTATTGAATATTATATATGTTTAACAAGTTAATATTTGACATATACTACAAGTCAAAAATATGACAACTTTTTCTTAATTATTTTTCTTACTTATTTCTCTTCATCTCAAAACCACACATGTTCTCTCACTTTTCTCTTTCTCACTCTTATTTGTCTCAAACTAAAATTACATCATGAATATAAATATTATTCATAGTTATCATTTATGTTATGTCATATTATGATAATGTCTTACAATAATGGTACTATTAATTATTTAATCAATTTTTAAATTATTTTTATTAATAAAATACTATTAAAATAATAGTTAACAAAAACATTTAAACATTTATAATATATCAAAATACTATAAATGTCTTATTTTTTTGTACTTAAATGATAATTAATATTATTTAATTTTAACAAGATAATGTTAATATATAATTTTTCTTTAGTAAGTTCTCTCACTTTTTTCACTTTCTTCTCCCTAACATTATTATTCTTTTGTATGTTTCCCTTTTCCCATCTCTTTCGTCTTCCACTCATCCTCTTTTTTTATCTCTCACTATTTTCTTATTTCTCCCTCTCTATTTCATTTATTAATTTATTCTATTTATCTAGTCTATCTTCTCTCTCTTCTCCCTTTTATCTTTCTCCTCATGTAATCATGTCTCTCTTTTGTCATTATTAATTAAGAAATCTATTATGTTATACACTGTAACATAAATTTTAAATTACAGATATGTATTTTATTATTTATAATTAATGAATAATTAAATATTTTTATAAGAACTTTACTTTTGTTGAAATGTTTTTATGCATGAGTATTTACTTTAAGTGAAATAATATCATACATAATTTCTTATTGATTTAATATAATTAAAATATTAATATATTATTATATTATGACATATATAATAAAACTAAAGTTACTTTTAGAAGTGTAAATATATGATAATTTATAAAATTGATGGAGCAATTCATCATTTTTGTGACATTAAGCATGCAAGTATGACTCTTTTGCTTTTGTATGCTGAAGCAATCACACCATTATAACATTAGATCTCATTAGAACCCTAAAGTTAAGCAAGTTTAAGGAAGAGTATTTGTGGGATGGGTGATCTCTTGAGGGGTCTTCATGTTGTGCATACATTTTCATAACATTTTTATTTCTAATTAATGATAGTTAATTGTTATAATATGTTGATATTCATAAATGGTTTATTTATGAATGATATTTTTAAATTTTTGATTTTGTTATTTCTTAATAGTATTGACTTCATAGCAATGTTATCATTAATTTGTTGTATTGAGAAATGCATTTCATGTGATGTAATAAAATAATAACTTTAGTACTATTTAATGTCAACAAGCATAATTTATATCAACTATAATAAAATAGAAGTCATATATATTTATAAATCACATAAATGTTTTCCATGGAAGTTTTTTAATAATAATATGGTGTATAACATAAGTTACATAAAAGTTTAACATGAATGTGAAATAATATTCATTTTACAATCTTATTTTCTTTAAATGAATATATTTTCTTATAATAATGATATTATTTATTTTATTTAATTTTTTTAATATATACATATTTAAAAAAATGAATAAAATTTAGCAAAACTCTAATTGTTTTTGTTTTTAGCTAAACTTTAGTATTGCATAAGTTTAACATGTTAATATTAATAAATACTATGATTTAAATTGTTGAAATATAACTTTTACTTAATGTTTCTCTTTCTTCTCTCTCTTTATCTCAATAACTCTTAACATTCTTTCAATTTGTTCACTCTCTCAAAATGTTTCTTTTATTTGACTCCCATTTCTCTATCTCTTTGTCTTCAACTTGCCCTCCCACTCTTTTGTCTCTCATTATGTTCTCAATTCTCTTTCTCACTCAATTTAATTTTTATTTTCTCTATCTTACTCTTACCACATGTTTTTTTCTTCACTCAATCGTTTCTCTCCTCCCTTTATTAATATTTTTTGTCTCTATCTCTCTATCTAACATGATTATCACTATTCTAGTATACTTATCTCATGCATTATTATTCGTTTTTTAGCTTCACAAATTAAGATTATTTAAAAATCCATATGTTACAAACTTTAATATTTATTTTAAAAAATAAAACTACATTTTAGTACTAATCAGAAAAAAATATTTTTTAATTTTTTTATTTATAAGAACTAAAAGTTAATAGAAATAATTATTATTTATAAATATATATTTTTAGAAAATAATAATATACATAATTTCTATTATTTTAATACTATTAAATTATTTTTATTAAAATATATTATGACATAAAATTAAAATATAATTATCTTTAAAACTGCTTATGAATGATATTTTATGATATGTTTTAACAATTCATTATTTTCATGACAATAATCATACAAGTATCATTTTTTATCTTTTCTAAGCTTGTACAACAACACCAACATTATAACACTAGATCATACTAAAATGCCAAAGTCAAGCATGCATGCCATAAAGTAGCATTGGGATGCATGTGAGGTCATGCTTCTATTTGATAAGTCAAGGCATATCTTTTAGGATTTTTTTGTAAAAAATTTGTTTATTATGAATTAGTTTTAATTATGAGAAATAAGTTAGCACTACTAAATATGGTTACTTAGTGCCATTTAAAATACCTTGGAGTGTTAGTAAGCCTTATGGATTGAAGTTATTTGGGTCAAATATGAAAAAGGTTTTTTTTTATTACAAAATAAATTGTTAATTTTTTTTATTAATAACCATAAGACATATCTCTTTATTTATATCAATTTCATATACAACAAAAGCATCAATTCTTCAATCATCTCCTGAATTTAAGAAATGTATAGGATTCCATTTTCTGGTTCCTCAATACCTTCTTTAGTCAAATCCAACTCATTCGTGCTTGCCAAATTAAATGTTAGGATATTTGTTAAAGTTTTGTTAAATTAGAATAAATAATTCTATTAAAATATAGTCATTATGAAAAAGGAAATAATAATTCCTAAACCACATCCCATTCATGTGCCCAAGTGTAAAACACTTACATAAACCAAGCCAAAAATGTCCTAGTTAGCCTAAAGTTAAGAGACTAGGTCTTAAACCTAATTAGGGAAAGCAAGAGGAAAGATCGAGTAAGGACTATCCCAAATAAAGTATTTAGTGAGTCAAGACAGGCCCTTAAACATGTTATAAACTTGCAGGTAAAAGAGTAGCCCAAGGTGATGAAATCCTAATCTCACAAACGACAAGCCAATTCAAATTTCAACTCATAATAACTATGAATGAACATTAATATGAAAAGAAAAGGCATGTGCTTTTTGGTAATGTTGGACTAAATTTCATCCAGTAACTTATCACTAAAGTGTGCATTATTTTTTACCAATCAATCATTTATTGGACAGTGGACATTTCATCCACTATAAGTGCTTCATGTTGGCTTGAAATTAGGTGGACAAGATCACATCTTACTTCATCAGATGGTTATTATTGTTTCCATATTTTAAAATAATCTATCCTTGAATTGGATGGCCTACATCACTTATTAATTGAATCCCATGATTTGGATCATTCCTACCTTCACCAATACTAAATTGAATAATCCAAATCTCACTTGATGTGATCAGATGGTCTAGATTTAATCCTTCAATATACAAATATCCACAACTCATCTGCTATTATAACCTTTGATCTCATGATTAAGAACATCTCCAATCATATTGATATAATGCTAGTTGAACTTGTGTAATGGCTAATTGCATAGTTGTTTTGGAAAAAAATATTCTATGAAGTATGGAAAATCTCTTATCATATTTAAATAATAAGAAATTGTATATCTTATTATTTATACTAAAATAAAAAAAATTCACACGTATGCACAATTTTCAAAAAATTATAGTTCTAACATATAAATTTTTTTAATTATAAATAATAAAATATATATTTCTTATTATATATATATATATATATATATATATATATATATATATATATATATATATTAATGTGCATAGAATGGGATATTTCTTAATTAATATTACTTTATAAAGCTTAAATAAGTGATAGTGGTGATTAACATAAGCATACAAAAATAGAAATAGTTATATATAGATAAGAGAAATAGAGAGAAAAATAATAATAAAGAGAGAAATCCAAGTTGATTAAATGAGTAGAATTAGAGGAGAGAAGAGAGAGCTAGAGAAGATAAAGGCGATAAAGAGATAAATAAAAAATCAAATAAGTGAGAGAATTGAGAAAATAGAGAATGATAAAAGATAAAAAGGGTAAGGGTATGGTAAAGCGATAGAGAAGTGGGTGGAAATAAAATAATGATAATGGGGAGAGAAGAAAGTTCTAATATGAGAGCTATTAAAATAAAGAGAAAGAAGTGAAAAAAACTAATTAAATATTTTATATCTTAAAATTTTAACTTACAGTATTTGCTAGTAATAACTTGTTAAACATATGAAATATTAAATATTTTTTAATTAAAATATTTGATGTTTTCTACTGTTTTTGGATATTAAAAATTTGTAAGATATATGTTAACTTTAAATTTAATATCATTTTACTATTGCATATAGTTTGAAAAGTTAACTAAATAATAAATGATATCATTACTTCAAGATATTATCTTGATGACATAATATAGATAATATATATAAATAATATTTTACATTCATTCTAAAATTTTAAGTACTTTTTGTCATATAATAAATATGAATTCTACTTTATTATTGTTGATATAAGTTATGTTGCCCACTATTAAATTGTATTAAAGCTATTTATTATTTGAAGGCAAGCATGCTTAGGTAAGAGTAATACTAGGATGAGTGACCTCTTAAGAAGTTCACATATTACACATTTTTTCTTAGCAATTATTTCCTATTGAATGACAATTGATTTTAATAATATGTTAATTTTAATAAATATCATAATTACAAACAAAAATTCATAATTTCTAATTTAGTTATTATTTATGACTATTAACTTTGCAAGATTTTTAACATTTTTATATTATATTAAATATGACCTTTGAAATGATATAATAAAAAACATTAATATAATTTAGTTGTGGGTAACATAACTTATATTAATTTTAATAAAGTAGAATTAATATGTTATTATTATAGTAAAAATGTGCTATGTATAAAAGATTTTTAGTATTACAACAATATATTAAAGAATATAAATAACAAAAAATTATACAATTAACATGAATTATTATTTTTATTTATTATCTATATTATATAATATTAAGATTATTTATTTTTAAAAATAATTGTGTTTTTATTTTAAAATTTTATGTTACATGTTTTAGTAATATAATATTAAATTAATGGTAAACAAGCATTTCTATAAACAATAAAAATACACTAAAATGCTACAATCATAAAATTCTTTTTTAATTTAAATGATATTTAAAATTACATATTATAATTATTTTAATATTAAAAAATGTTATAAGTCAAATTATTAAGATGTAATTTTTATTGAATTATTTCTCTCACTTTTTATCTTTATCTCAAAAACTTTCAAATTCTCTAACTTGTTTCTCTCTTCAATTATGGTTCTCTTCTTTGTCCCTAACTTCACTGTCTCATTTTTCTTTCATTGTATCTCTCTCTCTCTCTCCTCTGTCCCTCTTTATTTTCTCAATTTGGTGCCACTTTGACTTTGTTACTTATTCTTTTTATCTTCTCTATCTTCTCTCTCACAACTCTTTTTCTCTTTCTCTTCATTCATTGATCTCTCTTCTCTCTCTAATATTATAGCCATTTACACAATCTATTTATTTAGCTCCATAAAGTAATACAAATTAAGACAATTTCATGATAGTTTAACCTTTTTCATAATAACTAAAAAAGTATTATTTAGAATTAATACATAATTTTTTTACTTATAAGAAATATAATTTTTTGGAAATAATTCATATTTATAAATGTTTACACTTATGAAAATAATAATGTAAATAATTTCATATTAATTCAATAAAAATAAAGTATTAGTATTAGAATATATTGTGGCATATATAATAAACAAATTTTTTTTTGAAACTGTATATGTATCATAATTTAGAAATAATTTGAAATATTTTATCAAGTTTCGCATAATAATCATAAAAGTATTATTTTTTTATGTGTTCATGATGCGTGACTACACAGTATTATAGTAATGGTTTTTATTAAAACCCCAAAATTAAGCATACTTAGGTGAGAATTGTATGCCAAGGTGACTTTTCAGCTATCTTCATGTTGTACATAGTTTTTCAAAACATTTATTTTTCTAATGAAACATATTTGATTTTAGTACCATGCTAATACTAATAAAAACATTTAATTATAAATGATATTTTATAATTAAAATTTTAGTTATTTTGTTTATTAATATTATCATTATAACATCAATGACTTTTCACACATTATTAATAAGTATAGTTTAAATGATATGATAAAATGATTAATTTAATTTAATAAATGGAAATATATCTTATATCTAATATATTACAATAAAATTAATATATATTTATAGTAGTTTATACATGTTACCCATAATGGTTTTTTTAATATGATGATGACATATTATAGAAGATAAACTATCTAAAATTTTATCATTGTTATGACATATTGTTTATATTTAAATTAATGCTTACCATATACTTAAATGTTTAAAATACAATAAAATACTTCTAAATCTTTGAGGTTTTTTGTATATCAATTATATTTAATGTTATATATAACAAACATTTGTCTTTCATCTTTCTTGCATTGTCTTCTCCTCACCCCTTCTCTGTTGTATGACTCGTATTTTTTTCTTTCTTTTAGTATGATACTTATTCTCTCTATCTCCTATACATGTCTCTCTTTTCTCTCTCTCTCTTTCCCTTTATTCAATTATCTCTCTTCCCCTTTTATTACTATTTTTGTCTATTTCATTCCTTTGTATCCATGACATTTTTCAATTATGATATACTTATATCCATCCCCATTATCCATTTTTTATCTCCTTTAATTGTAATCAATTTAGAAATCTCTCATGTTTACAATTTAATATTTATTTTATTATTTATAATTAATAAATAATTTATTATTTTATTTCTAAGAATTATAAGTTAATGGAAATAATTCTTATAGTGAATATTTACTTTAAGTGAAATAATAATATTTATAATTTCCTTTCAATTTAGTTTAAATAAGACATTAATATTGTAATATATTATCACAAATTTATTAAAGAAAAAATTATTTTTGAACAAGCATACCTAAGATAATTTAGAAACGTTTTTAAATAATTATTTATCTATGAGATAATAACTACAAGAGTATGATTTAATTCCTTTTGCATAGATGTGTGGCAACACTAAAATTATAGCACTACATCTCTTTAGAACTACAAAGTTAAACATGCTTAGTTGATTGTAGTATTGGAATCTGTGAACTATTGAGAAGCTCATGTGTTGCACATTTTGTTTCTTAGGATCTATTTTTTTAAAAATTATAATAATTATGACTCCTCTCATTTCCTAAACTCTCTTTCTCTTTCAACATGTTCATTATTATTTATCTCTATCAATTCCCTATATACTCACTCTCTTCTCTCCCAATATCTTTCTTTCCAATCTCAATCTCACTCTTCATGTTTTTATCATGATTTTATTTTCTTCACCCTATCTCCTTTATCACTTTTTGATATTCTCATTTCAAATATCTTTTAAAAAATTTTATATATAACACATTTTAGTAGAATATTTTTGTTTATTTAATATTAATATAATGAAATTATTTTGTTAATTTATTACAATTATTATGAATACATGTTCATAACACATGTTCTAATAGCTTATATTAATTCAAATATAATCTACTATGCAACCAAATTATCAAAAAAACTTAAAAATATTCCATATCATTTTATTTATTGTAATATTTTGAACTTTTAATATAAATTTCAATTTTTCTTGAACACATGTATACATGTGACAGACATCTTAATAATAATTAATGAGTAATAGTTTATTTTAAATTCCTTATTTCATAACAAAATAATTTTTATTTTGATTTCATATAGAACAAAATGTAACTAGTATTATCATTTTGCAATACTATAAATTTAAAAAATTAATGTACAAATTTAATATAGCAAAATTTGTTTTTTCAATCTATCCTCTCTATTTTATCTCTCTATCACTATTTTAATATCTAGTTTCCCTTGTTGCACACAATAATATAATGTTTCATACGTTGTATTACTATTTAAAATATATATTAATAGTACAACTTTTAAAATCATACCATTTACATATATTATGGTATATCATATTAAAGTATGTATAAGTTATTCTTTGCTTGTGATATAATAAATAATAAATTTATTTATTTTTATTTATTATGATAAAAAATAAATTTAATTTTATAATATAATAATTCGAAATTTATATGCTTTCAATTTTTTAATGTACAAAATAATGAAATTAAAAAAATTATAAAAAATAATTATAATAATACTTTTTGTTTTATAATTTATTATTTAAAATAAATTAAATTTTAATCACTTTATTTATATGAACTATAATTTTGTAGAAATAATTCCTACTCATGAAAATAATTATTTTACAAGTGTATATGCATGATAATTTAGAACAATTGTTTAAGAATTCATTATGTTTTAGACAATACGTACACAAGTATGATTTTCTTGCTTTTCTTTGAATGTTAAAAGAACAACAATATTGTATTAGATCTCAATAGAAATCCACATTTAAACATGCTTGAGAGATAGTACTAAAATTAATGATCTCTTGTGATGTTGCAATTTTTCATACATTATATCAAAGAATTATTGTTTCTAATAAATGACACTTGGCTTAAATAATAAGTAAATGTTGATAAAGAATAAAATTATGAATTTCATTCTATAATTTCCATTTTAATGATCATTTATTAATAAATAATACTTATTTTAACTATAATAAATTAGAATTAATATGCCTTTATGGACTTATGTAAATGTTTTGCATAAATGTTTTTAGGTATATTTAAAAATATCATAAAACATTAACTAACTAAAATAATATCATTAATATGAAATGTTAGTTAGATTTAATATCTATCTTATGTCACATGTTGATAATATATTAGAATAATGATATTAATTTTTATTTCATTAACATTTCAAATTGTCTACATTATTAAAATAATATTAAATTAATATCAACTTGTACTTTAAACTTTTATAATATATGAAAATACTACAAAACATTAAATATTTTTTATTTAAACAACACTTCGTGTTACATATGTCTATCATGTTAATATTAATAAATATTTTTTTTACTCATTTCATTCTCTTGATCTCAATAGTTTTCACATAATCTCACTTTTTTCTCTCTTATTATCATTCTCATATTTTTCTCACCATCCATAATTTGAGACTTTCCCTCACCAACTCACCTCTATTGTTTTCTAATTTTTTAATGTCACTCCTTATCATTTTGTTATTTCTCTCTTCTCTTTTACTCTTTTTGTTCATTTATCCATCTCTCTCTTCTCTCCCCATCATGTTTCCATTCCTATATCCCTCTTATCTATCCATGACTCTTTCTTTTTGTAAGCTTATTTTCAATCTCTATTATCCCTATGTTTAGTTCCATAAAGTAATATTAATTAAGAAATATCTTATATTTCTTAATTCAATAAATATTTTTACAATAAATATATAATTCTCTTTATTATTAATAATTAATTTGATTTTTTCTTTAAAGAATAATAGTTTTGTAGAAATAATTCATATGTTTGAATTTTATTTTAAAGAAAATTTTGATACAAATAATTTCTTATTAATTTGACATAATTAATGTTTTAATATTAGGTTCTATTATGGCATATTAAAAAAATAAAATTATTTTTGAAGGTGTATATGCATGTTTTGTGGCAATAATCACACAAGAATGCGTTTCTATTGTGAACAAATGAGACCATACTAGCTTTATAGACCAAGACCATATCAGAATTCCAAAGTAAAGCATGCTCATGTGAGAGTAGTATTGGGATTGGTGACCTCTTGAAAAGTTCTTGTGTTCCACATATGTTTTTGATAACATTCTTTTTTTCAAATGAGTAACAGATAAAATAATTTGTTAATATTCATATGTAATCTAATAATGAATAATGTATAATAAATTCAATTTATGTTATTATTTATTTATATTAACTATATAAATTTGTTATTATATTTAAATAGTGCTAAATAAAATACTTCATATGATATAACAAAATAATAAATTTATTATAACTTAATTATGGGTTACAAAACTTTTATCTAACATAATAAAGTAGAATTAATATATAATTATATAATTATATATAATATGTGTACAAATAATATATAATATAATAATATATTATATAGCATAAACTTTCTAAAATTATGTCATGAATATGAAAAAAAATTATATTGATTATCTATATTATGTCATATGAAGATAACATCTTAAAAAAATAATATTAATTGTAATTTAATTAATTCTTTAAATTACACAAACTATTAAAATAATATTAAATTAAAAACATGTTAATATTAATAAAACTATATGTTAAATTATTGACATATATAAAATTTATTTTTTTATTTCTCTCCTTTATTCTCTTTATCACAATAGCTCTAACTGTTACTTTTATCATTTTTAATCTCTTAATTATCTTTCTCTTCTCAATCTCTATCTTTCCTTCATAAACTATGTGAACATATATCATAATTATGACATATTATTTATATTTCTTATATATATTGTAATGTGAACATGATATCTTATAATAATGATCCTTTTATTTTTTTTATCTTTTCAAATTATGCACAATAATAAAATATAATTAAATTATTAGCGTGCATAAATACTTTAAAAATTTTCAAAATACTAAAGTTCTTAAAAACATTGAATTTTTATTTCAACCAACTAATATTTTAAATTATATATCTTTAACATTTTAATATCAAAAAATAAAATAAGCTAAATTATTAAATATAATTTTATTTAGTAATTTCTCTTACTTTATTCTCTATATCTTAATACCTCACATTCTTTTACTTCTATCTCTTGTTATCATTCTCTTTTTTTGCCCTTTCTCTATCTCTTAGTCTTTTCATTACTTTATCTCTTTATCTCTCTCTATTTTTAGATTTCTCACTCCTTCATAATGTTATTTATTTTTCGACCTCTTGTATCTTGTCTCACTCTTCTCTTTATCTTGATCTCTTCATTTAATCACCTCTTTCATTGATATTAGTGTTGTGTTCCACAAATAACACAATTGACTTTAATTATATGTTAATATTAACAAAAAACATAATCACGATTTTAATTTTATAATTTACATTTTAGTTTGTATTCAATAATATTATATAACAATCATTAATATTTTTATATAGTGTTAAATAAAGTACATCAAACGAATCAATATTCTCTTTTTCTTCTCTTCTTCTCTTTTTCTCTCTTTTCCCTATTAATATTTTCCTCTCTATATCTCTCTTATTTATCCAAAGTCCCTCTCTCTTCTAGTATACAAAAATCCATCACCATTATCATTTTTCTTCGCTCTATTAATTAATATTTTTTTAAAAAATCTATCATGTTACCACTTTAAAATATATTTATTTATTTATAATAATCAAATAATGTATATGTTTATTCATAAGGACAATAATTTAGTGAGAACAATTCTAATGTATGAATTTTTATTTTATGGGAAATAACATTACATATAATTCATATAAATTAAATATAAATAATGTATTAATATTCAAATATGTTATCACATAAAATAAGAAAATTTTGAAGTTTTGATACATGATAGTTTAGAACATTTATTGAACAGTATATTATTCTAAAGACAATAATCACATAAATATGATTTCTTAACAATTATATGTATGTATGACTAAATTAGCATTGTAGCTCTAGTTCTCATTAGAACAACAAGGTTAAGCTTGTTTAAGTGTGTTATTAGGATAGTGATCTCTTAAAAGTCCTCTTAATATTACACATATGCTTTTACAACATTAATTATTTAATGACTAGTGGTTAATTATAATAATATATTAATATTTAGAAATAACATATTTATGAATGATATTTTATAAATTACATTTATTTTTTAATATTAATATTAACTTTACAACATTATTATTATTATATATTAAAATAATAGCTTAATATAATTTAATTTTGAGGAACATAACTTATATTAATAATAATAATGTAGTATTATTATATATTTATAGTAGTATATACAAGTTTTGTATAAATGTATTTTGATGTAATAATAATATATTATAGAACATAAACTACCTATAACTGTCATGAAAATGAATATTATTTTTATTTATTATTTATGTTATGCAGTAGGAAATCAAGATCTTAGAATAATGTTATTTTTTATTATTTCATCACTTTTTAAAATTACATGAATTAATAAAATACTATTAAATTAATAATAAACAATTACTTTAAAGTATTTCTAAAAAACTAAAATTTTATGAATTATCAAACTTTTGTATCTTAATAGTGTTTAATATTATATATTTTTTAATATGATGATATTAATAAATAAAATGAGTTAAACAATTTAGATGTAGGTTTGTTTCATTATTTCTATAACTTCTTTCACTTCAAATAAAAATTCTCAGATTCTCTCGCTGTCTTCTCTTACCCACTGTGTCCTTTATATGCCTTCCCCTCCATTATCAATTTGTCTTCCCCCAACCTTCTATCTCCTCTATCTCCCTCTCAGTTCTCTTCTTTTCAAATTCTCTTCATTCGATCATTACTTGCTTCTCTTCATCTCTTCATTATTTATCTATGACTCTCTCTTCTCTAGTATATCTAATTCCATCTACATTTTCTAATTTTTTTTGTTACATCAATAAAACTAAGTAAATATATATTCTATTATTTATAATTAACAAATTATTTAATCTTTTCGTTACAAAAACTATAATTTAATAGAAATATTTCCTATTTATGAGAGTTTACTTTAAAATAATTAATAATATGAATAGTTTATCATTAATATATATTGGAATACTTTCTAACATTTGTAATAAACATAAACTATTTTTAAACATTTTATACATAGGATAATTTAAAAATTATCATACACAATTCATTATATTTATGACAACAGACATGAAAATATATTTTCTTAAAAAATGGCTATATGTGACCACAACAGCATTAAAACATTGGGTAAAATTAGAACTCTAATGCTAAACAAGCTTGTGCTACAGATTGAGATGGTTGACCTTTTTGTAAAAACATTTCATAGCAATCATTTTTCTAATGATTGTTTTAATAATACACTTAATATTTTTCAATAAATAACTTAATTATGTATTTTATTTCGTAATTTTGATTTTTGTGTTTATTTATCAGTGTTAATATTATGAAATGGTTTCAATTTCTTTATATCCCTCATTCTTTTCTCGATATCTTCTTTCTTTGTATCTCTCCCTCTATTTTCTTGTCCCATTCTCATCTATCACTTTTTTTGCTCTTTTTTAAAATATCATTTAAAAGTTTTTGTATATAATAACTTTTATTATAATATTTTTTGAGTTACTTTGTTATTTTTATAATGAAATTATTAAGTTCATGTACTGGAATTATTAGAGATACATGATTATAACATGTATTATAATATTTCAATATGAATAAACATAAAATATATTATGCATATAAATGATAATTAATATCAATTATATTACCCATTAGTAACTAATAAATATTTTTTATTAATTGTTATAACAATTTTTTTTTTTGAAAATAAATTTCAATTATAATTGAATTCATGAATAATTATAATAAGTAATCTTTTTTGTAATTAATGTGAAATAATTCACTTCATGCATTTTATTTTTTAACTAATATTAAAAATTAAAATTCTTTCATATAAAATGTAATATTATAAATATAATTATTTTTTAATCTTAAATATTATTTTTATTAAAATAATAAACGTAGCTTAAAATGTATATATTCCCTCTTTTTTATCTTTTCACTCATCTCGAAGTGTCACTATTTTATCTCTATCTTTAAATTTATATTTTGTATTTTCTAACATAATTGTAAAAATCATATCTATAATGTTTATTATGATATATCATTACAAAAGCACCAATACATAATTATATGCTTGTTACATAATTAATGTTAATTCTTTTATTTTTATTAACTAAGGAAGAAATAATAGTAATTTTAATATTATAATAATGCCTAACATTTTTCTTTTTCTATTTTTGCTATACATATTGATAAACTTAAAATAAGGAATATAAATAATCATTAATGTAACATTTTTATTTTATTTTTTATCAGTATAACTAATATATAAAATAATTTATTATTAATTCAACATAAAACAATTATTAACAATGGGATATATTACTATATAAGTAAACATCAAATTAGTTTTGAAAGTGCATATCAATGCTAATAAATAAAATTTCTAAAACAATTCATTAGGTTCAAGAAATAGTCATAGAAGTAGATTTTTCTCATTCTTATATGTGTGCTACCACAATTGCATTACAATATTGAATGTCATTAGGACCAAAAAGTAAACAACGATTTGTTAATGGCAATATTAGTTTGAGCGACTTTATAACATGTATTGTAGTACATAATTTCTTATACCAATCATTTTTCTAATAAATATGAGTTAGTTTTAATAATTGTCAACATTAATTCATATATAATCATCTATGCAACAAAATTATCAATAAATTAAAATAGTATTTCTTTATAGATTAGCAAATATATAGTTTTATATGCCATAATATTTTGAACTCTTAATATAAATATCAATTTTACTTGAACACATGTATAACTATAACAAACATTCTTTATAATAATTAGTGGGCAACAACTTATTTTATATTTCTTATTTCACATTAAAAACTAATTGCTTTTTATTTCATATAAAACAAAATATCACAAATATTATTATTATGCAATACTATATATTTTAAAAACTTAAAATACAAAGTTTAAAAAACATGTTCTATCTTCTTTCTATCCTTTTTGTTTTCTCATTCTATCACTATTTTCATATCTAGTTTCTCATGTTATAAACATTAATATAATATTTCACAAACTGCATTACTATTTAAATTATATATTAATAATATAATTTTTAAATTCATATGATTTACATATATCATGTTATAACATATTAAAGTATGTACAACAAATTCTATTTTTGTAATATAAATAATAATAAATTTATTTATTTATACTTATTAAAATATAAAAATAATTTCAAAATTATAATAGTTAGAAATTTATATGCTTTCATTTTTTTAATGTACAAAAATTGTAACTAAAACAAACATTATAAAAAATTTCTTATTAATTTAAGATAAATAATTTTTTAACATTAGAATATATTTTAATTAACATTTGAGATTATACTTATTAACTAATAAATATTAAATTTATAATTAACACTTATAATAAACAATCTATATAAAACAATAATAACAAAAAATGAATTATTTTTATATTGAATTTAAATAATATTTAGTACTATAACTAATTAACATATTAAAATTAATTATTCTAACAACATTTCTTACTTAATTTATTTAATTATTTGTGTCACTATATTTAACTATAGTTCCTATGCTTCCTCACCTCCTTCTATAAGCTATTTTCATTCTCTTACTTGTTTGTCGTTTCTTTATCTCTTTGTCATTTACTCACCATCTCTCTCCTCTATCCCTCTCCCTTCTCATATTTCATTCTCTTAATTTTTTTATTTATTCTCTCTATCTTTTTTATCTTTTTTATTTTCTCTCTTTTTCTTTTTGATCTATATCTCTCTCCACTTCTTGCTTTAAATCTCTCCCTTTCACCCTATCCTACAAAAATCCTCTATCTAACTCTCTCCTCTCTTTGTATCATTTATATGTCATCTTTTCTTTTACCTTAATTCCTTTCCCTATCAATATATTCACTTTAATTTACTCTATCTTCTCTCTCTATTCATTTGTTAAGATTCTTGCAATCCCCTCTCTATCTTATGTCCATATTTCCTCCATTTCCCTCTCAATCACTCTCTTTTTATGTCTCTCATCACTTTATATCCTTCCAGCTTTATCACATATTACTTTTTGTCATTCACTCATTGCATATATGTTAAATTATTTTATATATAACACATTTTAGTAGAATGTTTTGTGTTATTTTATTATTACTAAAAAAATTATTAAATTATTTAATTAATTTATTAGAATTATTAGAAACATTAGCTTATAGCATAACTTATAATATTCTAATGTTAAAATTTATATATAATGTTTTATATTTATTAAATATTTAAATTGTTATTTATAAGAACTATAATTTATTTTTAAAAAAATACAAAAGAATGTGTACTACAAAGAAAAGTATAATACACAAAGTTTCTTATGAATTTAATATAAATATATTATTAACATTAGAATATGTTTTGATATAATAATAAATATAAAATTATTTTTAAAAATATATGCATAAGTTAATTTAGAAATTTTATTACACATTGTATTATCATTAGGACAACTATCAAACAAGCATCATTTTCTGTCTTGTAGGTATGTGTGTGACCTCTCTAGCATTAAAGCACTAAGGTTAAGCACGCTTGCATGAGAGAAATATTAGGATGTGCGACCCCTTGAGAAGTCCTAATGAACAGGAGTTGTGTTTTTTAAAAATATGTTAATATTTATTAATAAATAACAAAATTATATCTATTATCTTATAATTTTCATTTAATTTTTTTACTGTTAAATTTATAATTTTTTTTGTTTTCTTTATATCCCTTATTCCAATATCTATATCTCTTGCATGTATCTTTTCACATTTATTTATTGTCCCCTTCTCATCTATCACCTTTTTTTTCTGTCCCTTCAAATATTAATTCAAATATTTTAACTATAATGCATTTTATTGTATTATGTTTTGTAATACATTATTATTTTTTTATTAAAAATATTAAGTTAACATATTACAAATATTATAAATACATGATTATAACATATGTTATAGTATGTTAATATTAATACAAATATAATAATTTATGCATCTAAATTATACCTAAAATTAATTATATTTTTACTAATTAGTAAATATATTTTTAACTTATCATTTAATTTTAAATTTTTAATATAAATTTAAATTAATTTTGAAATTGTGTATTTCTATAATTAGTGAGCTTTTTAATAACTAATGTCCAATAATGCGCTTTATATATCTTATTTTATAATTAATAATAAAATTTGTATTTTTATTATATAAATATAATATTACAAATATAATTCTTACTCACTACTATATAATTTTTAAAAAGATATCATATACATAGTTTAAAATGCAAAAATTCTATCCTCTTTTTATCAACTCTATTCTTTGGGTATCACTATTTTCATCATTATCGTTTTCATCTCTCCATCACTCTCTCTCTCTCTCTCTAAATTCCACTACACATATCTCTATTTGCACTATCTCTTTTTTAGCTCCAACAATTAATATTAATTAATTAATATTTACTATCACACGTTTAATATCATATTTCATACAATATAATATGATTTATATTACTTATTTACTAACATAATTTTTAAAATCTTTTATATAAATTATATTATGATATATCATTATTAAAGTATGCATGCATAATTATATCTTTGAGATAAATCTTCTCTTAAATTTATTTTTTATATCATATAAGAAAACAATAATATTAATTTTAAACAAATTATAAATTGCTAAATTTAAGATTTTTGTTTTTTATTAGACAATAAGAAGTAATATAAATAAAAACTAATAATAAAATATATAATTTGTTTTAATTTATATTTTATCATTTATAAATAATATATAATTGAAATGTTTTTTATAAAAATATAGTTTATTTAAAGTAATACTAAAGTACGATGTTTGTTCTAAATAAATGTATGACATAAATAATTTCTTATTAATTCAATATAAAAAAATTATTAACATTATAATATTTTATTACTTATTTAATGAAAAAAAATTATTTTTGAACTTATAATAAACATAAAATTAAAATTATAAAATGATATTTCTTAATATAATAATATTTTATGTAACATAACTACAATAACTTATAGCTTTTAGATACAATTTTATTTATATTTATTATCAATGTTATGTGATATGAGGATAATATGTTACAATAAGTGATACTATTTACTATTTAAATAATGTTCGGGATTTTACATGTTATTAAAATAATATTAAATTAATAATCAACAAGTATTTCAACATTAGTAATATAAAAGAATAACTATAGAAGTTTGTTTTTTATATTTAAGTAACATTTATTATTGTAATTTATTAATAAGTTAATATTATTAAATATAATAAGTTAAACGACTAAGGAATAACTTTTGTTTAATTATTTCTCCAACCACTTTATGTTTGGCACCACAGCTCTCACACACTCTTCCTTTCTATCCCATTATCATTCTCTTATTTGTTCCTCCCATCTCTATATCTTTTACTTTCCCTCATAATATCTCTCTTTATCCCTCTCTCTTCAGTCATTTCTCTCTCTTTAATTTTGTTATTTATTCTCTACCTTCTATATCTTCTATCACTCCTTTTTTTGCTCTTGCTTTATATCTATCTTTTTTCTCTTAATTTCATTCCATATGTCTCTATCGATCTCTTTTTCTCTCCCTTCACCATTATACATTTATCTATATAATACACATTATCACTCCAACTCTATTTATCCCTCCCATCCTTTCAAAACACTCTATCTCACTCTCTCCTCTTTGTGTCATTATATTTCCATCTTCCTTATACTTTACTTTCCTTCTCTTTCTAGATGCTCACTTAAATTCATCTATATCTTCTTTATTTATTCTTTTGTGAATTTTCTTCTAATCTCTACTATTACTTCTCTCATTAGTTCTTTAAGCCCCAACTCAATCTCTCTCTTACTTATATCTCTCATCACTTTATTTTCTTTCTTATTTATCTTTTATCACTCCCTGTGTGAGTTTGTGTATGTTTGTGTGCATGTCATTGTGTGTGTGTATGTGTGCATTTGCATGTGCATGTGTGTATGATTTTGCACAAGGGTTTGTGATGTGAGTTGTGTGTATGCATTTGCGTGTGCATACATGTGTACGTATATGTGTGTTTGTGTGTGCATGTATGCATGTGTTCGTCTGTGCCTACCAGTGTCTGTATGCATGTGTTTCTCCATGCCTACACATGTTTCTTGTGTACATGTGCATCCATGTGTGTGCAAGTGGGTTTGTGCCAGTGTTTATGTGTGCATATGTGTTTGCATGATCATGTGCATATGTTTGTGTGTATGTGTTTGTTTTGTATGCATGTGCATGTATGTGTGCATGTGTGTCTGTATATGTGTGTGTGTGTGTGTGTGTGTATGTGTGTCCATGTATGTATGTGTGCTTGTGAGGACATGTGTGTAGTTCTTTATGCTTGTGCTTATTTGTGTAGTCATTTCTCTCAATGTGTACATAGGTGGATGCTTTGTGCATGTCCATGTGCATATGTGAATGTTCACATGCACATGTTCATGCTTTCAAATATGTGTGATGTTTTGGTGTGTGTGAGTGTGTGTACATGTGTGTGTATGTGTGTCTACATATGTATGTGTGTATGTGTGTGTGTATGTGTGCACAAGTGTGTGTGAGTGCACATCCATGTATGTGTATGCGTGTCAGTGTGCAGATGCATGTGTGTGCACATGTTTTCGTATTATGCTAATGTGTATGAATGTGGGCATGTGTGTGTGTGTGCATGTGCATGTGCTTGTTGGCACATGTTTGTGAGTGTTGTGTATACGTGTGTGGTTGTGTGAGTGTGCTTATATGCATTTGTGCTTGTGTGTAAGTGTTGGTGATCATGTGTATGTGTGTGTGTGTGTTTGACTTTGTTTGTATGTATTAGTTTATTTCTATATGTGTGTCTGTGTGTGCATGTGCATGTATGAATGTGTTTTGTGTGGTTCTACATGCACATGTGTATATTTTTGTGCATGTGTGTCTTTATGCTTGTACATGTGTATGTGTGTGTATGGGATTATGTGCATGTGCATGGGCGTGTGCATGCATGCATGTGTATATGAGTCTGTGTGTGAGTGTGTGCGGGTGTGTGTGTGTGTGTGCGTGCATGCATGCATTGATGTGTTTGTTTACATGCTAGTTCTCACACATTCATGTGTGTATGTGTAGGTGTATGTGTTTGTGTGTGTATTTTTGTGTGTGCATGTTTGCGCACTCATGTATGTACATGTGTGCATGTCTATGTGTGTAGGTGTATGTGTTTGTGTGTGTATTTTTGTGTGTGCATGTTTGCGCACTCATGTATGTACATGTGTGCATGTCTATGTGTGAATGTGTGTGCATATGTGCATGTGTGCATGTGTGTATGTGTGCGTGTGCATGTATGTGTGTATATATATGTGTGTGTTCATTCATCTTTGTTGGTGTGTTTATATTTATGCTTATGTGTGTGCATATGTTTATGTGTGTACGAATGTTTCTATGATTATGCATGCATGCACGTGTGTGTGTTTATGCATTTATGCGATTGTGCATTTGTATGCATATTTGGTTATGCATGCATTTGTTTATGCATGTCTTTCCTTGTGCATGTATGTGTGTGCATATGAATATTTGTTTATGTACTTGTGTGTGTTTAGATGTGTGTGTGCTCACATTCTTTTGCTTGTCTCTATGTCTGTGTGCTAGAGTGCATATTTGTGCCTACAAGTTTGAGTGTGATTTTGCTTATGTGTGTAGGCATGTGGATGTTTGTATGTGCATGTGTGCATGTTAGTGAGCCTTTATTTGTGTGTGTCCTCACATCTATGCATGTGCATGTGTGTGCATGTGCTTATATGTGTGTGTATGTATGTGTAAATGTGCATATGGGTGCATGGCTGTGTGGGTGGATCAGTGCTTTGTGTGTCATGTGCATGTTTGTGTGGCTATATGTGTCCGTGTATGTGTATGTGTCTGTATGCATGCTTGTGTGTGCATGTATGCATGCACATCTACAAATGTGGCGATGTTTGTGTGTGTGTATGTGCATGCTTCTCCATGTGTTTGCTTTTGTGTGCATGTGTGTTTGTGTGGGTGCATGCATGTGTGTGCATGTGTGAGTGTGTGCTTCTGCACGTGTGTGTGTGTGTGTGTTTATGTCTACATGTGCATGTGCTTTTGTGTGAGTGTGCATGTGTGCTTCTGCATGCATGTGTGGGTCTACATGTGTGTGTGTGTGTCCATGTGCATGTGCATGCATGCATGTGTGTATGAGTGTCTGCATGTGTATGTGTTGTGCATGAAGGTGTGTGCACTTTTGCTTGTGTGTAGGTGCTTGTTTGAGCGTGTTTATGTGTGCAAACATACATTTTTGAATGTGTGCATGTGCATAATTGTGTGTGTGCATGTGTGAGTGCTTTTGCATGCATGCATGTGTGTGTACAAGTGTATGTGAGTGCCTTTTTGTTCACAAATAGCACACACATGACACATGCACACATGCAAAAACACTTACTCACACATGCACACATGTTCACACATGCACATATTCACATATTTGTGTGTGCATCTTTTGTTGTGGGTACATGCATGCATGTGTGTGCATAGGCAAGTGTTTATGCATTTGTGTGTGAGTATATGCTTGTATGTGTGCATCTAAATGTGTGTATGCATGTATGTGCATGTGTGTTTGTGTGTGCATGTGTGCTTGTGCATGTGTTTGTGTGCGTGCTTATGCATATGTGTGCATGTGTGCTTGTGTGTATGTGTGTGTGTGCATGTCTATGTTTATATGTGTGTGTGTGTATTTATTCATATGTGTGTGTGCATGTTTCTATGTTTGTGCATGCATGCATAAATGTATGTTAATGCATTTATGCATTTGTGCCTATGTGTGCATGTTTGATTATGCATGCATTTGTTTGTGGATGTCTTTTTGTGTGCATGTGTGTATGTTCATGTGTGTTTTTGTGTGTGCTTGTGTGTTTGGGTGTATGTGTGCTCACTTGCTTGTACATGTGTATGTGTGCACTAATGTTTGTGTAGGTGCCTGCATTTTTTAGCATGCATTTTCTTGTGTGTGATTGTGTGTGTGTGTGTGTACATGCATGTGAATGTCTATGTGCCTTTGTTCATGTGCTTGTCTATGAACCTATGTGTGTGCATGTGTGTTTCTGTGACTATGTAGGCATGAGTGTGTGTATGTGTGTGTGCATGTTTGCATGTTTGTGTGTGCGTGCATGTCTACATGTGCAAGTGCATGTGGGTGTAAGGGTGCATCGGTACATGTGTGTGTGCATTTTCAAGTTTGTGTGTGTGCGTGTGTGCATATGTTTGCATGCATGCACAACTGTGTGTGTATAGGGGGAGGATGTATGTTTGTGTGTGTTCATATGTGCATGTATGCATTTGTTTATGTGTGTCAGTGGGTGTGTCTGTGTGTGTGTGTGCATGTACGTGTGTGTGCATGTGCAAGTGCATGCCTATGTGAGTTCATGTATGTGTGTGTATTTTGTGTGCATGTGCACATTTGCATGTGTGTGAGTGTATGATTTTGCACGAGGGTTTGTGACGTGAGCTGTGTGTGTGCATGTCATCGCGTGTGTACATATGTGCATTTACATGTGTGTGTATGATTTCGCATGAGGGCTTGTGATGTGAGTTGTGTGTGCGCATATGCCTGCATGTGTACGTATATGTGTGTTAATGTGTGCATGCATATATGTGTTCGTCTATGCCTATTAGTGTGTGTATGCATGTGCTTATCTATACATGCATGTGTTTCTTGTGTGCATGTGTGTCCATTTGTGTACAAGTGGGTTTGTGTGAGTGTTTACATGTGCACATGTGTTTGCATGATCATGCGCATATATTTGTGTGTTTTTGTTTTATGTGTTTGTGTGTATGCATGTGCATGTGTGTGTGTGTGCACGTGTGTCTGTGTATGTGTGTGTGCTAGTGGGGACTTGTGTGTGGTTGTTTATGCTTGTGCTAGTTTGTGCAGGCATGTCTCTGTGTGTGTGCATGGGCATGTGCATGTGTGCATGTGTCCATGTGCACATGTGTGTGTGTGTGTGGGTGTGTGTGCATGTGAGTGTATGTGTGTGTGTGTGTGTGCGTGTATGTGTGTACATACGTGCATAAGTATGGGTGTGTGTGCATCCATGTGTTTGCATGTGAGTCTGTGTGCATGCACACATATGTGCATATTTTTGTGGGTTATGTCAATGTGTGTGTGTTTGCATGTGCATTTGTGCACATGTTTGTGAGTGTTGTGTATGCATGTGTGATTGTGTGCATGTGTGCATTCATGCATGTGTGCTCATTCATGTGTGTGTGTGTGTGCTTATGTGCATTTATGCTTATATGTAAGTGTGGGTGTTTGTGTGCATGTGTGTGTGCATTTCTTTTTGTATGTATGTATTAGTATATTTTTATGCATGTGTCTATGTGTGCATGTGCAAGAGTGCATGTGTTTTGTGTGGTTGTGCATGCACATGTGTACATTTGTGTGCATGTGTCTTTATGCTTTTGTATGTGTGTGTGTGTGTGTGTGTGTGGGATTAAGTGCATGTGCATGCATGCATGTTTATGTGAGTGTGTGTAGGTGGGTGTGTGTGAGTGTGTGCGTGGATGCATGTACTGATGTGTTTGTTTACATGCTAGTGCACACATGTTCATGTCTATATATGTAAGTGCATGTGTTTTTGTGGGTTTTTATGTTGGTGTTTGTGTCTGTGCATGTATGTGTGCTCATGCATGTGTTTTTATCCATGACTACGTGAGCTTGTGCTTGTGCATGCACATGTGCTTGTGTGTATGAGTGTGTGTGCATGTGTGTATGTGTGTGAGTGTGTATTTATGCTTATGTGTGTATTTGTGTATGTGTGTGTGAATGTTTCTATGATTATGCACGTATGCACATTTGTGTTTATCTATTTATATGATTGTGCATTTGTGTGCACATTTGGTTGTGCATGCATTTGCTTGTGCGTGTCTTTTTTTCTTGCATGTGTATGTCTGCATGTGAGTATTTGCTTTTGTACTTGTGTGTGCTTTCATTCGTGTGTAAGTGTTTGTGTCTGTGCTAGCATGCATATTGTGCTTACAAGTTTGAGTGTGCTTTTACTTATGTGTGCATGCATGTGAATGTCTGTGTCCATGTGTGCATGTTTTTAATGCTCTATGTGTGTGTGTCCTTGCATTTATGCATGTGCATGGGTGTGCATTTTCTTATGTGTGTGTATGTGTGTGTACATGTGCATGTGCATGTAGGTGCATGGGTGCATTGTTGCTTTTCTGTGTGTATGTGTATTTTTATGTGTGTGCACGTCTATGTTCATATGCATGTACAATTATAAGTGTGTAAGGGATGGGGGTATGTGTGTCTATGTGTGCAACCATGCATTTGTGTAGTGTGGGTGTATGTGTGGGTGTGTGTGTGTATATGCATGTGCATGTATGTGCATGTGTATCTTTGTTCAAGTTTGTATACATCTGTGTATGTTTGTGTGTATGTCACCATGTGTGTGCATGTGTGTATTTGTGTGTGTGTTTGATTGTGCTCAAGGTTGTGTGCATATGTGTTAGTTGTGTGCGCGTGTATCTTTGTGTATGCATTTGTCTAGGAAAACATGTGCGTGTGTGTGCATGCTTGTGTTATGCATGTCATGTGTGTGCATGCATATGTGTGTGTGAGTTTACATGTGTGTATGTGCATGTGTTTGTCTGTTCATCTATGCTTACGAGTATGTGTATATGCATGTTTGTGCTTGTGTATATGTGTGTTGCTTGTGTGTGCATGTGTGTCCTTACATTTGAAAGTGGGTTTGTGTGAGAATTTGTGCATGTGGATGTGTTATGCATGTGTGTTTACGTGTTTTATGTTTTGTGTGTGTATGTGTGTATGCATATACATGAGTCTATCTGTGTACATGTGTACAATTATGTGTGATTGTCTGTGTGTGATTTTTTATGCATGCATGTGTGTGTTTGTGCTTTGAGTGTATGCATGGGTAGGTGCATATGTCCATTTGTTCAAGCGTTGATGTATGCATGTGCTTGCCTACTTGCATATGTTGGTGTCTGTAGGTGTCTATGTATGTGTGTTAGTGCAGGTACATGTGTGTATGCATGTGTGTGCATGTGTATGTGTGTTTGTGTGAGTGTGTGCACGTTGGTGTATTTGCACACGTGTGTGTATTTGCATGTGTATATGCACACACATGCACATGCACGTGTGTGCATATCTTTTGTACTATGAACACATGTGTGTGTGCACGTTTTTTTGAGTGTTGTGTGTATGTGTGTAGTATGTGTGTGTACGTCTAAGTGCAATCCAGCATGTGTGTGTTTGTATGTGTTTGTGTGTGTGTGCATCTATGCTTGTGCTTGTGCTAGTGTGGGTGTCTATGCCTGTGTGCATGAATGTTTCTATGTGTGTAAGTGATAGTGTGTGTGCTTGTGTTAGTGTGGCTATGTACATGCATGTGTTTACGTTTGTGTGTGCATCTATCTTTATACTTGTGCATGTGTATAAGTGTGTGTGGGGGGATTGTGTGTGTGTGCATGTGTATGTGATTGTGTATGTGTGTGTACATGTAGGTGTGTGTGTGTTGGTATGTGCACATATGTTTGTTTACAAGCAAGTTCATGCACTTTCAAGTGTGAATGTCTGGGCATGTGTTTGTGTATGTGGGTGTTTGTGTGTACATGTGTATGTCTGTCTGTGAGACTGAGTGCATGTGTGCACATGTGTGTGCATATGTGTGGGTGCCCATAGGGCATATTAGTGTGCATGTGTGCTTCTAAGTGCATGTGTGCTTGTGCATGCATGTGATTGTGCATGGAAGTCAGCATATGTACATGTTTATAAGTGAGTTGTCTTATGTAAGCATGTGTGTGTACATGTGTGTGTGCACATGTGTATGCATGTGTGTGTGTGTGTGGAACTATATGTTGTGCGTGTATATGTGTTTGTGTGTATGTTTTTGTATGTATATGAATTTATGTATGCATGTGTCTATATACATCATGTGCTTGTGTGCTTAAGCATGCTTGAGTGTGTATATATGTGTGCATGCATGTGCGTGTGTTAGTTTGCATGCACATAAGTGCATGTGTGTTTGTGCATTTGTGCATGTATGCTTATGATTATGTGTGTAAGAATGTGTTTGTGTGCTTATATAGATGTGTGTGCTCATGCACATGCATGTGAATTTGTGTGTGTGTATGTGTGTATATTTGTTTGTGTGTTTGTGTGGGTGCAAATGTGTGAGAAGAGCACGCGTGCACCTACGTGATTGTGCAGGTGCATGTGTGTGTGTATGGTAATGTGTGCACATGTTTGTGCATGAGTATATGCATATTTGTGTGTCTGTATGTGCACTATTTTGGCATGCATGTATGTGTGTGTGCATGTGTGTTTGTGTGCATTTTTGTGTGTGGTTTCATGTGCATGTCTATGTACATGTGTGTACATGTGAGCATAAGTGTGTGTGTGTGTGTATATGTGTTTGTGTGCATGCATGTTCCTGTGTGTATTTATGTTGTTTTTGCATGTGCTTTTGTGTTCATTCACACACATGTGTGTATAGTTGATTATGTATGCATCTGTATGTGTGTGCACGTGCGTGTATGTGCTGCAATGTATGTGAGTGCATGTGTGTGTATATGTCCACATATGCATGCATATGTGTTTGTATTTATGCATTTATGCTTGTGTGCAAGTGTATACATGTGTATACATTCATGCATGTGTGCATGTGTGCCTGTACATGTGTGTGTGTGTGTATGTATGTTTGTGTGTGTGTGAGTGCATGTTTTCATGTATATAGTCACACATGTATCTAGGCAATTTGTGTACTTGCTTGCACTCATATGTGTGCATGTGCATGTGTACGTTGGTTTGTGTGTGTTTGTGTGCGTATTTTTGTGCACCTATATACTTTTGTGCTTGTGTGCATGCATGTGCATGTACATGTCTATGCATGTGCCTGAATGCATATGTGTGTGTGCATATGTTCATGCATGTAGGTGTGCATGCATGTATGTATGTGTGTGCAAGTTTGTGTGTGTATCTCTTTTGTGTATGCTCATTTCTTTGAGGGTATGTGTGTGTTTGTTAGTGTCTGTCTATGTGCATGGACATGTGCATGTGTGTGCATTAAAGTGTCTATGTGTGTGTCTCTATTTGTGTTTGTATGAGTTCATGCATGTGTTCGTATGCATGTGCTTGTGATTACATGGGTGCACGTGCATATGTGTGCATGTGTGTGTCTAGTTATGTGTGAGTGCACTTGTTTGTGCATGTGTGTATGCTTTCTTGGGCATGAGTATGTATGGGCATGCGTGCATGTGTGTGCAGGTTGGTGCACTTATGAACATCATGTGTGTGTGTGTGTTCATGTGAATGGGTGTCCATATGTGTGTGCATGTGCATATATGTATGAATGTGTTTGCATGTATATTTTTGTGTTAGTGTATGTACATGTGTATTTATGCATGTATGTGTGTGCAAGTTTGTGTATGCATTTTTACATGTGCATACAAATGTTTGTGCTTCTCTATGTGTGAGTGTGTATGTATGTGTGTGTGTGTGCATGTACATATGTGTTTGTGTGTGTGCATTTCTGTGTGTGAGTTCGTGTATGTATGTGTGCATGTTCATGTATGTTCATGTGTGCATGCTTTAGCATGTATATGTGTGTGTGTGTGTGCATGTGCACCCATGCAAGTTAGTGTATATGTACATGCATGTTCATGTGTCTGTATGTGTGTATATGCATGTAAGTGCACATGTTTATGTGCCTCTATGTTTGTGTGTGTGTATGTTTGTGCATGTATGTGCTTGTCCATTGCATGTTCATGTTTGTCCAAGGGAATATGTGTGCATGTGCATGGATGCATGCAAGTGTGTGTGAACTTGCATGTGTGTGTTTACCTGTGTGCATGCACATGTATGTGTTTGTATGCATGTGTGTCTGCATATGTATGCATGTGTGTATGTGTGTGTATGTGTTGTGTGTGTTTGGGTGTGTGTGTGTACGTGCATGCATGTGTGTGTGGCTATGCGTATCTATATGTGCATGCATGTGCCAGTGTGTGTGTGTGTGTGTGTGTGTGCATGTGTCAATCTTTGTGTGTGTGTGGCCATGTGTGTGCATGTGTGTTTACATGTGCATGTGCATGTGTATTCAGGCATGTTTGTGATTGTGTTTTTCTTTCTATGTGTGTATATGCATGTGCACATGTGTGTGTGTCCATGTTTTCATGTATGTGTTTGTGTTTGTGGATGCTTGTCTAGTTGTGTGGGTGTGTGGGAGTGTGTGCTTATATGCGTGCATATATGTTTTTGTGGGTGCATGCATGCATTCATACAGTTGTGTGTGTGCATGTGGGTGTGTATGTGTTTGCATGCATGCGTGTATGTGCATATGTCTATGTATGTGTGTGCATGTGTGTGTGTGTGTGCATGCGTGGGCGTGTATTTGTGTGTGTGTGTTTTCTATGCATGGGTGTGTGCATGTGTGTGGGTGTGTTACTATGCATGTGTCCTTGCAGATGCATGCACAAGCACATACATGTATGGTTGTGTGTGTTTGTATGTGTACATGTGAGCTTGTGTGTCTGTGTGTGCATGTGTGCATTCGTGCGTGTGTCTATGGATGAATGTGTGTGCACCTATGTATGTGTGTACGTGTATGTGTGTGTGTCATGTGTGTGCATGTGTATGTGGATGTGTGTGCCCATTGATGGGTGTAATGTGTGTGTATGTGTGTGCTTTCCTTCGTGCATTAGTGTGTGCATGTAAATATGGGGGTGTGTGTGTTCGGCTATGCATGTATGCACATACATACATGCATGCTTGCATTCATGCATGCATATGTGTTTGAGCGTGCATGCATGCATATGCATTTATGCACATCAGTTGAGTGCATGGGCATGTGCATTCACATTTGTGGGTGTGTGTGCTTGTGTGTATACACTCACATGTATGTATGTGGGTGCTTGTGCATGTATGTGTGTGTGTGTGTATTTGAGCATATGTGTGTGCAAGTGAATGTTTGCGTGTGCATGCATGTGTGCACATGTGTGTGCATTTGTGACTGTGCACATGTGTGTGTAAATGTGTGTGCATGTGCATATGCATATGCAAATGCTTGTGCACACTATCATGTGTACGTGTGCATGCATGTGTGTGTCTGTGTGTGCATATGTATATGGGAGTGCATATGTGTGTGTGTGTACATGGGTGTGTGTGTGCGTGCAAGTCTATCTCCATCCGAGCATACATTGTGTGTGTGTGCGTGTGTGCATGTGCTTTCATGTGTTGAAGTATGTTTACATGTGCGTAAGTGAATGCATTTGTTTATGCATTTGTTTATGTATGTGCATATATGTATGTGCATGTGAAAATATGTTTGTGTATGTGTGTTTATTTGTTTATTTCCATGTGTGCATGTGTGCATGCATGCTTCATGTGTCTTAGCAAGTATGTGCATGTGCAAGTGTGTCATTGTGCATGTGTGTGCATGCACATGTATTGTGTATGTGTACATCTGTGTGTGTGCTTGGGTTTGCTTGTGTATATGTATATGTATATGTTTATATGTGTGTGTGTGTGTATTCATGTGGGTGCATGTGGGTATGTTTGTAAGTGTTTCAATGTGTGTTGCCTATGTATGCATGGTTGTGCATATCTGTATGCTTATATGCATGTGTGTGTGTGTAAACATGGGTGCATGTGTGTATTCATGTAAGTGTGTGAGCATGTTTGTGTGTGCATGTGTGTACATGTAGTTTTCTATGTATATTTGTGCATGTGTGTGTGAGCATGCATGTGTGGGTTTATCTACCAATGTGTGTTCATATGTGTGTGTGTGCATGAGTTTGTGCATATGTACATGTGTGTGTTTTTGCATGTTTATGCATGTTTGTGCATGTGTGAGTGTGCGTCTGTGTGTTCGTGTGCAGGTGCCTTTTGTGGGTGTGCATGTATACATGTGTGCATCTCTATGTTTGTGTATGCATGTGTGTGTGTGTGCACTTGTGTGTGAGGGTGCATAATATGCATATGTGCTTATGTGGATGTGTGTGCACAAACACTTGCCTGTGTGCATGTATTTATGGGTTTAGGTGTGAGTTTGGGTGTGTGCATATGCAGGCATGCCTGTGTGTGTGTGTGTGTGTGTGCATATGTAAATATGTAATGTGTGTGTCCATGCATGTTTACGAGTGTATGTGTGTGTATATGTGCACATGTTTAGGTGTTGTGGGTGTGTGTGTGTGTACACGTGTGTGAGTGTGTATTTGTGCATGCATGTGCGAGCACATGTGTGAATGTGTGTGCAATTGTGTGTGAATATGTGCATGCATGTCTGTGTTTGAAGGTATGTTTGCATATGTGTGTGTGTGTGTGTATTTATGTGTTTGTATATGCGTGTGCATGCATCTGTGCTTGCATGTGTGTTTAGGTGTGTGTGTGCATGAGTTCATGTGTGAGTACGTATGTTCTTGTGTGCATGTATTGGCTCATGAATGAGTGTGCACTGATATGTGTCTATGTGCATGTGCAAGTTTGTTTGTGCATGTGTACCTGTGTGCGTGCTTGATCTTCTATCTACATGCTTGGCTATGTGCAGTTGTGTTAGGCATGCGAGTGTGCAAGAATGAATGCACATGTGTGTGTGTGTGTAGGTGCACACACATGTGTTTATATGTGTACATGTGCATTTGTTTACATGCATGTTAGCATGTGTTATTTGCATGTGTGTTTATATGTGTGTCTACACGTGTGTATGTGTGGGTGCAATGTGTGCATGTTTGTAGGTGCATACTTGTGTGTTTGTATATGTGCATGTATACATGTGCATGCATGTGTGTATGTCTTTGTGTGTTTGCATATGCATGCATGGGTGTGTGTGCAAGCGTATGTGCATGAACCTTTGTGTTTATGTAGGCATGTTCATTTTTGCATGTGTATGAGTGCAAACCTATGTGTGTGCATCGTACATTTAATGCATATGTCTATGCATGCATGTGTGTGTGCAGATGTGTGTGTACGTGCCTGTGCATGTGTTTGTGTATGTGTGTTAACATGTTTATCTGTCTATGTGTTCCTGTGAGCATGTGAACAGGCATGCTTATCCATGTGCCATTGTGTCTATGTGTGTGTGTACATTTGTGCTTGTGAATATTTGTGTGTCGTGTGTACGTATGTGTATGTGTGGTTGTCAATATGTGTGTGTGTGAGTGTGTAGATGCATGCATGTGTGCACACACATGCCCACATTCACACGCACACAAACTTGCATGCAAACATTATTTGCATATGTATGTGCTCTCATGCATTGATAAAAATGTACACACACACAAATACTCACATACACACAAGCACGAACACACATACACACATACTCACATGCACATACATGCATATGCATATGCATGCACATGTATAAACACAAACTCACACACACATGCAAAGGCACACACACATGCATGCACACCAAATGAATACATACATGCCCATACAATCACACATGCTCACACCCACACATGCACACACACACACATGTTGACATGCACGCATAAGAATACACATATATGCAAAGACATTCATGCATATACACACACACGTATGCACATGCACTTAAATGCACGGTCTTATACACACACATGTCCACATGCTCACACACAAGCACAATTGCACAAACAAATAGACACGCATGCATGCACACAAACAAAGGCACACATGCATACACACATGCACAAACACACACATGGACAAACAAAAAGATGTAGTGCACACACACACGAATGCTTATAAGTGCATGCATACATACACTACATGCCCTAATGCATATCAACTCACACACACATAAACATGCAAAAACACATGCACACACACACGAATGCATACAAACAAACACACTTGCACACAAACATGCCAAAACATCCACACACAAGCACGCATGTATGCATGCACACACATACTCACATGCTCATACATGTCAGCATACACTTGTGCACACAAATAGGAACATAAAAACACACATGCACATCCATACACACACACACACACACATACACACACATACACATGCACATGCACATAGATGCATACACATTATCTAGTATCTACAAAAAGCATCAAATTACTGGGAAAGTTCTTAGTCACTATATTTCATCTTTCAGAAATTTTATTCATCACATCAAACTCTCTAATAACTACATGTGATCATGTGAATTCTTTTTGACATTCTATAGAATCTACTTATATGTGTATCTTGTCAATTCATCACCAATTTGAGTACTTGGGTGTGTGTTGTTAAAGCCATCTTTCCTTTAGGTTAAGGTCTCTTATATTAAAAATCAATATAAGTCTTTGGTGACTAAGAAAGTTCTTAAGTATTTGACGATCTTAGGAATTACCTTAACCTATAAAACTTTTGATTAGGCCCTTATGTGGATATAATGCTTGAACTTAAGCTTTTCACAATTATCTATGAGTTAAAATAGGTTTTAGTAGTTCATCCAGTGTTGGTATATGTTTTGGGGTGTTCATATATTTGTGCACATGCAGGCACATTTGTGTATGTACTGCTATGTGTTTGCATGTGTGATGTGCTTGTGTATGATTGTGCATGTGTGTGTGTGTGTTTGCACTTGTGTGTGTACTTATGTATATGTATGTGTGTTTCTTTGTGTGTGTGCTAAATCATACACATGTGTTTTTTTGTGCATATGTGTGTATGTGTATGTGTTTCTATGTGCACATGTGTGTGTTTACATGTATGTGTATGCCTTTGTGCAAAGGTTGGGGCATGTGTGTGTGCTTTTGTGTGGGCGTTCATGTGTATATATGTGTGCAAGAACATGAGTGTGAATGTGTGTGTGGATGCATGTGCATGTTCATGAGTGTGTGTACACGCGCGTGTGTGTGTACGTATGTATTTGTGCATGTATATATATGTGTGTGTGTGCTCAGGTCTGGTTGTTTGTATTTGTGTGTGTGTGTCTGCTTGTTCATGCATATGTGTGTGCATTAGCATTTACATGTGTGAGTGTGTGCTAATGTGTGCCTATGCATATGCATACTTGTGGCTATGTGCATGTGTGTGTGAGTGTGTGTGCATGTACTTTTGTGTGTGTGTTTCAAGTGGGGGCATACATTATGTGCACTTATCTACGAGTGTGTGCTTGTATATGATTAAGCATGTGTCTACACATTTATGTGCATATGTGTCTGTATATTTGTGTGTATATACATGTGTACCTTTGCATGCATAGAAGTGTGTGTGTATGTGTGTGTGCAACATTATATTTGTGCATATATGTGTGTGTGTATTGTGTATGTTCATATATATGTGTGCTTGTATGCATGAGTGTACTTGTGTGCATGCATGTGTGTGTATGTGTGCATATGTACGTGTTCTGTGCATGTGTGTGTGTGTGTCATTATGGATGTGCATTTTAGTGTGTGCATGTGTGTGTGTGCATGCTTGTGCATATTTGAGGGTGTTTATGTGCGTGCACATGTGTATGTCTGTGTGTTTTCTTATGCTTATGCATATGGGTTCTAGTGTGTGTGGATTTGTGTATATGCATGTTGGTATGCATAGGTGTGTGCTTGTGCATGTGCATGGGTGTGCATATGCATGTGTGTATGTGTGTGTACATTTGCATGTGTGATGGGTGCACACATTTTTGTGCATGTGAGAAAGTTTTTATGTTTGTGCTTATGTGCATATTTACATTTATATGTGTGAGCATGTTTGTGTATGTGTATGTGGGTTTGTGTATACCTATTTTTATGTTTGTTTGTTTGTGTGTGTGTATGCATTTGTTTGCATGTATGTGTGTGTGCCTACATATGTTTGTGCTTGCAAGTGTGTAGCTTATGCATAAGTGTGTATACACGTGTGCATGTTTGAGTGTGCACGTGCTTGCATTTGTGCGCATGGGTAGTGCTCACATGTCCATGTGAGTACACTAATGCATGTGTGCATACATGGAACTAAGCATGTGTGTGCTTGTCCATATGTGCATGTGTTCATGTGTGTGTGTGTTCCTATGTGCATGTGTGTTTATTGGCAAGTATGCATGTGCATGTGTTGTTTCATGTGTGTGTGTGGTTTTGTGGTTGTGCACATTCTTTTATGTCTATTATTATGTGTGCATTTGTGCTTGCATGTGTATCTGTGTGGGTCTGTATGTACATACATGCATGTGTTTACATGTGTCTATGTATGTGTGTGTGTGTGTACATATATGTATCAAAGTGTGAATGTGTGTACGTACATTTCTACATGCTTGAAGATGAGCATGCATTTGTACCTACTTGCATGTGTGTGTGTGTGTGTGAAAGTGTGTAGGCATGTACGCACATATGTCTATGCATGTAGAGGTGCACTCATTTGTGTGTGTGTGTCTTCATGTGTGTGTGCATATGCAAGTAATTGTGTATATGTGTATGTGTGTGTGTGTGTGTTTGCCTACATATGTGCCTATTTGTTTATGCATGCATGTGTGTGCATTCATGTTTTCATTGTGTTTGAGTATGCATGCATATGCTTATGTGCATGTGCATGTGTGTGCACATCCATGCACACATATGTGAATATGTATGTGTTTGAGTGCATGTGCACATGTGTGTGTGTGTCTGTTCATATGTATGTGTTTATGCATAATTATGTGTGTGTTAGTGTGTCTGTGAGTGTTTCCTTATATATGTGAGAGCACATGCATGTGTTTGTTTGCATGTGCATGTGTGTGCAAGCATATGTGTGTGAATATATGTATGTGGTTGTGTGTGCATGCGTGTGTCAATATGCATATGTGAATGTGTGCATGTCTTTGTGCACAAGTGTTGTTGCGTGTTTGTATGCACATGTGTACTTGTGTTCCTATGTGTTTGTGGGCATGTGCATGTGTTTATGTCTGTGTATAGGGGAATGCTCAGGTGTGTGTGAGTTTGTTTGTAGGTGTGTGTGTGCATGTGTGTGTACACCTATATGTGCATATGTGTGTGTTTGTGCATGTGTGTGTAGGCGTGCGTGTGTGCAATAATGTATGCCTATCCATGCATGTGTGTATGCATGTGTGTGGGTGTGCATGAGTGTGAGTGCGCATGCATGTGTGTGTCTCTATATGAGTGTGCGTATCTATATGCGTCTGTGTTCATGTGTGTCTGCATGCATATGTGTGTGTGTACATGTGTGCCCATGATCATAAGTACTCGTATGCACGTTGCCACATGTGTGTGTGAGTCCATGCATGTGTGTGTCATTACAGGTGTCTATGTGTCCATGTATTTTCATGTGTTCATGTGTTCATGTGTTTATGTGTGAGGGAGTGTGTTTGTTGCACTAGTGCTTGTATGTTTGATGTGTGTATACATATATATGCATGTGCATGTGTGTATGCATGTGTTCGTGTGTTTGTGAGTTCATGTTTGTGTGCATGTGCATGTGTGAGTGAGCGTCTATCTTTGTCTTCAGGTGTGTGCACTCATCAGAGTATGTGTGTATATGTGTGCATATAGGTGTGTGTGCATGTGCATGTGTGTCTATATGTCTGTGTGTATTTGTGCATTTATCCATGTGGGCAAGCATGAGTGCATGTGGGTATGTTCATCTATGTGTGTGCATATATGAGCATATATGTGCATGAATGTGTGTGTGTGTGCATGTGTATGCTTGTGTGAATGATTATTTTTGTTTATGTGTGTGCATGAATTTGTGCATGTGTGTGTGTTTATGTTTGTGCATGTGTGTCTCTACATATGCATGTGTGAGTCTGCAGACGTGCACGTGCATGCATATGAGTTTGCATAGAAATGCTTGTATGTTTCCATGTGTGTGTTAGGGGTTCCAATGCTTGTTTGTATATGCGTGTGCATAAATGTGTGTAAGTGCACATGTGTGTTTGTACAAGTGTGTGTGCATGTCAAGATGTGCTTTTGCATGTAGGTGTGCACTTGTTTACATGCATATGTGTGTGTCTATGCATGTGTTTGTATGTGCATATGTTTGTGCATACATGTAAGCATATGTGTATGTATGTGTTTTTGCACAAGTATCTGTGTATGTTGGTGTGTGAATATGCATGTTCATGTGTATGTGTGCCCATGTGTATACATGTGCATGGGTGGGTTTGTGTGCACATGTTTGCATGTGTGTACATGTTTGAATGTGTGTTTTGTGTGGTTGTGTCTGTGTGTGTGTGTGTGCATGCATGCACGTGTGTATGTGCATGCATGCACGTGTGTATGTATGAGTCTGTGCATGTGTGTGTTTGTAAACATGTGTATGCATGTGCGTGTGTGTGAATTTGTGTGAATTTGTGTGAATGTGTGTGTGCATAGTTTTGTGTGTGTTTGGGTGCATGTGCGTCTGTGCATACTTGTGCATGTGTATGTGCGTACATATGTGCATGTGTGCTAATGTGTTTTTGTGTGAGTGTACGTGCAGGTATGCGTTCGTGTGTGAATGTGGGTGTGTATGGGCCTACATGCATGCACGTGTGTGTGTGAGAGCATGCATGTCTAAGTGCCTATGCATGTGCATGTGCCTTTGTCAGTGTATGCATGCATGTGTGTGTGCATACATGCGTGTACATATATGTGCCAGTGTTTGTTCGTCTGTATATAATTGTGCGTGTGCTTGTGTGAATGTTCATGTACGTGTACTTGTGGTTGTGTGCTTAGAAATATGTGTGCATGAGATCATCATTTTGGGTTATTACGAGTGCTTATGTATGGATGCACGTGTATGTATGCATGTGTATGTGTGTATGAATGGGTGTGAATGTTTGTTTGTGGATGTGTGTGATGTAGATGAAATGTTAAAATTTATTTTAGCTCTTAGATAATTAAAAAAACTTAAGTTATAGTATTATATCCATACAAGGGCCAACCTAATTATTTTATATGTTTAGAATAGTAATTCCTATGATCATTAAGTAAAAACTTTCCTAGTAGCAAAGGTCTTGCATTGATTTTTAATATAACAGATCTATACCTGAAGGAAAGATGGTATTAACAACATGCACCCAAGTACTCAAGTTTGTAATGAATTGGCAAGATATACACATAAGTGGAGTTTATAGAATATCGAACAAGAATTCACACAATCACATACAATAACAAGAGAGTTAAATCCAATGAATAATATTTCTAAAATTTGAAATAAAGTGACTTAAGGACATTCCTGGTAATTTTATGCTTTTGTAGATGTATAATGGGTCAAGATCTACCCTTTTGAATGCCTTACTTGCCTTCTCAAGGCACATTCAGAATCACACCCTACCATTGTTTACACACAATATACACGTATGGCAAATGCTTAGCAACGGCACTTCGTTACTTTATTCAACTTTATCACTTATAATATCATTCCCTTTTTTTGGAGAGCTCGAGGGTACAAAAGTAATTTGTTAACCTAGGAATAAAAAAGATAATTTGGAATACTAAGAGACAAAGTTTTGGAATTCTAAAAGAAATTTTAAAGTTTCAAAAATCACACATTTTACAATATAAATACATTATATTTTGATAAACAAATTGACTTAAAATGTTGCAAAATTAATTGAATAAAGAAATTCCCAAATATTATACGTCTTTCAGGTGATAGTAACGACAAACAGTGAGGTGATAGGAAAGGAGGTGCATGATGCCTCGAGTTGGTTCGAAGTAAATCAAGTTAGGTTAACAGGTCTGCATGCATGTTTTGGGTCAGACAAGTTTGCGAATTTGGTCTACAGTATTCATGGTTTGACGCAGGTAGTGTGGATCACTGGGTCGACAAAGCTAACGGATTGACGTGATCACCATGGGAGGCATGTGAGTCAGTGCAAGCTATGGTACCAGAGCTAACAGTGAGGTACAATGACAAACAAAGGTAGAGGCAATGAGAATAACCCAAACTGAAAATTTAACTCTTTTGAAGTCATTTTTCTCCAAACTTTTACATTGACAAAAATTATGGGACTATTGAATGGATGACCTATACTAAATCTAAAGCAAATAATATCCAAAAAGCTATCAATTATTCTTCAAATGATTGTAAAAAAATTGTGGAAGTATATAACTTGACAAACTATTGAAAGTAAATCAAAATATACAATAAATAAAGGTTAGTTGTAATTGACTACAATAATAATACTGGCAATAAAGATTAATGAGAAGTAGAGGGGTCATTTTTTGCATAGTTTTGAGTCTAAATAAAACTAATATACCTCCAAGTGAAACCTCTATATGATGTAATGGACAATACTACATCATCCACCACATGTGGGAAAGACCTCAACTCATTGGAGCAAGGGTGAAATGTTTATACTATTCTAACATCCTTAGGTTTTGATTATCAAGCTCTTCCTCCATAATCAAAGTGTTACCAGAGGTGGGATGGTCTCGCTAACCCATTAAAAATTTTTGTTGTGCTTAATGCTGTGTGAAAATTATTTGATCGTCTAAGATTTGCTCCACTTGATCTCTCAACTCACTAGATTGAGGTAAAATGTACTAGCAAGATAGGTTCACTCAATAATGATGGAGAAGGCTCAAAAGGCTCACTAGGTATTAGGTGTGTTTTTACAAAGTAAAAGATCCTGAATATTAAATGTAGTGCTTATTTAATAATATTTTAATAAATTCAAAGCATATGCATTAATACTTAGTTTTTTATAGTTCTAAATAGTTCAGCACCACGGGCATGCAATTTTATGAGGGTTTCTAATGTGAATCTTACAAACCTAATACAAATCATTACATCATAACTCATAGGAAATTCTTTAGGTTACTATTAAGATTTTTTAGTAGTTATATGTTTCAATATTTAAATTAATTTTTCAACAATCTATTTATTGAATCATGAACTATGATGAGTAAAAGACTCAATAGATGTACAAATATAAAAAACATCATGTAAGGGAATCAAATCAATGAGACTTTGATGATAATTTTCAAAAAAGATTTTCAAAGAATTCAAACTAGTTGTTTGATTAGTAAAGTTAATGCATGATAATAAATAATCCCAGTTTGACCATGTTTCCCTACTAAGCTATGAAGAAGATGGTTTAAATTTTGTTTAATTACTTTTTGTTCATCTTTTTAACAATGATAAATTGATAAGAATTTATGAATTGAAGAGTGGATTTACTTGGATATGCAATAAATGTGATAATGATGCATTGGAAACTAGTTATATAATAAGTTGAATATCATTTAAAAGTGTGATTGTGTCTAACAAGTCTTTGAAAAATGCATCTGTATAGTCTTTTGATAAAGGTTGGATGGTGACTAATGTAGTCAATATATTTGTACTAGTTTCCTAGATTACCACAAAATAGATGATCTCAACACTAGCTATATCTTTCTTAATCTCAGTTAGTGAAGTAATAATAAGTAATTTTTCTTTTTCTTTATCTCTTTCTTTTGGAGTATTTGGTTTTTGAAATTTTCTTCACGAGAGATGAAGGGTTTAACATGATCTTCTATCCTTTATATACAAATGGACATGCATTATCACTTTTATTTAAGGTATAATCTCAATTGTATAACCAAAGTCTTCCTAAGATAAGGTTACCTACATACATTGGGATAACATTACACCTTAAATTCTTAAAATATTGACTAAATGTTAAAGAAAAACATCACCATTTGTAGCAAGGAAATTGAGATTTTGTTGATCCAAGATATTGTGTATGAGTAGGGATGGTCTTTAAGTGTTAAACCTATTCTTTTGATAGTATTTTGTGCTATGGCATTGATACAACAACCACTATCTATAACAATCTTACATGATTTGTCTTTAATCCTAACTCAAGTACTAAAGATGTTAGTTCATTATCAATTATCAGGTAGTTATGGTGTTATCAAAGTACATCTCATAGTAGCTATAGATGATCCAATATAGTAAAGTCTTTCACCTATTACTAGTAGTTCATCTTTAGCCCTACCACATGTCCTCATCCATGTCAATGATAGCACTCAACTCCAAAACAAGTAAATGGTTTGTCTAAGGGTTAGACTTAATAGGTTAGATATATGTGTATGGGTAATAATTTCTTGTGGAGAGGAAGTAATAAATATAATGGAAATGGTGGTAAGAGTTTGAGGCTAAAAAGTAGATCAAGGAATCTCACTCTTATAGATAATTAATCCTCTAAATATTTTTACATCATGAGACACTTTATATGCCTTTTCTAAATTAGTAATAATTCTCAAGTATGACTCAGCTTGAATAGACTCTCTAAGCCGAACTCAAAATCAAGACAATACGACTTGATCTAACTCTTATACACCACATCTAAGCATTTAATCCTAAAATTTAGTAATGTACTCATCAACAATCTTTGAACCTTAGGATAAACAACATCATTTATCCAATAATTCACTTAAATAAGAGGTCGATACATATTTGGCTCATAGGATAATCTTGAATTCTTTTCATGATTGGGGTAATGTTCAACCTTCATCAAGATATTACTTTTTTAATGTTTGAACAAACAATCTGACATGTGATGTGAGCCTATTTTTTATAACTTGATACTTTTGACACTCACTAAAATCATACCGATCAAAATGATGCTCCATTCTATTTTCCTAATCTTGATATTCTCTAGGATCTAAACTATCACTAAATGTAAGGGCTTCTATATTAACCATGTTAACCTAGCAATAATCATCCTCACAATCTTTTTCATGGATTTGTAGAGTAACTCAATGCCTAGGTCAACATTTTGGTTGGTTAGGTTCATTTTTAGAGAATATTTTCCTAACTTCAGAGTCACTTATCATAGACCTACTTGATCTATAAATTCCACTTGATCTATTATCTCTACATTGTTCCAATTAGTGTAACCATGCTTCTAAGGTTGCTCTTAGATCTTACATTGAATGAGTTAGTTTTAAAATAACATGTTGTATTATTAGATGGGTCCATGATTGATTGTGATGGTTGAGAATCAAACATTCTATTTTTCTTTCTAAACCTAATGGTCATAAACTATTAGGTTAGAAATAATGTTCTTAAATATAATAATAAGAGACCATAAAACTGGTGATATGTTTATAGAATCAAACATGAAACAAGATTTTTTTCATTACTTTTAGTAATTACAAACGAATGCATAAAATTAAAAGATTACTATTTCACAACAAATTAAAAAGCATACAAATTTCTAAAGCTAAATTGATTTGATACCAAAGTTGTTGCAAAATGAAATACTAAAACTTACTTTAGCTCATAGATAACGAAGTAAAGCATAGGTTTAAGCATTATATCCATAGAAGGGCCTACCCAAAGTTGTTATAAGTTTAGAATACTAATTCTTAGGATTATCAATTAAGTAAAAACTTTCCAAATAGCCAAAGACTTACACTGATTTTTAATATAATACGTCTCAACCTAAAAGAAAGATGGTTTTAACAACACACACTCAAGTTCTTATGTTGATATTGAAGTGGCCAGATACACATATAAGTGGAGTTTATAGAAGGCCAAACAGTAACTCACATGATCACATGCAGTAACAAGAAAGTTGGATAGGATGAATAAAATTTCAAAAATATGTAATAAAGTGTCTAAGGAATTTATTAGTGATTTTATGCTATTATAGATGTTACAGAATGGATCAAGATTCCCTTTTGAGTCTCTTACTTTCCTTCCCATGGCACCTTAAGAATAACTTAATTGGATTATTTACATACAACATACTCATATCGCACAAGCTTAGTGACAATAATTCATTACTTCATTCAAAAGATCATCGCTTACTAATGGTGAGTCAGCACAGTCTGATGAGTAAATGTCATCATTAGAGGAGGCATGCAAGTTAGTGTGAGCTATGACATATGAGTTAACGATGATAATACTATTATAGAAAATGGTGGAGGTGGGGATAGTGGCAGAAACAACTCGTACTAAAATTTAAGTTCTTTTGAAGTCATTATTTCACATAAATGTTACATCGACAATAGTACAAGACTATTAAAGAAATAACCCATACTAAATTTAAAGCTAGAAAAGTTTCTAATTACTCTTCAAACAATTGAAACAAAATAATGAAAGCAAATAACTTGATGAACCATTGAAATTAAATAACAATGTATAAAAATAAAGGTTAGATGTAATTAGCCATCATAATTGTAATTATAATAGAGACTAATGAAAACTAAAAGGGTTAACCTTGGGACTACTCTAAATCTAAATAATAGTAGTAAACCTCTAAGTAGAACCTATACTAATGTATTAGATACTACTATGTCAATATACTTGTGTGTATGCATGTGTCTGTGTGCATGCATGTTCACGCACTTACACATGTGTGTGTGCGTTTGCACATGTGCATGTGTGTGCATGCATGGGCCTCCATCTATGTTCATGTGTGCATGCATGTGTGTGAATGTATTTACAAGTGTGTTTGTGTGTGCATTTGCATTTGTGTGCATATGCATGATAGTGCATATGCATGTGTGTGCATGAGCATGTAGGTGTGCATGTGCTGTGTGTGTGTAAGAATGTGTGCATATGGGTGTGTTTGTGTACATGTGTGTGTGGGTGTGCATGTCTGTGTGGTTGTACATGTTCATGGACTTGTGTGTGTACCTGTGTCTTTATGTGTGTGTGTGCTGACAAGTGCATGTTTGCATGGATTCAAGCAGTGTGTATGTCCATGCATGTGTGCATGTCCTTGTGTTTGTGTCTACATGTATGTGTGTGCATGAAGGTATGCATTTTTGTGTATGGGTGTATTAGTATAGATGTTTGCACGTGTGTGTGTATACATGTGTGAGCTGGTATGTGTTTACAAATGTGGGTTTTTGTGTGAGTGTGTGCATACTTATGTGTGCACATGTGTGCATGCATATGAGTGCATGCATTGATGTGTGGGCACATGTGTATTGGATGGACACAAGTTCATGCACAGTTGTATTTCATGAGGCTATGTAATTGTGAATATGTGAATTTGTATGCATATATGTGTGTGTGGTAGTGTGTGTCATCATGCATGTATATAGATGTGTATGTGTGTGTGCATGTGCATGCGTTTGCCATTGTATGTGCAGGTCTCTATGTGCATGTGAGTTTTAGTTTGAGTGTGGGTGTGTATATGATTGTGCATGTGCATGTACATGCATCACTATGCAAAAGTTTGTGTGTGTGTGTAGTTGTGTATGTGTGGGTCTGTGCATAGATGTATTTTTGTGTATGCATGTGTGTGTGTGTGTGCTTTTGTTTTTGTATGGGTGACTGTATGGGCATGTATATGCATTCTTGCTTATATGTGAGCACGTTCTTTCTTGTGTGTGTATGTAGGTGTGGGTGTGTGTGTGCTTGTGAGTATGTGTGCGTGTCTTCATGCATGTGTGCATATGTGTGTGCATGTGCTTATGGATGCATGTGTGAATGTGTGCCTATGTTGAGCATGCGTGTGTGCATGTGTGTGCTTGTGTGTGCACATGTGTGTGTGCGCATGTACATGTGTGTATGCATGTGTGTGTGTGTGCATATGTTTGTGAGCGTGTCTATGTGCATGCACATGTTCTGCATGTATGTATGCCATGTGTGTGCATTTACCTATGTGTGCATTTGTGTGCATGTGTGTGTGTTTAAATTTTCAGGTGCTTGTGCATATTTGTGTGTGTTTGAGCATGCACATGACTACGAATGTGTCTTAGCGTGTTCATATAGTCCATGCATGATTATGTGTATGTGAGTTTGCATGCACGTGTTGTGTGTGTGTGTTTATGCATGCATCTACATGTATAAGTGTGTGTGCATATGTGATTATGTGCATGTGTGTGTGCATGTGTTGTTGTGTGTGTGTGTATGTGACTGTGCATGTTTGTGCATGGGTGTGCTTTTTTATGCATGTGTGAGTGTGCATACATGTGTGTGCATGTGTGTGTTTTTATGTATGTGCATGTGTACTTGTGTGTGTGTGGGTGTATGTGTGTATAAATATGCATATGTGTGTGGATGTATGTGTGCACATGCATGCATGTGTGCGTATGTGTGTGTGTGTGTGTTTGCATGTGTGTGTGTGCATGCATGCTTATGTGTGTATATTTATGTGTGTATGCCTACATATTTGTATGTGTTTTCATATGTGTTTGTGCATGTGTATGCACGCATCATATGTGTGCATGTTTTTTTATGTGCATATATACATATATATGTGTGTGTTTGTACATTTATGCATGCATATGTGGGCTTGCATCCATGCATATGAATGTGTGTGTGTGTGTCTATTTGTGTGCATGTTCACATGTGTGTTTTTGTGTGCTTCTATATCCATCCGTGTACATGTATGCATGGTTGTGCATGCGTATGTTTTCATGCATCTATGTGTGTGTGTGTGTATGCATAAGTGTTTGTGCATGCATTTTCATGTGTGCCTTTATATGTGTGCTTGTGTGTGTCTTTGTGCATGCATGTGTTGGCCAATGAGCCTTTATGTGTACATGTGTGTGTGCCATTGGTTGTGCATCCTCATGCACTTGTGCATGCATGTGTTCATGCGTATGTGCAAGTGTACATGTGCATGGGAGTGTGTGTGCACATGCGGGTTTGTAAATACATGTGTGGTCATCTATGATTATGTGTACATTTTAGTATGTTTGCACGTGTGCGTGTGTGTGTGTAGGTGTATGCTTATGTGTTCTTTTTTGTATGTATGGGGTGCATGTGTTTTTTTCTTTTATGCACATGTGCAAGCATTTGTGTGCCTATGGGTGTGTGTGGGTGTGTAAGTGTGTACAAGTGTGTATTTGTGTGGGATGTATGTTTTTTTGCATGTCCATGTGTAAGTGTGTGCATGTGCATGTTTGTCTGTGTATGTGAGCACCCGTGGGTGTCTATGTGTGTGTGCTGTGTTATGTGTGTGCATGTGTCTACATATATATGTGTGTGTGCATGTGCATCCATGTGTGTGCACACATGTGTGTATGTGTTTGCATATGATGTGCTTGTGCATGTGTGTGTACATGTGCATCTATGTATTTGTTTGCATCTGTGTCATGTGTAGACGAGCACAAATGTGTGCATGTCTTTGTTTGTTCGTGTATGCACATGAGTGTGTGTTTGTGTACATGTGTGCACTTACATGCATATGTGTATATGCTTGTGCATTCATGTGTGTGCATGTGGTTTCCTGTGAGTGTGTATGGGCATGTCTATGTTTGCATTTGCATGTGGGCATGTGTGTGTGTGTTTGTTTGTGTGCATGTTTGTCTCTTCATTTTTTTGTGTGTGTGTGTGTATGCATGTTTGTGTGAATGTGTTTGTTTGTGCATGTGTTGTTGTATGTTTTATGGGCACTCATGCATGTTTGTGTGTGTGCTTGTGTGTGTGAGTGGGTGCTTGCATGTGCACACATACTCATGCATTAGTGCACGTGCATGCAAGCTTGTGCATATGTGTGTGTATATGTGTGTGCGCATGCTTGCATGTGTAAGTGTTTGTTTATGTGTGAGTGTATTTTTGTGTGAGTTTATGTGCATGTGCATGTGTGTGTGCGTGCATATTTTTGTATGTTGTGTGTGCATGTGTGTGCTTGTTTGTGTGTTTACATGCATGCTTCTACTTACACATGTTGGTGTGTATGCATGTGTTTATGCATGTGTGCATGTGTACATGTGTCGACATGTGTTTGTGCGCATGTACATGTTTGTTCTTCTTTGTGCGTGTGTGTTGTTACGAGTTGTTTGTATGTCTACCTGTGTGCCTGTGTGTGCAGGTGTGTGTATGGTTGTGCATGGATATCTATGTATGTGTATGTGTGTGTTTGCATGCTTGTGCATGTGGGCATACATGTGCAGATGTGTGTGTCTATTTGTGTGTTTATGTGCCTGCTTATGTATATGTGCATGTGAGTGTTTGTGTAGTGGTGTGAATGCGTGTCTATGTGAGTGCATGTTTGCTTGTGTGTCAAGGTGTGCATGTGCTAGTGTCTTATTGTCTGTGCACATGTGTGTGTGCATGTGTTCTAATGTGTATGTGTGTGTATTTGCAAGTGTGTGTGTATTTGAATGTGTGAGTGTTTCTATATAATATACATGAGTGTGTGTATTTGTGTGTTGTTGTGTTGTGTGTGTGAGTGTGTTTTCTTGCTTGTGCCTAAACGTGCTAGTGTGTATGCATGTGGGTAAGCATATGTGCATTTGTTTGCATGTGTGTCAGTGTGTTTGTGCATGTGCATGTGTGTTCTTGTGTGTATGTCATTGCACGTGTGTGCATGTGTGTGTAGAAATGTCATTGTGGCTGTGTGTGCATGTGTGCACATGTGTGTGTGTGTTCGCATGCTTGTGCATATCTATGTGTGTGTATGTGGATGTGTGTGCTTGCACTTATGCATGTGCGAAAGTGTGTGTGATTGTGTGTGTGTATATGCATGTACATGTGTGAGCGTGTGGATGCATGTGTGTGTACGATTATGTGTGTTTGTTTGTACTTGCAATTGTATTTGTGTTTGCACGTGTTTGTTAAGGGATGTGTGTGTGGATGTGTATTTGTGCATGCATGTGTGCGTATGTGTGTGCATGTGCATGCACGTACATCTGTGTATGTGTATGGATGCTTATATGTGCATGTGTGTTGGTGTGTGTGTGTTTGATTGTATGTGTGAGTACATGTTTGTGTGTGAGTGTGCCTGTGCAAGTGGGAAAATGTGTTTAAGGGAGCGTGTGTAAGTGTGAAATTTATATACATGCTTGTGCTTGTGCATGTGTGCATGTGTGCATGTGTGTTTGCATGTGTGTGTGTGAGGGTGTATGGGTGTGTACATGTTTGCAAGTGTGTCTGCCCATGTGTGCATGTATGTGTGTGTATGTGTTTGTGATGTGTGCTTGTGCATGCATGAGTTGGCCAGAGCCCTATGTATGTGTATGCAAGCATTTTTGTGTGTGTTTGCATACTTGTGAGTGTGTATGCATGCACATGTGTATGTGTTTGTTCATGTGTTTGTGCATGTCAGTGCATACACAGATGTTGTTATGTGTGAGTTTTTATGCATGTGTGTGTGCATGGCTATGTTTGAGCTTGTGTGCACGTGTGTGACCTTATGTGTTTGCATTTGAGTGAATGTGTTTATTTTCTTGTGTGTGTTTATGTGTGCATGTACAAATATTTTAATGTGCATGTGTGTGTGTATGTGTGTGCTTGTATGTGTGTGCATGTGTATGTCTACATGCAAGCTTGCCTGTGTATGCTTGTGTGGTTGTGTGTGTATATGCGCATGTATGTGTGTATTTGTGTGTTCAACTTTGAGCGTGTTTGTGAGCATGCAGGGGTGTGTGTGTGTGTTTGTGTAGGTGTTTGTGTGTGTGCATGTGTGTATGCACACGTTCGCATATGTGTGTGGGCATGTGTGTATGCCTATGTGCAAGTGTGTTTTGCTTACAGTGCATGTGCTTGTGATTACATATGTGTGCATATGTGTGTGTGTGTGTGTGCATACATTTGTATGTGAGGGTGTCTGTATGTGCTTGCATGTGTGTCTACATGCATTTATGTTGGTGTATGTGCGAGAACAATCATTTTCTCTTGTATGTGTATATGTGTATGTTTGCATCTTTCTATACGTACATGTGTGTGTGTGTGCAGGCGTGTGTGTGTGTACACGTTTATTTTTGTGCATGTGTGCATGTTTACATCTTTGTGTGCATACATGTGCATGTGTGTGAGTTTATACATTTGTATGTGCATGCATGCTTGTGTGTATGTGTCTGCTTGCATGTTTATGTGTGTGCATGTGTGGGTGTGTGTGTTTGTGTGTGCTTTCATGTGTGCATGTGTGGGTGTATGCATGCATGTATGTGTATGTTTGTAATAATGTAAGTGAGTGTGGGTGCATGTGCAAGCATCTGTGAGTGTTGGTGTGTTCATATAAATGTACATGTGTGCATGTGTGCATGCTTGTGGATGGGTACACTCACACGTACTTGTATGTGTGTTTACGTGCATGTTTGTGTGCATGTGTTTGTGTGGATGCCTTTAGGTATGTGTGTTCTCCTATGTGTTTGTGGGTATGCATGTGTCTGTGCATGTCTCTACCTGTGTGTGTATGTGCATGTGTGTGTATACGAACGTGTGAGTCTATGTGTTTGCATGTGTGTGTTCATGTGCAAGCATGCACTTGTGTGCATGTTTGTGTGAAAGCATGCACATGTGTGTGTGTTTGTGTGGCCATATGTGTGTGTGTTTGTGTGGCCATGTGTGTGTGTGTTTATGTGAGCATGTGTGTGAGCATGTATGCAAGTATCCATGTGTGCATATGCATGTGCATGTGTGTGTGCATGTATGTGGTTATTTTTATGTGTGTGTCTATGCCTTTATGTATATATATGTTTATGTGAGTGAGCATGTTTGTGTGGGCTCGTGTGGGTGTGTGTGTGTGCCTACATGTGCATGCATCAGCATATCTTGATGTGTGTGTGTGACAATACATGTGTGCACTTGCTTTCTTGCATGTTGGTTTGCATGCATGCACATGTGTGTGGGTTCATGTGTTTGCTTGTGAGTGTCTCTGTGTGTTCATATATTTGTATGCTTGTGTTAATGTGCATATGCACACCATGCATGTGTGTGTGTGTGTGTTTGTGTGTGTGTATAGATACCTATGTGCATGTGTGCATATACATGTGTTTGTGTTTATGTGCTTTCATGTGCATGTGTGTGTGTGTGTGCATGCATGTGTTTGTGTTTGTGTATGTGTGTGTGCCCATGGGTGCAAGCATATGCATATGAGTGTGTGTTTACCAATGTGTTTGTGTGCATGTGTCCATGTGTGTGTGCATGCATGTGCATGAGTATGTGAATGTGTGGCTATGTGTACATGTGTATTTGTATGTGTGTGTATCTGAGTCAGCCTTACTGGTTGTGGGTGGGTGGGTGTGCATGTGTGTGCATCTTTGTGTGTGTTCATGTGTATGTGCATGTGTATGTGTGTTTTTCTATGCATGCATGTGTGTGTGTGTCTATGAAAAATTGTGAGCATTTATGTATGCATGTGAGTATGTGTATGCATCAGTGTGTGTGTGTGTAGTATTGTATTTTATGTGCATGTCTTTGTGTCTACCTGTGCATTTTCATTTGTGTGCATACCTATCTGCTAATGTGTATGTGTGTGCATGTGTGGTCATATGCGTCTGTACAAATGCATATATGAGTGTATTTCTAAATGCAAGTGCATGTGCTTGCTTATGCTTGTGTATGTGCATATGCATGCTCGTGCATCTATATGTGTATGTACACTTGTGTGTTTATGTATGAGTGCACTTGTGTGTGTATCTATTTGCTTATGCATGTTTTCATGCATATGCATATGTGTGCACTTATTTGTGTATGTGTTTCTATGCTTATGCTTGTTGATGTTTGTGCTAATAAATGTGCATGTTTACTCAAGTACATATGCATCGTGTTTGTTTGAGTGTGTTTGCAAGGGTGCATATCTATGTTTATTTGTATGTGTACACATGTGTGCATGTATACATACATGTGTGTGTGTGTGTTTGTGTTTATGCATGTGTTTGTATATGTGTGTTGTTATGCATGTCTATATGGGTGTGTACTTACATGCATACATGTGTGAGTAGGAGGATGTATTTGTGTGTGTATGCAAGCATGTGAGTGCATATGTGCATGAATCTATGTGTGTGTGACCATGTGTGTGCATGTGTAGGTGTGTGTTTGTATGTGCATGTCTCTACATGTATTTGTACATGTTTGCATGTATGTTTCTAAGCATAAGTTCCAATGAGTGTATGTGCATATACTTGTGTAGGTTTTGTGCTTGTTTTGGTTTGTGTGTGTGTGTATCTATGTGTATTATTGTGTGTGTGTGTGTGTGCAAAACCATAAGTGTAAGTGCTAATGCATCTTTGTAGGCATGTGTGCACGGGTTTGTGTACATGTGTGTACGTGTGTGTGTGCATGTGTGTGTCTGGGTGTATACTTCTATGCTCGGTGCATGCATGTGTGTGTATATGTCTCTGTACATGTGTGTTTGCTTGTTTGTGTGTGTGAGTATGAGTATATATGTGTGTATGCACATATGCCTTTGTATGCATGTGTTTGCTAAGCTTGCATACATGCATTGTTTGTGTGTGTGTGTTTGTGTGAATGTATGTGTCAACATGTGTGTGTGCATGTGTGCTCATGTGTGATCGTATATGTATGTGCATATGTGTGTGTTCTGATGTATGTTTGCATATAAGTGTGTGTGCATATGTGGTTGTTAGCGTGCATGTGTGGCTATATGTGTGTATATGTGTAAGTGTATATGTCTGTGTCTCTATATTATATGTGCATGCATTATTATGTATGTATGTGTGTGTTTGTGTATTTGTGGTTGTGGGTTTGTGTGTGCACATGCATGTGTGCATTTGTGTGTAAATGTGTGTGGATGTGTGTGTGAGTTGGTATGTGCATCTCTGTGTTGTGAGTGTTGTATATATGCATTTGTGTATTTTTTGCACAAATGCATAGGTGCATGTGGGTGAGTGCATGGGTGTGAATCTGTGCTCATGTGTGTGAGTGTGTGTGTGTGCAAGTGTACTTTTGTGTGAATGTGTGCAATTATAAGAACACAACTTTATTTATGTGGGTGCATGTGCTTGCCTCTGTGTGTGATTATGAGCTTGCACATGTGCATGCATGCAAGTGTGTGCATATGTGGGTGGATATGTTTGTGCATGCATGCATGTTTGCATGTGCGTGTGAGCAAGTGGGTGCATGCATGCATGTATGAATGTGTATTTGTGTGTGCATATCGATTATGTGTGTATGTGTATGTGTGTCTAACCATATATGTGTGCGTTTGTGTGTGCATCTGTGTGCATATATGTGTATGCATGTGTGGTGGTAGGTATGCGTTTGCATGCATGAATGCATGACTATGTATGGATGTGGGCATGTGCTTGTACTTCTATTATTGTGTGTGCATCTATATATGAATGTATCTATGTGGGTGCATTTTTTGTGCATTTGTGCGCATGCATGTACATGTGTGTATGTGTGTGTGTGCAACCTTGTGTGTGTGGGTGTGTGTTCATGTGTTTATGTGTCTATGTGCATAATGTGTGCATTTATGTGCATGGTCTCATGCATGCGTCAATGTGTGTTTGTTCATGTTTTTGTGTATGTGTTAGCATGTATGTTAATGTGTGTGCTTTGTGTTTGTGCATGCTTATGTATGTTTGCGAGTGCATGTACTTATGCATGTTTTGTGCATGTTTTGGTTTGTGTTCATGTGCATGTGTGTGCACGTGTGTGCTTGAGTGTGCACACAAGTGTGTGTGTGGGTACATGTGTGAGGATGTGTGTGTGAGAGTGTGAGTAAATGTGTATGTGCATGTTTGTGTGCATGGATGCTTGCATGTGGGCATACAGGCATGTGTTCATATTTAAGGATGTATGCAAGTGTGTTTATAAGCATGTGTTCCCATGCATGAGTACGTGCATTATTGTTTCTTTGTGGGAGTGTGTTTACATGTGCATGTGTGTGTGTGTACATGTAAGTGTGCATGCTTGTGAGTGTGTGAGCATGTGAGTATGTATATGTGTGCATGCAAGTGTGTTTATATGTGTGGGAGTGCTATGCATGTATGTGTGCATCTGTCTAAGCATGGGTTTGTTTTGTGAGTGCATGTGTGTGTATGTTTCTATGTGTGTGCATGTGTACATGCTTGTTTGTATGTGTGTAGGTGCATCTATGTGCATGGGTACACTTGAGTCAATGTGTATGTGTGGCTATGCACGTGCATGTGTGTGTGTGTGCCTGCATGCATGTCAAAAATATATTCATGTCATATGCGCATGTGTGTGCATTTAGTTGTGTTTACATACGTGTGTCCTATATGCATGTGTTTGCGCATGCATGTGTGTGGAGGTGTGTGTATTGGTATGTGTGAGTGTATGTGCATGCATACATGCATGTATGTGTGTGTGTGTGTGTGTGCATTTGTGTATGTTAGTACACACAAATATGTGTGGATAAGCAAGTGCATGGGGGTTTGTGTTCATGTTTGCATGTGCAATTGTTGTGTGTACATCTATACACATGCACCTCTACAAAAGTGGGTGCAAGTGTGTGTTTGTGTGTGTGTGGTTGTGTGCATGCATATGTGTTTGTGTATATACATTGTGTGCATATATGTGTGCATGTGAGTGCATATGCTTGCATACTTGTGCATGTGTGTGTGGTCATGCGAGTGTGTGTCTGCATCTGTTTGTGTGCATATGCAAGTGTGTGTGTGATTGTGTATGTGTGTTTGTGAATGATTGTATGATTGTGTGTGGGTATGCATACATGTGTGCATTTGTATATATGTGTGTGTTTGTGTGTGCATGTGTGTGCTTGGAAGTATCTGTGCATATGAGTTTGTGTGTGCATGAGTGGCTACAAATTTGTGTGTGCATGTGCATCTGTGTTTCTATCTACATGTGTGTGTGCCCATGTTTGTGTGTGTGTGTGTGCATGTGTGTATGTTTGCATGTGTACATGTGTGTATGAGTGTGTTCATGCATATGTGTGTGATTGTATGTACATGTGTGTGCAGGTTTTTCTATGCATGTGTGTGTGTATTTGTGTATATGTTTACGCTTGTCTATTCATGTGCATGTGTTTGTGTGTACACATCCATGTGTTTGTACATCTATGTGCATGCATTCGTGTGTCTGTGTCTGTGTGTGTGCAAGTTTATGCATTTGTGTTTACATGTTTGTGTATGTGCACGTGTGCGTGAGTGCTTCTTCATTGTGTATGTGTGTGTCGGCATGTGTGTGTGTGTGTGTGCATGTGAGTGTGTGCATGTGTGTGCTTATGCTTTTTTGTGCATTTGTGTGTGCATGAGTGCATGTTCTATGTGCATGCATGTCTATGTGTATATGTGTGTGCATGTGTTTGTTTGTGCATGCTTACATGTGTCTATTTGTGTGCATGTTCATATGTGTGTGTGTTTGTGTATGTGTGTATGCATGTGAATGTGTGAGTGTGTGTGCATGGTTGCATGTGTCCATTTGTGTGTGCATGTATGTTTTAATGTGCTGTGCTCTGTGGGTGTGTGCATATATGTGTGAATGTTTGTGTCTATGTGTTTGTGTGCATGTGTGAGTGTGCACATGCATGTGTGTGTGTGTGTGCATGTGGGCTTTTTTGTACTTGCACATGTGTATGCTTGTGCATGTATGTGTATTTGTCTATGTGTGTGTGCCAACATTTGTGTGTGTGTGTACATGTGTACATACATCTGTGTGTGCATGTTTGAGCAAGTTTGTGTGTGTGTGTCTGTGTGTGCACACGTACAATTGTGTATGCGTGCATGTGCATGCACATGTGTGTGTGCGTGTGTACTTTTTGTTGGCATGCTTATGTTCATTTGCATATATGGGTGTTTGTGTGCTTGTGTGTGATAGTTTTTGTGCATGTAGGTACATGTGTGCATGCTTGTAGGTGAGTATTTGTGTGTGTGTGTCTGCAGGAATGTTCGCATGCGTTCTGGTGAATGCATAGGTTTGTGTGTGTGCATATGTGTACTTATGTATGCGTGTGCATGTATTTTGTGTGTGTGTGTGTGTGTGTATATGTTGTGTGTGTACATACATGTGTGTGCTTGTTCGTGTGTGTGAGTATGTATGGGTGTGTATCTATTTGTACATGTGGGTTTGTTTGTGGCTTTCTACCTACGTTTGTGTACATGTGCATTTTATGTGTATGTGCATGTGTGTTTGCATGGTAGTTCATGCATGTGTGTATGTTTATGGGTGTGTGATTGTGGGTGCTTGTGTTAGTGAGGGCTTAAGTGTGTGCATAAGTGCATGCATTTTTATGTGCATTCATGTGCGTGTGTGCATGTAGTGGGCATGTGCATGTATGTATATGTGTATGTTTGAGTGCACATGTGTGTGTGCACAAGCGTGTGTGTTGTGCATATGGGTGTGTAGGGGGAATGCATATGCATGTGCTCATGTGTGTGTATGCATGTCTATGCATGTGTATTGTGCATGGGTTTGTGTGTGTTCTTATACAAGTGTGTGTGTGTTCCTACGTGTGTGATTGTGTATGTGCATGTGTGTATGTGTGTGCATATTTGCATTGCTATGTGCAACTATGCATGTATATGTGTGTTTGCATGCATGGACATATGTGCATCAGTGAGTGCATGTGGGTACACATTTATGTGCTTTTGCATGTGTGTGCTTGTGCTTGTGTGTGTGTTCGTGTGTGTGGGGGGTGTATGCATATGTGTGCACGTGTTTGTATACCTACATGCATGTGTGTTTATGTGCATGTGCATGTATGCACATGTGTGCATGTAGGTGTGCACACCAGTGTGCCTTCATGTGTATAGTTGTTTGTAGATTTTGTGTGTCTACACAAGTGTATGTGTGTGTATGAGCATATGTGTGCATGTGAATGCTAGCACATATGTGTGTGGGTACATATGAGTGCTCGTGTGTGTGTGTGTGCATGTGCGCATGGGAATATCTGTGATTTTTCATGTATGTTTCTATTTGCCTGCACGTGTGTATGCACTTGCATGTTTCCATGTGTATGTGTGCTTCTAAGTGCACATATGTTTGCATGTTTTCATGTGTGTCTTTTTGTGTATATTTTTGTATTTGTGTGTGTATGTGCACATGTGTGCATATATGTGTGTGTGTACATGTGCTTATATATGTATGTGTGTGTGGGTGTGTGCATGTGCTTGTGTTTATGCATTTGTGTGTGTGTGCATGTGTGCCTAAGCGAGTTGGAGTGAAAGTGTGTGTGTTTGATCATGCATTTATGTGTGTGGGTGTACGTGCAAGTTTGTGTGCATGTGTATGTATATACTTATATGCACATGTGTGTGTGTGCATCTATGTGTATATATGTATGTTTGTGCATGTGTGTGTGCATTTATGTGTGAGTGTGAGTGTATTTGTTTACGTGAGTGTGTGCGACTGTGTTTTCATTTCTTTGTGTGTGTGTTCATGTATTTTTGTGTATGTACGTGTGTGCGTTCATGCACACTTGTGTGTGTATGTGTTTGTGTACATTCATGTGTGTCTTTGTGCATTTGTGCAGTGTTCGAGCATTTGCACCTATGGGTGTGTTCATGCTTGTGTGTGTGCATATATGTAGGAATGAGTTTGTGCGATTATGTATGTATGCATGCTTGTTTCTATAAGCATGTGTGTGTGTGTTTCTATGAGTACAAAACTTGTGTTTGTTTGTGTGTGTGTGGATGTGTAAGCATGTGCATGTATGAGTGCATGTGTATGTGTGCTTGCAGACGCATGAGTGAATGTGTTAATGCCTATGTTTGTGTGTGCTTGCACATGTGTGTGTTTGTGCTCACGTGTGAGTGCTAATGTGTGCATGCAAATATATGTGTGTGTCTGTCCATGGGTACACATGCTTGTGTCCATATGTGTGCGTGGATGCATGTGTATATTTGCATGTGCATATGCATGTGTTTTTGTGTTTATTCTTGTGAACAAGCATACATCCATGCATGTGTGTGTGTATGTGCATGTGTGCATGTGTGCGGGTGTGTGCATCCATGCATGTATGTGTGTTTAAGCACGTGTATGCAAGTGCATGCACATGTGTGTGTGTGTTTAGATAGTCTTGTGCGTGTGTGCATCTGTGCATGTGTTTTTTTGGTTGTGTATTTATGTGTGTGTGCCTTGGGGCATGTGAGTCTGTTCTTGAATGTGTGATTGTGTTTGTGCATGTGCATGTAGGTGTGTGTGTATGCCTACATGTGTCTATGTGTGCATGCACATTGTGCACGGGTGTGTGTGAGTGTGTTTGTGTGTGTATGCTAGTGTCCAATTGTGTGTGTGTGGATGCGTGGGTGAGCGTGTGCATGTGTTTGTATGTGTTTACATTTGTCTATGTGTGTTCATGTGCATGTGTGTGGACATGTGAGTGTGTGCATGTAATGGTGTGTGTGTAGATGTATGCATGCGTGTATGCATGTACGTATATGCAAGTGCATGTATGCGTTTGTGCTTTTTTGTGTCTCTACATGTGTGCATGAGTGTGTGCTTATGTGTATGTGTGCATGCTTATGTGTATGTGTGCATGTGTGTGTGTGTGTGATTGTGTGTGTATGCATGCATGCATATGTACCAATCTACATGGGTACGTATATGAGTGTGTGTGCGTGTGTGTAAATGTGTGTGAGCATGTGTGTGCATATGTATATATGAGTATGTATGTGTGGGTTTGTACATAGGTGTATCCATGTTTGCATGTGTTTGTGCATTTGAGCATGTGTGAGTGAATGTGATCATTTGAATGCATGTGTGTGTGGTGTGTGTGTTTGTGTATGAGTGCATGTTTACAAATGTATGCACATGTGCACGCATGCTTATGTGTGAGTGTGTATGTGTTTGTGTGTGTGTATAGGTTTTTGGGCATGTTCTTGTGTGTGTGTGTGTGAGTTCATATGTTGTGTGCATGTGTGTGTACATACATTTGTGAAAGCTTGTACAAGTGTCTATGCAAGCTTAGGCATGAGTGTATGCATGTCTGTGTTTGTGCATGGATGTGAGTGTGCATATAAGTTCATGTGTGTACATGCATATCTTTTTGTTTGTTTGCATATGTGTATTTGAGTGTGTGTGTGTGTGTGCTTGCATGTGTGCTTGTTCTTATGTGTGTATGCATGTGTGTGTGTGTGTGGGTGTGGGTTTTGGCATGTGTGGGTGTGTGTGTATATGTGTGTGTGGTATGTATGTGAGTATTTTTGCTTGAGTGTGTGTGGATGCATGCATGTGTGCTTCTGTGCTTGCATTCGTGTGTATGTGTGTGTGCATTGGTGTGTGTGTGTCAATGTCTATGTGTACATGTCTATGCATGTATGCAAGAACATATCTATGTGCCTGTGTGTGCATAATGTGTGTGTATAGGTGTGCGTGTGTGTGCACGTGTTTATGCTTGTTTGTGTTTGCATGTGTGCATATGTATTCATGTTTCTATGTAAGTGTTTAAGTGTGTGCATGGGTGGGTGCATGTGTGTGCACATATGTATGTGCAGTTATTCTCATACATGTGTGAACATGTTTGTGTATCTGTGTGTCTTTGTGTCTGCATGCATGTGCTTATCTGCATGCATGTCAACATGTGTGTATATCTACGTGTGTGTGTGTGTAGGTTTGTTTATATATGCATTTGCATGTATGTGTGTTTGGGGTTTTGTTTTCTGTGGGTGTGTGTGTGCATGCATGCACATGTGAATGTGTGTGCATATTTGCACATGTACACATATGTGCATGCAAGCATACCTGTGTGTGTATGTGACTCTATTTATGCTTGTGTTCGTGTGCACATTTGTGACTATGCATGCATGTGTGTGCACGTATGTTCGTGCACAAGTTTGTGCATGTCTATGTGTGCGTGTGAGTATGCATGTGTGTAAGTGTGTGTGTGAATGTTTCTATGGTTCTGGGTGCATGGGTGTGTGTATGTTTTTGTACACATATGTGCGTGCATGTGTGTTTGTGTATGTGCATGTACATTTGCTTGTGCATGGGAGTGTGTGTGCATCCATGTGTGTGTGTGCACATGTGTGTATGCATGCATGTGTGTCATTGTGTTTGCAAGTGTCTTTGTCTGCATGTGTGCATTTATGCATGTGTTCTTTTTTTTGCATGTGTTCATGTGTTTTTGCATGTGGGTGTGTATGTGTATGTGCATGTGTTTGTGTGCATCTGAATGTGTGTGTGACTGTGGGTGTGCATGCACATATGTGTGAATATGTACATTTGTGTGTGTGTAGGAGTGTTCATCTATTCAAGTGTGTGTGCTTGAGCATGCATGCATGTGTGTGTGTGCATATGTGATTGTGTGTATAAGTGTGTGTATGTGTGTGTGTGCATATGCATATGTGTTTGTGCATGTGTGCATGTGTGCATGTGTTTCTATGTTTGTTTATGCATGTATGTGTGTTTTTGTACATTTATGCATGTGTGCATGCATGCATAAATGTGCATGTGCATACATGTGTATGAGCATTTGTCCTTTTGTGTGTATATATGTGTGTGCATATGGATATGCATGTGTGTGTGTTTGTGTAAGTGTAGGTGTGTGTTAACATACATGTGTATGTGTGTGCTTATGCATGTCTATGTATGTGTGCATCTTTTTGTGCGTGGGTGTGTGATTGTACATATTCATGTGTGAGTGCTTATCTTTGTGTATGTGTTTGCATGAATGTGTGAGTGTATGTGATTGGTTGCATGAGTGCATATATGTGTGTGCCCATGTGTGTGTGCATGTATGTTCACTTCTCTGTGTATGTGTGTGCATGTGTCTATATAGATTTGTGAGTCTATATTTGTGTGTGTGTATATATATGCATGTGAGTGTGTGTGCATGTATGCTTGGATGTTTAAGTTCATGCATGTGTATTTGTGTGTGCATCTATGCATCTTTGCATGTGTGAGCTTGTGTGTGGATGTTATTATGTGTGTTTGTTTGTGTGTACGTGTATGGTTAGGTGCATGTTAGTGTGTGTGTATCTATGCATGGGCATATGTGTATATGCATATGCGTTGGCATGTGTACACTTGTGTGTGCATATTTTTGTGTATTTGTAGGTGTGTGTCGATGTGTATGACTGTATGTTTGCCAATATTCATGGGCATGTCTGCATGTGTGTGTACTTGTGTCTTTGCATGTTATCATGCATGTGTATTTGTTTGTGATTGTGCATGTGTGTGCATGTGTGTGAGTGTGTGTCATTATATGTACATGTGTCTATCTGTTAATGTGTATGTGTGCATGTATACATGTGTGTATGTGTGTGTGTGTGTGCATGCTTGAATTCATTCGTGAGTGTTTATTTGTTAAGATGTGTATGTAGCTCCTTGTGTGCATGTGTGTGTGTGCATGTAAGCAGGTGTGTTCTTGTGTGTGTGTGTGTGAGTCCATGCATGCGTGTGTTGTACATGTGTGCAAGCATGTGTGTGCACATGTGTGTGGATAGATGTATTTGTGTATGCATGTGTGTGTCTACTTGTGTATGTCTACATGTGCATGTGTCTTTGTGCATGTGTTCATGTGTCTTTGTTTGTGTGCATGTATGCACATATGTTTGTGTGCTTTTTAGTGTTTTGTTTGTGTGTGTATGTGTGCTAGTGTGTAAGTCTGAGTCTATATGTTGTGTGTGAATGTGTGCTTATCTATGCATGTATGCATTTGTCTACAAGCATGTGTGTGTGAGTTTGCATATGTATGTCTATGTGTGTCTGTGTGTGCCCATGTGTGTGCATGTGTGTTTTCATGTATTTGTGCATGAGTATATGCCAATGGTGTAATTCTATTTGTGTGCATGTTAGTGTTTGTTTGAGCATGTGTGTTTAGGTACATGCATGTCTGTACATGTGTGTGCATGTGTGTTATTTTGTGTGTGCTCGCATGTACATATGCATATGCATGTTATTGTGTTTATGGGTGTGCATATGTGTCTACAAGTGTGTGTACGAGTGCATATATAGATGCATGTGTGTGCATGTATGGGTAGGTGCATGTGTGTGCACCTGTGTGTGCTTGTGTCTGTATGTGTGTGCATGCTTGTGTGTTAATGTGTGTGCATGTTTATGTACGTGTGAGTGCATGTGTACGACTTTGTGGTCCATGTGTTTTTGTGCTTTACTCTATGTGCATGCTTTCTTAAATGTGTTTGTGTGTGTATGTATACATGCATATGTGAATTCACATGTATGTGTATGCATGCATCTTTGTGATTATGCATGTGTTTGTGCATGCATGTATGTCTACATGTATGTGTATGCATGCACATGTGTTGTTGTGTGCTTGTGTGTTTATACGTGCGATCACGTGCATGTGTGTATGCTTCTACATGGGTACCTTTGTCTTGTGTACATATGCATATGTGCATGTGTGTTTGTACACATATGTATGTATATGTGTGTGTGCTTGTGTGCATGCATATGTATGTGTATATGTGTGCATGTGCATGAGTGTGTATTTGTGCATGTGGGGATGCATGGACACGTTTGTGCATTTGTGTGTGTGCATCTTGTGCATGTGTGAGTGCATGTGTTTGTGCCTTTGTGTGTCAGTGTGCGTGTCTTTGCATGTGTGTGTGAGTGTGCTTGAGCATTTGCATGTGTGCATGTGCATGTTTGTGTATGTGCATGGGTGTATATGTTTGTGTGCCTATGTGTTTGCGTGTGCATGCATTTGGGCATCTATATGTGCATGCGGATGTGTGTGCAAGTATTTGTTAGTGTGTTTTTTTCAGGTTTGTGATTACATGTGCATGCAAACCTACATGTGCATTTGTAAGTGTGCACATGCATGTTGATATGTGCATGCATGTGTGTGTGTGCTTATTCATGTATCTGTGTTTGCATGGTCGAGTGTGTGTCTGTGTGCACACATGCATGCTTGTGAATGTGTGTGCGTGCACTCGTGTGCATCTGTTTATGTGTGTGTGTGTGTGTGTGTTTGTCTGTATATGGTTTTATTTGTGTGTATGTGTTTATCTGCATGTGTGTGTGTCAACATGAGTGTGTGTGGGTGTGTTTGTATTTGTGTGCATGTGCCTATGCATGCACATGTGTGTTTGTTTATATGCATTTATGAGTGCACATATGAGTGTGTGTATGTGTGTGTGTCGATGTGTGTGTGTGTGCGTGTAAGCATGTGGGTGTGCATGTGTGCATGTGTCCATGTATGCAAATTTGTGTTTCTTCATGCAAGCATGGTTGTGTGTGTGCATGTGTACATGCCTATGTGAGTTTGCATGCATTATTACTTGTAAGTATTTGTGTACATGTGTCTGGCTGTGTGTGTGTTTGTGTTTTGATTCAAAATGTTCTTGTGTGCATACATGTGTGTGTGTGTGTATATATGTAATTGTGCATGTCTATAGGTGTGTGTGTGCATTTATGCATGTAATTATGTGTAAGCATGTGTATATGTATGTGTGCATGCATGCATGTGGCTTCTTTGTCTATGAATGCTTGAACATCTACACTGCTGTTCAAGAGTGTGAGTGCATGTGTGCATATGTGTGTATTTGTGGGTGTGAGTGTGCACGTGTCTATGGTTGCACATGTGTGTGACTATCTGTGTGTGGCTATCTATGTGCATGTATGTACATATATGTGTTTGTGTCGACTTGTGTGTGTAGATGTGCATGCATGTGTATGTGGGTGTGCTTGTGCATGAATGTCCTTGTATGTGTGTGTGTATGTGTAGGGAGGGGGTGTGGGTATGTGTGTATGTGTGGGTGCATACTTTTTGTATGTGTAAGTCTATGTGTGTGTGCATGTGTATGCATACACATGTGTGCGTGTGGGTCCATGAACATGTATGTGTTCAATTGTGTGTGTGTGTGCACACAAATGCATTTGTGTGTATAAGTTGGCACATGTGTGTGTGAACATGTGTGTGTTTATGTGTGTATGCATTTGTGTGTTTGTACTTGTATGTATGCATAAGTACATGCACACATGTGTGTCTGTGTCATGGTGGCTGTGCACATCAACGTGCAAATTGTATGTGTGTGTGTGTGTGAATGCATGTGTGTGTGGGTTTCTATGTATGTTTATGTGCATGCATCTGTATGTGTGTGTATGCATGTATACTTTGGTGTGCTTGTGTAGGTGTGTGTGTGTGATCGTGCATATATGTTTTGTGTGTAAATGTGTGGGTGTCTATGTTTGTGCAAGTACGCATGTGTGCATGTGCATATGTGCATGTGTGTGATTGTGCATGTGTGTGTGCATGTGTGTGTGCATGTGTGTATACATATGTCTATTTGTGTGTTTATGTGTTTGTGCCTAAGTGTGCACGCTTATGAGGGCACATGTGCATGCATGATTATGTTTCCATGTGTGTTCCTATGTGCACATGCATGTGTGCTAGTGCAAGCACTTATGTATCTATGCATGCTATGTTTATTTATGTATATGTGTCTACATGTGTGTGTTCGTGTAAGAGTGTGTTCATGTAGGTGTGTGAGTTTGCATGTGTTTATGCATGCATATTTGCACATGCATGTGTGTGTGGGTCTCTTTGTGTTTGTATTTATGTGCATGTGAGTGTGTGTGTGTGTGCGCATATGTGTGTGTATGCTTGTGTAAATTTGTAGGTGTGTGTGTGCGTGTGTGCGTGCTTGTGAATGTCTATTTGTGCACTTGTTTATGTACGAGTGCATGTGTGTGCGTGTGCCTGCACACTTGTGTGAAAGTGCGCATATATGTGTCTGTTTATGTGAGCAAGTTTGTGTATACATGGAAGTTTTTGTATGTAGGTATGCTTGTGCATGTGTGCATATGCATGTATGTGTGTGTGTATGCATAGGCATCTATTTATGTGTGTGCATGTCTGTGTGTGTTTGTGTACATACATGTATGTTGGTTTGTTTACATGTGTGCACGTGAGTGTTTTCCTGTGCGTCTGCTTGTGTTTGCGTGTGTGTGCATGTGTGTGTGCTTGTGATTGGGTGCATGTGTGCATTGTGTGTGTGCATATTTGTGTGTGCATGTATTTGTGCATGTGCATTTGTGTGTGTGAACATGTGTCCATATATATGTGTGTCCATGTTAGTTTTTATACATGTGTGTATATGCACTTGTCTATGTGCATGAGTTAATGCTTGTACAAGTGTGCATTCGCTAGTGTGTGCCTATGTGCATGTGGTCATCTTGGTGTTTGTGTGTGTGTGTTCATCTACTTGTGGGTGCACATGTGCGTGCATGAGTTTGTTTTTGTGCATATGCATTTGTTTGTGCATCTAAGAATGTGTGTGAGCATGTGCATTTGTGTTTTTCTTGCATCTATCATACATGTGTGGGGGTGTGTGTGTGTGCGTGTTTGTGCATGTGCATATATGTATATGTGCATGTTTTTGACTTTATATGTGTGTGTACACACTTGTGTATGTGTGCATGAGTGTGCATGCATGCATGCATATGTATGTGTTTGTGTATGCTCTTGTGCATGTGTAAATGCATGTGCACATACACATAAGCATGTCTACTTGAGTATGTATGAGTGCATGTGGGTGTGCATGCTTGTGTCCATGTGCATGTGTGTGAGTCTACATGTGTGTGTGAGTGCATGTGTGCACGAGTGTGTGTGCATATGTACATGCCTTTACTTTTGCTTTTCAGTATATGCATGTGCATTTGCTTATATGTGTGTAGGTATGCACATGCATGTACATATGCTTACATGGGTGAACACGTGTGTGTGCATGTGTGCAAGTGTGCTTGTGTGTGTGTGCTTGTGTACGTGCAAGTGCATCTATGTGTTTGTATGTGCATGTGTGTGTGCACGTAAGCATATGGGTGTGTTCTTGTGTGTGTGCATGCGTGAGCATTTTCATGTTTGCATGTGAGCATGCTTGTGTGTGAGTGTGTGGGTGTGTATGCATGCCAACGTGAGTGTTTGTGTATTTGTGTGTGTAAGTGTATGCATGTGTTTTAGTGCATGTGTGTGCATGTGTTTATTTGTATTCACTATTTATATACATATGTGTAAGTTCATTGTGTGTCTGTGTGTGCATCTGTACATGTGGATGTCTATATCTGTGTGTGTATTTGTGCATGTGCATTTATGAGTTTGTGGGCCTACCTATGTGTCTATGATTATGTGCTTGTGTGTGTTTGTGCATGTGTGTGCTTGTGAATATGCATGCATGTTCTTGTTTGTGTGCATATGTGCATGCATGTGTCTATGTTTTTGTATGTATGTGTGTGTGGTTGCATGTGTGTGTAGAAGTGCCTATGTGTGTTTCTACTTATGTGGGCATGTGTACATGTGTAGGTATATGTGTACGTACATGTGTGTGTGGAAGCACACACATATGTGTGTGAGCATGTGTGTGCATGTCTTTGTTTATATGTGAGCATGTCTCTACATGTGGCTATGTGTGCATGCGAGCATGTGCATGTGTGTATGTACATATGTGTGCAAGGAAGCACACACATGTGTGTGTCTCTATAAATTCATGCACATGAGTGTGTGTTCATCATGTGTGCATCTATGCATGCTCATGTGTGTGTGTGTATACATGCACATGGGCACCTGTGGGTGTGTGGGTGAGTGCACATGCATTTTTGTCTTTGTGTGTGTACGTTCATATATGCATGTGCATGTTTGCATTTGTGAATATGTGTACGCATATGTGGGCATGCGTACGTGTTGCATGTGTGTGTGTGTGTATGTGTGTGCATGCATTTGTGTGTGTGTGTGCATGTGCACGTGTATGTGCATAAGTGTTCGTGTGATTGTGCATGTGTAAGTGTGAGTGCATTTGTTTGTGTTCATGCAAGGGCATATCTATATACATGTTCGTTGGTGCATGTGTATGCATTTATGTGTATGTTCACGTGTGCATGGGTGTGTGCATGTGTCTGTGTGCATGCATCTATGAGTGTGTGCATTTGTGTGCACAAGTGCATATGTGTGCCTATGCTTGCATGCATGTGTATGTGTGCACATGTGCATGTGTATCTATGCATGCATGTGCATGTGTATGGTTGTATTTGTGTGTGTGTGCATGTATATGTGCATGTGTGTGTATATGTGGGTGTACCTAAGTGTGAGAGGGTGTGTCTACATTTTTGTGTACCCATGGATGTGCATGTGCATTCATGTGTGTCCATGTCTATGTATGTGTGTGGGTGTACGTGTATCTATGAGTGAGCATTTGTGAATGAATGTATGTGCATGTGTATATGTGTGTGTGCATCTAAGCATGTGTGTGTTTGTGTTTATTTGCATGTTGGTATTTATGTGCATGGTCTCACACACTCGTGTGTGTATTCATGCATGTGTGCATGAGCATGTCAGCATCTATGCTTGTGTGCATTTGCATTTGTTTACATGTGCTATTTATGATTGTGTGCATTGTACATTCATTCGTACATTCTGGTGTTTGAGTTTGTGTATGTGCATGTGTGTGTGTGTGCATGCGCCTATGTGTGTGCATGCACCTATACTTTGCTTGAGATTTCCTATATGCATTGTGTGTGTCTATAAGCATGTGTGCTTTTGTATGTGCATGTGCATGTGTATGTGTGTTTAAGCATGTGTATACATGTTCATTCCATGTGTCCATGCATATGTGTGTGTGCTTGTGTGTGTTGGTGAGTGAGTAGGTGGGTGTGCTGATGTGTGTTTGCATGTGTGCAAATTTGTGCATTATAGTACACATATGTGTGTATTTATGTCATGTCTGTTTCTGTCTACTTATGTGTGAAGGTGTGCAAACATGTGTATGTGTGTGTATTGTGTTTGTGTGTATATTTTCATGTGTTTATGCAGATGTATATGTCTGTCTAGGGTGGTGTGTGTGTGTGTGAATGTATGTGCATACACAAACAAGTGTGTGTGTGTGTGGGTGCATGGACATGAGTGTGCGTTCATATAAGTAGGCATGTATATGTGTGCATGATGCATGCATGTGTGTGCATGTGCACATGGACACATGTGTGTGTTGGTGCACATGTTCATGTGTGTGTCTTAATTTGTGTGTGTGTGTGCATGTATGTGTGTATGTGTGTATGTGTGTGTGAGTGTTTGTGCATGTGTGTTTGTGTGCAGATGTGTGTGCTTGTGCTTGTGCACCTATGTCAGTGTATGTTCATGTCAATTTGAATATATGTGCATGCACTTGTGTTTATATGTGTGTGTGCATTTGTGTGCATTTGTGAGCATGTGTCATATGTACATGTGTTTGTTTGTGTGCATGTGTTTGTGTGCTTGTACATGTTTGTTTGTGCATGTACACATGTATGAATATGTGTCAAAATGTGTGTTTGTGTGTGGTTGTGTATATGTGTTCACGCTTGCATGTGCATGTGTGAGTTTGCATGAGAGTAAGTGTGTGTATGTGTTTGTGTGCATTGATGTATATGCATATGTGCGTGTATTTGTGTGTGTGTGTGTACATTTGCATGTCTTTATGTATGTGTGTTCCATATGTGTATGGGTGTGTGCTTTTGTGTATGCTTGTGTGTGTATGTGCATGTGTGTGCATGTAGGTGTGTGTGTGCATGGGTGAGCTTGTATGTGTCTATGTGTGCATGCGTGAGTGTGTGTGCATGTGTGCATGTGCATTCATTCATGTTTTCATGCTCCTATGCCTATGTTTGGGCATGTGTGTGCATGTGTATGTGAGTGTGCATGTCCATGTTTGTGTGTGTGTGCATATATATGTGTGTGATTGCATGTGTGCGTGCACTATTCTGTGTCATGTACATTTGTGTGTGCAGGCATGTGTGTGAAGGCACATGAATTTGTGCATGTGTATGTGTGCATATGCATTTGTATGTATGTGTCTACTTTTAACATGTGTGAATGCTTGTTCTTGCGTGTGTGTGTGCACATGTGTGTGAACATGTGCATTTGTGTATCAGTGTGTATGCATGTGTTTATCCATGCATGATCGTGCATGTGTATGAGTCTGTGTGTAGGTGTGTGTGCATATGTGAGCCTATCTGTGTGCATGTGTGAATACTTATGTAGGTGCATGTGGGTTTGCACATGCACGTATGTGGGTGTGCATAAGTGTGTGCACATATGTTTCTATATACTTGTATTTGTGGGCATGTGTGTGTATGCGTGCATGTGAATGCTCGTGTGGATGTGTGTGTGTGTGTACTTCTATGTGTGTGTGCTTCTGTGTTCTTGTGTGTATGCGTGTGTGTGTATGTGTGCATGTGTGTAAATATGTGTGAGTGTGTGCATGTATTTGTGTGTGTTTATGCATGTTTGTGCATGCATGTGTCTACACATGTGTTTATGCATGTGGTGTGTGTGAATGTATGTATGTACATGTGTGTGCACATGTATGTGTGTGTGTGTTTGCGTGCATGTTTGTACATTTGTATGCTTATTTATGTGTACGTGAATATGCATGTGTGTGCGTTTGTGTGGGTATGAGTGCATGTGTGTGGTTGCTTGTGCATATGCATGCGAGTTTCTATGTGTATGTGTTCGTGTGTGTTTGTTTATGCATATATGAATGTGTATGCATCTGTATGTGTGTAATTTTTTGCATGTGTCTACTTATTTGTTTTAATGTGTGTATGTGTGCAAGTGTGCATATGTGCAAATATGCGTGTGTATGGGTACAAGTGTGTGTGTGTGTGTGCATGCATGTGTTTGTGCATGTGTGTGTGCGTTTATGTGTGTGTGTGGGTGTTTTTGTGTATATATGTGCATGTATGCTTCAATGTGCATATATGCATATATGCATATATGTATATTCGTGTTCATATGAGTGTGCGTTTATTAGCGTGTGCTCATTTTTGTGTCTGTGTGTGTGTATTTTCATGTGTATATGCATGAGTGTGCGTGTGTGTGTGCATTTGTGTGCATCTTTGTGCATGCTCAAAAGTATGTGTATGTGTGTGTTTACGAGCACTTTTGTGAGTTTGTGTACTTGTGTATGTGTGTGTATGTTTGTTCATCCCTGTGTATGAGTGTGTGTGTGAGTGTATATTTGTGTGTGTGTGTGTGTACAAGTGAGCATATGTGCATGTGTGTGCATCTGCATATGTGCGTACTTGTATGTGCTGTGTTAGCACATGTGTGCACATATTTGTTGTTTGCATGTGTATGCATATATGTGTTCATGCATGCAAATGTCTGTGTCTAAGTGTGTTTTATGTTCGTGTGTGAGTGCTTGTGCATGTGTGTTCGTATGTGTTTGTGTACATGCATGTGTCTTGTGAGTGTCTATTCCTATGTTTGTGTGTGTGTGTGTACGAGTGTGCATGTGTGCATATGCTGGTCTGTGTGCCCATGTCGTTAAGTATCTGCTTGTATAGGTGTGTGTGAGAAAGTTTGTATGTGTGTGTGTACAAGTGTTTATGCATGTGTGCATGTCTGTAAGCATTTGTATGCACTTGCATTTTTTTGTGTGCATGTATGTGTGTGTGTGTGTGTGTTTGTGTGCTTGCAGGTGTCTGCATAAATCCTTGCATGCTTGTGTGTTCGTGTTCTTATGCATGTGTGTCTGTATATGACTTTTTTGCATGTGTGTGCATGTTTGGCTATGTCTATGCATGTGTGTATGCATGTATGTCTATGCATGTATGAGTGTGTGCATTTGTGTGTGTTTGTATTTGCATGTGTGTGAATTTTTGTGTGCATGTATATGAGTGTGTATTCATGTGTGTGTGTAAGTGTGTGCATGTGCTCCTATGTGCATGTGTCGATATGTATGAGATAAACATGTGTGTGTACATGTGCATGCATATACATGTGATTGCATGCATGTGTGTGTAGGCATCTGTGCATATGTGTGTGTGTGTTCATGTGTGTAGGTGTTCATGTGTGTATGGGTGGTGTGTGTGTATGTGTGTGTAACTGGGTGTTTGTAAGTGTACTTGAGTGTTTGTGTGTTCTTGTGTAAGTGTGTAGGCACATGCATGTATGAATGCATTGGTGCCTATGTAGATGTGCATATGTGTGTGCAAGCATGAGTTTGCTAACATAAATGCATGTGTGTGTAGTAGAGTGTGTATGCGTGTGTGGATTTGTGCACATGTGTGTATGTGTGTGTGCATATTTGTTTTTGTGTATGAACATGCACAGGAATATGCAGATGTGTGTGTGCCTTGTGTGCATGTCAGCATGCATATGTAGGTATACGTGTGTGTGGGTGTGATTGTGTGCATGCTTGTGTGTACATGTGTGTGTATACCATGCATACGTGCATGTGCATGTGTGTCCATGTGCATGGGTGTGTGACTTATGCGCATGTACATGCACACTTGAGTGCATTTATTTGTGTGTACTGGTGGTGCATTGGTGCATGAATGTATATTCATGTGTGTGCATGTGAATGTCTATCCATGTGCATGTGTATGTGTTTGTGTGAGTACACTTGTGCATGTGTATGTTAGTGTTTTTATTTGTGTATGTGAGCATGTGTGTGTCCATGTGTATTTAGGTGTGTATGTGTGTGTGCGCATGTGTGCCCACGCATGCACATGTGTGTCTGTGTGTCTGTGTATTTGTGTGAATGAGTGTGTGTGTGTGGGTGTCTATGCATGGGAGTGTGTACACTAGGGTTTGTTTGCTTGTGTGTGTGTGAGTGCATGCAAGAATGTGTTTTGTACGTATTTGTGTACTTGTGTGCATGCATGTAGAAGTTTGTGTGGGTTTACATGTGTGCATGTGCATGTGTGCATGCATGTGTGTGTGTGTATATATGTTTGTATATGTGTGCATGTGTGTCTATTCAGGTGTGTGTAGTGCACACATGTGTGTTTGTGTGTGTGTGTTTGTGTGATGTGTGTGCCTATGCATTCAAGTGTGTATTGTGTGGATGTGTGCTTGTGTGCATGTGTATATACATGTTCCTTTGTGTTTATGTGTGTGTGCAAGCAAGTGTGTCGGTGTATGGGCACATGTGCATGTGTGTGTACGTGTGTGTACACATGTGTATGTTTTGTTATACATGTGCGTGTCTGTGTGTTCGTGTTTATGCATTTGTGTGTGCATATTCATGTGTGTGTTTGTTCCTCCTTGCATTCATGTGTATGCAAGCATGTGTGTGTGGGAGTGTGTGTGTGTGTGGATGCATGCATGCATGCTTGTGTGTGTTTGTGCATTCATGTGTGTGTGTGTGCATGCAAACATGCATGCTTGTGTGTGTTTGTGTTTTTGTGTTCATTTTTGTATGCAGTTACCCATAAGCATGTGTGCATACCCATGTGTTTATGTATATGCATGTATGCCTGTGTGAGTGCATGTGTTTATGCAGGTGTGTGTGTGTTTGTGCTTGTGTATGTGTGTGAAGGTGTGTGTGTCTATGTGCATTTGCATTTATATGTGTGCTTGTATATGTGTGCAGGTGTTTTTGTGTATATGTGGGTCTTTTTAGGTGTGTGTATATGTGTGCATGTGTGTGTGCATGTGAGAATGTGTGTGTGTGTGCATGTGTGTGCATGTTTATGTGTGTTGTTGTACATGCATTATGTGCATGTGCGTAGTTGTGCATGCATATATATACATGTGCGTGCTTGTGTGTATGCATGTGCATGTGCATCTGTGCATGAGCCTTGTCTTTCATGTGTATGCATGTCCTTCTACATGTCCATGTGTATTACTCTAATTGTGTCTTTCTATGTAAGTATGTGTGCATGTGCAAGTGTGTGGCTATATGCATGTATGCTTGTCTGTGTACATGTGCATCTATCTGTTTGTGCGTGTATGTATGTGTTTACTCATGTGTGTGTGTATGTATGTGTTTACTCATGTGTGTGTGTATGTATGTGTTTACTCATGTGTGTGTGTACATATGTTTGCATTTGTTTGTGTGTATGTGAGGGTGTCTATTTTGGGGTGTGTGTGGGCCTAAGTTTTTATGGGTTTGTGTGTGTTTGCGTGTGTATTAGCACAAATTTGTGTTTGTCTGCGTGTGTGTGTGTTACTATGTGTGGGTGTGTGTTGCTGTTTATATGTGTGTGTGTGTGCATGAGTCCATATTTTTATATATGTGTGCATGCATAAAAGCACTTGTGTGTGTGTGCACACATGTTTATATGTGCATGTTTGTAAATGTGCATATTTGTGTGTGCATGCATGTGTGTGTACATTTGTGTGTATTCATGTGTGTAGGTACTTGCATATGTGTGTGCATGCATATGTTTGCATTCATGCATGCACACATGTTTGTGTATTTGTTAGTATGTAAATGTGTATTTGTGAGTTTGTGTGCATGTGAGTGCAAATGTCTGTGTGTGTATGCTTTTCTATGTTTGTGGATGCATATGTGTGCTTTTGTGTGCATATGTGCATGCATGTGTTTATGTATGTGTGAATGTGTGTTTGTAGGCATGCATGTATTTGTGAATATGCATTTTTGTGCATGCATGCATGTGTGTGTACATGTATGTATGTGTGTGTTTGTGTGCATGTGTGTTTGTGTATGTGTGTTAGTGTTTGTGTACATGTGTGTGGTTGTGTGTGTGTGCGTGTGTGTGTGTGCATGTTTTTGTAAGTGCATTTGTGTTGGTGCATGTAGTTGTGTATGTTTGGTTATACATGTGTGTATGTGTGTATGCATGTACATGTTGATGTGTGTGCATCCACAAGTGTGTGCATGGGTAGTTGTGTGTTGTGTTTGTGTGTACATGCATGTGAGTTTGTGGTTGTGTGTGCATGTTTATATGCATGTGTCTGTGCATGACTATGCATGTGTGTGTGTGTTTATGCGCACGTGTTTTTGTGTGTGTGTGTATGTTTATGCATGCATGTGTATATGCTTATGTGTGCATCTGCATGTGTGTGTATGTCTGCTTGTATGTGCATACATATATGTGTATTCATGTGTGTGTATGTTCATATGCATGTGTACACTTGAGTGTGTTCATTCATAGGTGTGTCTGTGTGTGTGCCTACATGTGTGTATGCAAGTGTTTGTGAGTGTGTCTATATGTGTTTGTGTATTTTGACGTGTGCCTATGCACATGTGTGTGTTCTCGTATGGGGGTGCATGTGTGTGCATACATGTGCTTTTGTGTGTGTGAGTGTGTATGCATATGCATATATGTGGATGTTCATGTGTGTAGTAGTGTTTGTGTTTGTGAAGAATGTGCATGCATAAGTGCATACGTGTGCAAGTGCATGCTTTCGAGAGTGTGTGCATATGCATGTGATTGCATGTGTCTGTGTGCGTGCATGTGCTTGTATGTGCATTTATGTGTGTCAGATCTTGTGGGAGTGTGTGCATCCATATGTATGTTCATTCATGCATGTATGTGTGCACATGGGTGTGTGTTTGTTAACATGCATATATGTATGTATGCATGTGTGTGTGCATGTGTGTGTATGTGTTTGTATGTGTACTTGCACATGTGTGTGTGCATGTGATGTGTGAGTGTGTGTGCATCTATGTATGTATCTATTTGTGCATGTGTGTGTGTATGAACGAGTGTGCATAGGTGTCTGTTTACGTGAATGCGTATGTTTATGTCTATGTTTGTCAGTGTGTGTACATGTGTTTGTGCATGTGTGTGTGCATGTGTTTTTGTGTACCTATCTATATCTGTGCTTTTACGCATGTATGTGTGTTGATGTGTGCATATGTGTATATGCATGTGTGTGTTGCATGTTTGTATTTGTGTCTATATAGGTGTGCATGCATGTGCATATGCATGTGTGTGTGGACTAGTGTATATGTGTGTACATGTACATGTTTACATGTACTTGGGTGCATGTGTTTTTATGCATGTGTGTGCTTGTGTTTGGATCTGTGTGGGTGTACTTGTGTTTATGTGTGTGCGCATGAATGCATGTGTATGGGTGTAAACGTATGTGTGTATGTATGTGTGTGTCTATGAGGTTATGCATGTGTACGTGTGTCTGAGCGTGTGTGCATGTGTGATTATGTTTGTGTGTGTGTGCATGAGTGTGTAAGCACTCAAGTGTGTATAGGTGTGTGCACCTATTTGTACATGTGTGTGTGTGTGCATGTGTGCATATGTATTCTTGTGTATACATGTTTGTGTGCATGTATATGTGTATGTGTGTCTATGCATGTTAGCATGTGTTTCTTCATGTGTGTGTGTGTGTGTGCATGTGTGTGTTTGTCTATGTGTAAGTACATGTGTGTGTGTGTGCATGTGTGTTTAGGTATTTATGTGTGGATGTGATTGTACGTTTGTGCATGCATTCATGTCTTGGTGTGCATGTACATGTATGAGTGTATTAATTTGTATGTGTATGTGTATGCATTTGGATATGTGTGTTTGTGTGTGCTCTTATGTATGTGGGTGCTTGTGTGTGTGGGTGCATATGCATGCATGTGTGCATGCTTTCACAGATATGTGTGTGTGTGTACATGTGTGTGTGTGTGTGTGCTTGTGCATGTTATTGAATATGGTTGTTTGTCTGTGTGTGCATGTGTTTGTGTGTGCATATGTGTGTTTGTGTGCACATGCATGTGTGCGCATATGTGTGTGTTCCTTTGTGTACATGTGTGTGCCTCTATGTTTGCATGTGCATGTTTGTGTGCACATATGTGTGTGAGTGCATGTACATATGCATGCATGTGTGTTTGTGTGTGTTTTTGTGTTTTGATATGTATATGTGTGCACGCATAAGCACACGCATGTCTATGTCAACATGCATATGTGTGTGTATTTGCATGTCCATACATATCTGCATGTTGGTGTATGCATGCATGTGTTCTTGCGTGTTTATGTATATGTTAATGTGTGTGTGTGTGTGTCTGCATGTGCTTATTTGTTTTTTGTGCATGTGTGCATGTGCTGTAATGTGCATGTGTGTGTCTATGTGTGTTTGCATGTATGTGTGGGAGCATACATATCAATGTGTGTGCATTTGTGTACTTGTGCTTGATTATGTGCATGTATTTGTTTGTTTGTGTGTCTGTGTGTTTGTGTGTACATATGTGTGCATGTGTGTGTGCATGTTTGTGTGTGTATGTTTGCTTATGTGTATGCATGGGTGCATGCATGAGTTTGTATGTATATGGACATGCATGCATGTATGCATCTATGTCTAGGTGTGTGTGTGTGTGTGCATGTAAGTATGTTCAAATGTGTGTGTGTGTGTGCATGAGTATGCATCTATGTCTGTTCATGCATGCACATGTGTGTGTGTGGTTGCGTGTGAGTGAGTGAGTTTGTGTGGTCATATGTGTGTGTGTGTGTGAGTTTGGGTGTGTTTGCATTCGCATGTGTCTGTTCATTTGTGCATGCATATGTGTATGTGCACATGTGTGCGTGTGTCCTATGTGTGTATGTGTACATATGTGTGTTTGTGCACATGCATGTTTGTGCATGTGCATTTGTATGTGTCAGCATGGGTAAGCATGTGCGTATGTGCATCTATGTGTGCGGCATGGTTGTGTGTGTGTAAACATGTGTGCTTGCATTTGAGTGCATGTATGCATGCGTGAGCATGGTAGTTTGTTTGTTTGTGTCTATGTGTGTGTTTGAATGCATGGTTATACATATGTCTGTATGTGTGTGTGTGTGAACATGTGTGTATGTGTGTGCATGCGTGTATGTGTGAATATGCATGTGTTATTGTGTCTGATTGTGTATGTGAGTGTGTGTGTGTGTGTGCATGAGCATGAGTGTGTGTAATGCATACGTGTGTGCATGTGCATGCATGTGTGTTTATGTGTATGTCTGCGTGCATTTGTATATGCATGTGTTTGTGTGTGAACAAGTGTGTCTATGTATATGTGTGTGCATGTGCATGTGCTGTGTTGTCATGTGGTGTGTTTGTGCATGCATGGCTGTCTATTTGTGTATTATACGTGATCATGTGTGTAGGTGTGTTTTTATGTGTGTTGTTGGGTTTGTGTTTGTGTGCAAATGTGAGTGTGTGTGTGTGTGTAGGCAAGAGTGCATGCGTGTGTGTGTACATGCACATATGCATGTGTGTTCATGTATCAGTGTGTTTGCACTAATGGGTGTGTTTCTACACATATGTGTTCTTTGTGTGTGCATGTTTGCATGTATGTGTGCAATAATGTGCCTATGTGTGTGCATGCATGTATTTGTGTTGTGTGCATTTGTTCTTGTGTATGTTTGTGTATATGTTTGCTTATGCATGTCATATGAGTTCATGTGTGCATGTGTGCATAAGTGCATGTGTGTGTTCTTTCTTGTGTGTGTGGCTGTATATCTGTGGCTATATATGTGCATGTGTGTAAGTTGTCTGTCTCTACTTGTGTATGCCTATGTATGTGTGTTCATATGTGTGTGTGTGTGTGCATGTACATACATACATCTGTGTATGCAAGCACCCATGTATCAGGTGAGTGTGTGTACAAGCATGTGTGTGTGTGTCTGTATATGTTTCTATGCTTGTGTAGTATGCACAAGTGTGTGTATGCATGAGTGCTTGCATATATGTTTGCTCAGTTGCTTGGATGTGTGTGGATGTGTTTAAGCATGTGTGTGCATGCATGCAGGCATGTGTGTATGTGCATACAAGTTTATGTACATATGTGTGTGGGTGCATGCACACATGTGCATTTGTTTATGTTTGTATGCATATGTTTGTGTGTGCATGTTTGTGCATAAGTGTGTACATATGTGTTTGCATGTGTGTCTTTGAGTTTGTGTTCGATGGCATGTGTTTGTATGTGTGCATGTGCAAGTTTGTGTGTGTATGTATATGCACACATGTGTTAATGCATGTGTGTGTATGTGTGTGTGCATGTGCATGTATGTGTGTGTGAGTATGTGTGTGTGTGCATATGTGCATGTGTCAATGTCATTGTACATATGTGTGGTCTTGTGGGTGTATGAAAGCATATGTGTGTGCACGTGTGTATGCATAGGCATGTGCTTTTGTGTATGTATATGTATATTTGTTCACATACATGTGTGGTTAGCTATGGTTGTGCATGTGTTTTTTTGCATTTGCATGTTTAGGTTCATTTGTTGTGCCTGTGTGTGTGCATGTGTGTACATGTGTTTTTGTGTGCACATGCATGTGTGTTTATGTATGTATGCATATGTGCATGAGTTTGTGTTCTTTTGAGTGCTTGCATGCATATGTATGTGCATGCACACACTTGCATTTGCATTCGTAAACATGTGTGGGTGTGAGCATGTGTGATTGTGCATTTGTGTGTCTATATGCATTTGTTCATGTGTGTGTGCATGCATACTCTTGCACATGTGTGCATGTGTGTTGTTTTTTTATTTGTGTGTGTGTGTGTGCATGTATTTGTACATGTGTGGTTGTGATTGTGTTTATGCATGTGCTCTTGTGTTAGTGTGTGAGTGGGTATGTGTGTATATGTCTATGTTTCCATGTATGAGTAGATGTGTGTTCTTGTTTGTGTGCATGCTTATGTGTGGCTTTGTGTGGATTTGTGTGCATAGCTGTGTGCAAGTGTGCATGTATGTGCCTACCTGTGTGCATGCATGTGTGCACATTTGTGTGAAAGTGTATGTGTGTGTACTTGTGTGTGCATGCATGTGTCTATGCATGTGTGTGTATGTGTCTATGTATGCATACTGGTGTATGTGTGCATACATATGTGTGTGTGTGCTTGTGTGTATGCATGTTCATATGTGAATTTTCATTTCTATGTGTGTATGTCTATATGCATATGTGTCTGTACACATTTGTGTATGTGTATTTGTGCATGTGGATGTCTGTGTGTAGGTGTGTGCGTGTGTGTTTGTGTTTACATGTGGGTGCACATGTTGTACATATGTGTAGATGTGCATGCATAAGTGTATGCATGTGTGTGTGTGTGTGCATGTGTGTTTACTATGCATGTGCTTATGAGTGTGTGCATGTGCATGCATGTGCATATGTGTATGTGTGCATGTGCATTTGCTAGTATGAGAATGGGTAGGTGTGTGTGTGTGTGTGTGTGTATCTATTTGTGTGACATGGTTGTGTGTGTGTGTGGGCATGTGTGCACACATATGGGTGTGTGTGTGTATGCTTGTGGATATGTGTTTTTATGTGTCTATGCATGCACAAGTGCAAGCATGCATGCATGTGTTTGTGTGCAAGCATAAGTGTGACTATGTGTGTGTACATGTGCGTACATGGTCAAGTGTATGTGTGTTTATGCATATGTGTCTGTGTATCTATGTGCGAGATTGTGCGTGTGTGGGTGAGCATGCCTGCATGTGTGTATGTGTGTGTGTGTGTTTCCGCATGTGTTTTTGTGTTTGCATTTGTGTGTGTGTGAGTGTTTGTGCATGTATTCTTGTGTTTGCATTTGTGTATGTGATTGTGTGTGTGTGTGTGTGTGCTTGTGTGCATACAATTCTGTTAATGTGTACGTGTGTGCTCTTACATGTGTGTGTTTGTGCATGCACACATGTTTTTATTTGAGCATGCATTGTTGTCCATGAGTGCATGTGTGCATGAGCATTTATGCATGTGTGTATATTTGTGCGTGTTTCAATGTTTAACATTGTGTTTGTGTTTGCATGTGTGATTGTGTGTGTGTGTGCATTTGTGTGTGAAAATGGGCATGAGTGTGTATGGGTATGTGTGTGCATGTATTTATGTGTGCATGCACATATGTGTGCATGTGTGTGTGTGTTTGTGTATATGTGTGTGTTGTGTGTGTGCATGTTTGCATGTATGTGTCTGAGTGTGTGCCTACATGTGTGCTCGAGATTATGCGAATACATGTGTTTATTTATGCTTATGTATGTTTGTGCATGTGTGTGCTTGTGCATGTGCTCATGTGTGTGTGTGTGTGTATGTGCATGAATGTGTGTGTGTTTGTGGGTGCATGCTTATGTCTGTGTGTGTGGTTGCTGATGTGTGTAGGCATATGTGTGTGTCTGAATATGTGCATCCATGTATGTACGTGAGTGACTCATGAATGCTTGTGTTTTTACGTGCTTGTGTATGTGTGTGCATGGGTGTATCTGTGTGTTTGTGTGTACATGTGCATGTGTGCATGTGTGTGTGTAATGTGTTTATGTGCATGCATATGTGTGTATATCTGTGTGTGTGTGTGTATGCAGGTGCATTCATATATGTGTGTTCTCTTGTGTGGATGTGTGCGTGTGCATGTTCATAAATGCATATATCTATGTGTGTACATGTTTGTGTTCATGCAAACACATGTGTGTGTGTTGATGTACATGTGTGTTTCTTCATGTGCTCATGCTTATGTGTGTGCATGCATGTTTGTTTGTTCATGTGTGTATGCATGTGTGCGTATGTGTCTGTAAATCTTACATGTATGAGTTTGAGTTTTGTATGCATGTGCATGAACATGTCTGTGTGTGTGTGCACATATGCACGTTTGTTAGCGTGTGTATGTGCAAAAGTGCATGTATGTGTATGTGCTTATATATGTGCATGTGTGTATGTGTTCATGTGTAAGTGGCTTTTTGTGCATGTATGATTGTGTGTGTGTGTATCTAAGCATGTGTGCATGCATCTGTGTGTGCGTGGTCATGAGTATGTGTGTGGGGTGTGTGCGTGTTTGTGTACGTGTGCATATGATTGTGTGTGAGTATGTGTGAGTGTGTTTTTGCATGTGTGCGTACCTATCCATGGGCAAGAGTACATGTGTGTGTATGTGCATGTGTAAGTGCATGTGAGTGAGTGAGTGAGTGTGTGTGTGTGTGTAAGTTTGTGTGTGTGTTGGTATAGGAGTGTCTCTAGGTTTATTTGCATGTGTTTGCATGTGTACGTGCAAGTGTGTGTATGCGGGTGTCCCTATGTTTGTGAGTGCATGTGCATGTGCATGTGTGTGTACTTGTGTGTGCATATGCAAGGTTGTATGTGTGTGCATAGATATGAGTGTGTGTGGCTCCATGTGTAAGAGAGTGTGCATGTATGATCATGTGTGTTTGTTTGTGCATGTGTATACATATGAGGGCATGTGTGTGTCAGTGTGTGTATGTGTGAATATGTTTGTAAATGTGTGTATGCATGTGTGTGTGTGTATGTGTGTGTGTGTCATTTGTGTGTGTCTACGTGAGCATACATGCGTGCCTATATGTGAGTGTGTATATGTCTGTGTGCGGGTGTGTGTATATGTGTGTTTGTGTGCTTTTATGTGTGTGAGGGCATGTGTGTGCTTTTACATGTGTATGTGTCTGTACACATTTGTGTGTGTGTGTGCATGTGTTTGTGTGATTTTGTGTCCATGCATGCAAGTGCATCTATGTGTGTGTGTATCCATGTGTGTTCACTTGTATGTCTCAATCTTTGTTTACATTTGTGCCTTTTTGTGCAAGTGCTTTTGCATTGTGAGTGTGTGTGCATGCATGTGAGTGTTCATGTATTTGTGTGCATGTATGTGTGTGGGTGTGTGTTTGTAGATGTGTTTGCATAAAAGTGTTGTGTGTGCATGTATGTGCATGTTTATATGTGTGTGTGGGTGTGTTCATGCATGCTTGCATGTGTGTGTAAGTGTATGTTTGTGCACATGTGTGCCTTTGTGTGTGTGTGTGTGTTTATGTATGTGAGTGTGAGTTTGTGCGTGGGTGTGTCAACGTGTGCATGTGTGTGCATGGTGTTGTGTGTTTGTGCATGTGTGTGGGTCTATATAGGTTCATGTGTACACGTGTGGGCATTCGTATGTGTGTGTAGGCATGTACCTATCATAGCATGTTCGTGTGTATGTACGGTCATGTGTGTACTTGTTTGTGTTTACGTGTATGTGTTTTTGTATGTGTGTACATTTATATATGTGTGTATGTGTTTGTGTCCATGATAGTACATGTGAATGTGTGCGTATTTGTGTACATGTTTGGGCATGTGTGTTCTTGCATGTGTGGGTGTGTGAATGTGTTCTTATGTACATGCATTCATGTGCATGTGTCTGTGCTTCCTTATGTTCTTAGGTGTGTGTGTTTACATGTGCATGTGTGTCTATCTTTATGCATGTGTATGTTCATGTGTGTGCATGTGAGTGTATGTATGTGTGTGTGTGCTTGTACATTTGTGTGTGCATATGAGTGTGTGTGTGTGTGTGCATGCATGCTGATGTGTGTAGTATTCATGTGTGTGTGTGTGTGCATGCATGCTGATGTGTGTAGTATTCGTGTGTGTGTGTGTGTATGTGTTATGCATGTGTGTATGCTATGCGAATGCAAGTGCTTTTGTGTGATTGTTCATGTGTGTGATTGCATATGAATGTGTATGCTTGTGCATGCACATGTGGGTATGCTTAAGTGTGTTTGTATGTGTGTGTGTGTGCTTATGTGTGTTGTGCATTTGCGTGTATGTTTTTATGTGTGTTGTGTGTGCATATGTGCGTGTTTGTGTGGGTGTATGTGTGTGTATGTGCATATGTATATCTACCTGTGCACATGCATGCATGTACGTGCATTTCTGTCTGTGTGCATGTCATGTGCGTGTGCATGTGCATGTGTCTGTGCTTATGTGTATAGGTTTGTTGTATGCGCACATGAGTGCATGTATGTGTGTGTGTATGTGTTGGTGGGGGTATGTATGTTAGTGAGTGTTTGTATGTGTGCATGCATGCATCAGTGTGTATGCATGTGTGTGTGCACGTGTGCACATGTTTGTGTAGCTGATTGTGTCTGTGCATGTGTGTGTTACTCTATGTGTACTTGTGTGTGCATATGCTCATGCTTGTGTGTGTATGCATATGTGCGTATACAAATACAAATGTGTGTAGGAGTTTGTGCATATGTGTTCATTTGTGTGTGCATGTGTGTTCATCTATGTGTGCATGTATGTATGTGCATGTCTATGTGTGTGTGTATAGATGTCCATACATGTGCATGAGTATCTATGTGTGTGTACACGCTTGTGCTTATGCACTTGTTTGCATGAATGCATGTATACATGTGTGCATATGTGTATTCATCTGTGCATGCATTAGTTCATGTGTGCATGTGTTTGAGCATGTGTCTGTGCACGTGTGTGTGATAGCCTGTGGTCAATCACACTTGTGTGGATGTGTGTGAACATATGTATTTTTTTGCATGTCTGTGTATGTGTATGTATATTTATGGGTGTGTTAATGTGCATACATGTATGTGAGTGTGCCTATGTGCATGTGTGCATGTGTGTGCATGCATTTATCTATATGTACATGTGTGTATTTGTACGTGCATGTGAATGTGTGTGTGCATGCATGTGTCTTTGAGTGTGTGTGTGCATCCATGCATGTGTGTATATGTTTGTATGTGCATACATGTGCATATGTGTGTCCTAATGTGTCTGTGAGCTTGTATGTGTTGTTGTAGGTGTGTGTAGTCATATGCACATGTGAATATGTGAGGACGTGTGCATGTACACTTATGTGTGTGTGTGTGTATATGCATGTGCATGTATGTATGTACACATGTGAGTGCGTGCATGTGTAAATGTATGTACGTTTATGTGAGTGCTTGTTTGTGTAGCTATGTGTGCATGTGTGTGCTTATGAGTGTGTGTGTGTGTGTATGCATGTGTGTGGTGTGTGGATATTGTTGGATGTGTTGGCATGTGTATGTTTGTTCATGTGTTTGCATGTGCGTGCATATTTGTATACATGTGCATGTGTTTGTACATATGTGTGTGTATGCTTGCATGTTTGTTTGAATATCTGTGTGCATCTGTGTTCATGTATATGTGTGTGTATGCACTTGTGTGCAGTCATATGTGCATATGTGTGTGAGTATGCATACCTATATGTGTGTGCATGTGTGGGTGTTTGTATGCATGTGTGTACAAGTGTTTTTATGTGTGTGTTTGCATTTGTGCGTGGGTCTATGTGTGCATGCATGTTCATGTGTGGCAAGCACAGGGCTGTGCAAACATGTTCACATGTGTCTGTGCATATTTGTGCATGCATGTGTGTGTATGTGTGTGAATGTCGGTGTGTGCATCTATACATGTGTGTGTGTGCCTATTTGTGCATACGTATGTGTGTATATGTGTGCAAATTTGTGTGTATGCAGGCATATGTGCGTGTGTGTGCTTGTTCTTTTAAGTGTTCCTATGTGTATGTTCTTGAGTGTGGGCTTATGTGTGTTCCTATGTATCTATGTTTGTGGATGTGCTCGTATGTGTGTTCCTCTGTGTGTGTGTGTGTGTGTATATATATATATATATATTTTTTTTGTTTGTGCATCTATGTGTGTGGGTGTGTGTATATATATATATATATATATATTTTTTTTTTTGTTTGTGCATCTATGTGTGTGGGTGTGTGTGTGTTTGTGTCTTTGTGAGTGGGTGTGTTTGTTCGTGTGCACGTCTATGTTTGTGTGTGTATTTGTGTTTGTGTGAATGTGTGTGTGTGCATAGGCATATGTGTATAGTTGTGTGTATGTGTATATAGGTGTGTGTACGAGCATGTTCATGTGTGTGCTATGATGCATATGTGTGTTCATGGATGTAAGTGTTAGTGTGTGTCCATGCATGAGTGTGCATGTGTGTGTGTGTGCATGCTTGTGCAAGTCTTTGTGGTGCATGTGTGTCAGTGCGTATACATGTTTGTGTTCCTATGGGTGTGCTTGTGCATATTTATGCGTGGGTATGTGTGTCTATGAGTGTGTGTAAGCATGTTTTTTTTTGTTCGTGTGTGTGTGTGCATGGGTGTATGTGTGTAAGTGTGCTTTTGTGTATGCGTACTTGTGTACATTTGTGCTTTGATGCATGTGCATGTGTGGATGCAGGTGTGTGTGTGTATGTGTATTTTTTTCTATGCATCGATGTGTGCGAGTATATTTGTGTGTGTTTGTATTTGTGTGTGTGCTCATGTGCGCCTCTATGTTTGTGTGTATATCTATGCACATGTGTGTGTATGTATTCACATTTCTATGAATGTGCATGTTTATGTGCATGGGTGCTCGCATGTGTATATGGGTGTGTGTACATGCAAGTTCGCGTGTGCATGCTTGTGCATTTATGTAAGTGTTAATGTGTGTCCATTTATTAGTGTGCATGCATGTGTGTGTTTGTGTATGTGTATGCATGTATGTGCATGTGTGCAAGTATGTATGGATGTTTGTTTTCCTATGAGTGTGCATGTATCTTCATGTGCTTGTGCATATGTGTATGTGAGTATGTGTGTCTATAAGTGGGCATAGACATGTTTGTTTGTGTGTTCATGTGTGTGTGTGTGTATGTGTGTATGTGTGCTTTTGTGTGTGTGTGTGCGTGTGTATTTGTGTGCATGTGTTCTCTTGTGCATGTGCATGTGTAGATGCATGCATGTTTGCATGCCATGTGAGTGTGCTAGCATCCTTGTGCTTGCATGTTTATGTGAATAGGTGGGTGTATATGCATGTTTGTGTGTGTGTATGAGTATTTGTTTGCAAGCACATGTGCATGTGTGTGCATATGTCTTCATGTGAGCTTGCGCACATGTAGGTTTATGCATGTGTGTGTTTGCTATGTCTACATGTGTGCATGTGTGTGCTTGTGTGCATGTGTGTAGGTGTGGGTATACATGTGTGTGTGTCCTTTGTTGTTCATGTGTGTGTCCATGTGTGTATATCTATGCATGTGTATGTGAGTGCAGCATGTGTGAGTAACTTTGCGTGCATGCACGAGTGCGTGTGTTCCTATGTGTGTGTGTTTGAGTGTGTGTGCTTTCCTCTAATATTGTGTGTGCATGTATTTACATGCTTCTGGGTGCATGCGAGTGTGTATAAGTGTGCATTTGTTACGTGTGCATGTGCATTTATGTGCATCTATTCATGTGCGTGTGTGGTGCATGTGTATGTGTGTGTGTTTGTGGATGTTACTATGTGTGTGCATGTGTGTACATGTGTGTACATGTGTGTGTGTGTGTTGTTATGTGCATGCACGAGTGTTTTTCCTTGCATGTCCATGTGTCTTGCATGTATGTGTGTGTGTAGATTTGTTCTTGTGTATGTGTGTGTGTGTGTGTTTGCATGTGTTTATGCATTTCTGTGCACACCTACGTAAGTGTATGTGGGTCCGATATGCACATGAGTACATGTGTGTGTTTGTGGGTGCACATGTGTGTAAGTGTGTATGTCTGTTCATCTGTGTATGTGTGTGTGTGTTCATGTGTGTGCACCACCAGGGCACAGATGTGCATGTGTAGGTTCATGCATGTGTGCATGTATTTGTGTGTGTGTTCCTATGCATATGTGTTTGTGCATGAATGTCTATGTTTATTTACATGTGAATGTGCATGCGTTTGTGTGCGTGCATTTCTTTGTGAATGTTTATATGCATGTCTGTGTGGTTGGGTTTGCTTGCATGTGTGTGGGTGTGTGTGGGTAGGTATACGTGTGTGTGCATGTGCATATCGTTGTTATTGTGTGTGTGCATGCATTTGTGCTAGTGCATGCATTTGTGTGTATACATATATCTGTTCATTCCAATGTGTGTGTGTATGTGTGCATTAACTAATGTGTTTGTATGTGTTTATGTGCGTACATCTTAATGTGTGTGCATGTGTATGTTTGTGCATGTGTGTGTGTGCATTCATCTATGTTTTTGTGCATTTGTGCATGTGTGTGAGCATTTCTATGTTGGATGTCTGTGCATGTGTGAATGCATGTGTGTGGGTATAGGTGTGTGTGCAATTGCATATTTGTGCAAGTTTGTATATTTGTGGGCATGCATATATGTGTTTGAGTATGTGTGTGCATGTTTGTGTGTGTGTGAACACATAGGTGTATGTACGTATGTGAGTGAACACATGTATGTGTCAATATGCATGCATTTGCATATTTTTGTACGCATGCGTTCATCTAAGGGTGCTCATGTGTGTGTTCTTGTGCAGTGAATGTGTGTGCATGGGTACACGTGTGTGTGTGTGTGTGCATGTGTGCATGTGCATGCTGGCAAGCATATGCGTGTGTGCATCTATTTGTACATGTATATGCATATGTTTGTTAGTACATGTGCATGTGAGTCTGTGTGTGTACATGTGCATGCCTAGCTGTGTGTGTATGAGTATTCATGTCTGTGTGTGCATGTGGATATACGTCTATGCATGTGTGTGTGAGTGTATTTGTGTCAGTGCATGTGAGTGTATGTTTGTGTTCCCTGTGTGCATGTGTGTTTGTGTGTACCTATGTGCATAAGTGTGTATGTGTGTGCTTGTGAGCAGGTGTGTGTTAGCATGCGTGTGTGGTCATATGCATGTGCATTCATGTGTGTTTATTTTTATGTGTGTGCGTTCATGCGCACGTTGGTGTTGGTGGATGTTAGTGAGTGGGTGCACATGTGTGTGTATGTAGGTACATTCATGCTTGTGTGAGTGTGTGCATGTGTGCATTTGTGTCTGTGATTGCATGTGTCTCTGTGTCTGTGTTCAGAGGCATGAGTCTGTGTGGGTATGTGTAAAAGTGTGTACATGTGATTTTGCATCTGTGTACATGTATGTGCGTGCATGTGTGTATGTTTGAGCATATGGGAGCACATCTGTGTGTGCATATATGTGAGTGAATGCACACATTTATGTGAGTTTCTATGAGCATTAATGTGTTTAAGCATATCTATGCCTGGTGTGTATTTGTACAAGTGTGTATGTCTATGTGCCCATTTGCATGTGTGAGCATGCTAGTGTGTGAGTGTGTATGTTTGAGTGTGTGTGTGCATGTGTATGTGTGTGTACATGCATGCTTGTGTATTTATGAGTGTGTGTGTGTGTGTGTGTGCATGTGTGTGCAAGTGTGTGTGCTTGTGCATGTGTATGTGTGTGTCAGTTCATACATGTGTGTCTGCATGTGTATGAGTGTCTACATGGATGTGTGTGTGCATGAGTGTTCCAGTGTGTGTGTGTATGGGCATGTATGTGTATGTGTTTTTGTCTATGTGTACATGTGGGTGCATGTGGTTGCATGTGTGTGTGTGCATGTCTGTGCACATGTATGTGTGCCATTGTAAGCTTTTACGTGTGCATGTGTGTCAGTTTAGGCACATGTGTGTGCATATGTGGATGTTTGTGTGTGTTTGTGTGTATGTATTTGTATGTGTGTGAGCAAGAGTGGTTGAGCATGGGCATGCAAGTGTGTTTGTGTATGTACATTCATATGTTTATGTGTGCAAGTGTATGCATGTCATCTCTTCGTGTGTATGTGAAGCATGTGCATGTGCACCTACATGTATATGTGTTTGTGCATGTTTATGTGTGTGTGTGTGTGAGTATGTTCGGGTTTGTGTTTGTGTTGAAGTGTGCATATGTGTGTGCATATGTGTGTGCACATGAGTTTGAGAGTGTTGGTGTGCATGTGTATGCACGTGTGTGCTGTGCATGTGCATTTGTGTGCAAGTCCATGCATGTGTGTCTATTTGTCTGTGCATGTGCATGTGTGTTCATGAGCATATGTTTGCATGTATGAGTGCATATCTTTACATGACTATGAATGCACAAGTATATGTTTGTGTAGCATCTTTGTGTATGCAGCATGTGCATGATTGATTGTGCATGTGAATATGCATCATGTGATCATATGTGTGCATATCTGTGTGATCATAAGTGTGTTAGTGTGCAAGTGCACGAGTGGAGGTGCAAGTGTGCATGCATGTGTGCGTGTGTGTGTGCATTGTGTATGCATATGTATGTGTGTGTATGTGCATGCCTGTGTGCGCATGCTTGTGCATGTGTATTTATGTAAGTGCGCATTTGCTTGTGTGTTTGATTGTGTGTGCATGTGTGTATGAATACTTTAGTTTATGTTCATGTGAATGTATTTTTGTGTGTGTGTGTGTGTGCATATGTGCATGGGTGTGCATGTATGCATTTGTGAGTGCACTTATGTGTAAGTGTGTGTGATTATACAAGTCTTTGTATACTTGTGTTTTCATGTTTGTGTTGTTGCTTGTGTTTGTGCAAGTGTGCATGCTTTCGAGTATATGTACTACGAGCATGCATGTGTGCATTAATGCATGTGTGTGTTTGTGTGCATGTGCATGTTAGTGTAATCAAGTACATGTGTGTGCATGTTTGTGTGCACCTGTGTGCAGACATCGATGTGTTCAAGTGTGATTATGTCTACAAGTATACGTGTGTGTAGGTGTATGTTTGAGCTTGTGCATGCATGTGTACCCTTGCGAATATGTGAATCCACACATGCGTATGTGCATGCATGTGTGTGTATGCATGCGTGTGCCAGTTGTGCACATGTGAAGGCACATTTGTGTGCATGTGTCAATATTTGTGCATGCACGCATTCATGCATTTGCTTACATGCATGTGTGTAAATTGTGTGTGCATGCATGTATGAGCATGTGTGTGTATGTGTGTGCATGCACGTACTTGTGCATCTATGTGTGTGTATATGTTATTATTTGTTTGTGGATTTGGTCGTAGGGTGTGTGTATGCAAGTGTTTGTGTATGGGTATGTGTGCATGGGTGTATGTAAGCATGTGTATGTGTGTGCTTGTGTGTGTGTTTTTGGGTGCATGCATGTGTGCATCCATTCATGTGTGGATGCATCCGTGCGAGTGTGTGCGTGAGTGTATGTGTATGGTTGTTCGTGTGGGTATGTGTTTATGTGTGTTTGTGTATATGTGAGTGTGTGCAAGTGAGCATGCTTGTGCATTTGCATTTGTGTGTCCATCAATGTGCTTATGTGTACAAGTGTTGTGCATGCATGTGTGTGTATGTCCATGAGATTACCTGTGTGTGTGTGTATGTGCATGCTCATACATGTGTATGTATGCAGGTCTGTTTGTATGTGTGTGTTCTTGTATGTGTGTGCATGGGCATGTTCGAGCATCTGTGAGTTTTGCTTCTGTGTGGGTGCATGTGTTTTGCATGTCTAAAATTATGTTTGTTTATTTGTATGTGTAGCTACGTGTGTGCATGCATGCACGCGTGTGTGTATTTTTGTTTTCATGTGTATTTGCATATGTGTGACTGTGTGCCTTTTTGTGTTCATATGTATGTGTGTTTACGTGTGTCTATTTGTGTTTGTGTGTGTTAGTATGCATGTGCAAACTCACACACACACGTGTGTGTATGTGTGTAGAGGAGGGGGGTTGTTGGTGTGTATATGTCTGTGTGATTGCATTGCTTGTGGAGGTGTGGATTGGTTTGTGTTTGTTTGTGCGTCTGTGTTTGTGTTAACACATATTGCTTGCATATGCATGTGTGTGCATTTGTCTACATGGATGTGTTTATGTGTGTAGGTGCATGTTCATGCTCATGCATGTGTTTGTGTGCATGTGTGCTTATATGTGTGTGGATGTTTGTGTGTCCATGCTCTAGTGTGTGATATGTGCATGTGTGAATTTGCATGTGGGTGTATGTGTGTGCATGTTTATGCAAATGTTTGTTGGTGTATGTGCATGTGCATCTATGTGTGTACATGTGCATACCTAATTCTATGTGTGGGAGTATCCATGTTTCTGTGTGTGTGTGGATATATGTCTATGCATATATGTGTGTGAGCACATTTGTGTTTGTGCATGTCGGTGTATGCTTGTGTTCCATATGTGCATATGCGTTTGTGTGTCTTTGTGCATAGATGTGTGTGTTCTTGTGAGCGGGTGTGTGCGAGCATGAGTGTGTGGGCATATGCACGTGCATTCGCATGTGTTTATTTTTGTGTGTGTGCATTCATGTGTGCATTGGTGCAAGTGCATGTTAGTGAGTGGGTGCCTATGTGTGTGTATGCATGTGCGTTCATGTGTGAGTGTGAGTGTGTGCATGTGTGCATGTCTGTGGGGCTGCATGTGTGTCTGTGTCTGTGTCTGTGTTCATAGGCATGAGTGTGTGTGGGTATGTGTAGAAGTGTGTACATGTGTTTTTGCATGTGTATGTGTATGTGTGCTTGTGTGTATGTATGTGTGAGCATGTGGGAGCACATGTGTGTGTGTGCATGTGTGAATGCATGCACATGTGTATATGAGTTTGTATGTGCATTAATGTGTTTAGGTGTATTTGTATGTGGTGTGTATTTGTACAAGTGTGTATGTCTACGTACCTATTTGCATGTGTGAACATGCTAGTGTGTGAGTGTGTATGTTTGAGTGTGTGTGTGTGTGTATGTGTGCTTGTGTATTTATGAGTGTGTGTGTGTGTGTGTATACGTGTGCAAGTGTGTGTGCTTGTGTATTTGTTTGGGTGCTTGAATTCATACGTGTGTTTGCATGTGTGTGTGCATGCGTGTTTATGTGTGTATGCATTCATGTGTGTGTGCATGAGTGTTTTAGTGTGTAATTATGTGTGTATGGCCATGTGTATATATGTGTGTGTGCATGTGGGTGCATGTGTGTATGTGAATGTCTGTGCACATGTGTGTGTGCCTTTTCTGGCTTTTATGTGTGCATGTGTGTGAGTATAGGCACATGTGTGTGGATATGTGAATGTGTGTGTGTTTGTGCATAGGTGTGTATGTATGTGTATGTGTGTGTGCAAGAGTGGTTGAGTGTGGGCATGCAAGTGTGTTTGTTTATGTGCATGTGTATGTGTATAAGTGTATGTATGTGGTCCCTTCATATATGTGAAGCATGTGCATGTATACTGCATGTATGTGTGTTTGTGCAAGTTAATGTGTGTGTGTGTGTGGGTGTGTTTGGGTTTGTGTTTGTTCTGGAGTGTGCATGTGTGTGTGCAAATGTGTGTAAGTGTTGTTGTGCATGTGCATGTGCATGTGTGTGCACATATGTGTGCCTATGCATATGCATTTGTATGTGCATGTATCTATGCATGTGCATGTGTCTACATGATCATATGTTTGTGTGTATGAGTGCATGTGTCTACAGGATTATGAATGTGCATGTATGTGCATCTTTATGTGTGCATGTATGTGCATGATTGATTGTGCATGTGTATGTGCATCTTGTAATCATATGTGTGTGTATGTGTGTGTGTATGTATATATGTGTGTCGGTGTGTGACTGTATGGGTGTAGGTGTGAGTGTGCATATATGTGTGCATGTGTGTGCATTGTGTATGAATGTGTATGTGTGTGTGTGTGTGTATGTGCATTCCTATGTGTGCATGCTTGTGCATGTGTATTTATGTAAGTATGCATTTATGTGTGTTTAATTGTGTGTGCATGTGTGGGAGTGAGCATATGCATATGTGTATGCATTCTTTTGTTTATGTTCATGTGAATGTATTTTTGTGTGTGTGTGCATATGTGCATGTGTGTGCATGTGTGTATTTGTGATTGCAGTTATGTGTAAGTGTGTGTGATTGTACAAGACTTTGTATACTCATATGTTCATGTTTGTGTGAGGCTACATGTGTTAGTGCAAGTGTGCATGCTATTGAGTATATGTGCTATGAGCATGCATGCGTGCATTCATGCATGTGTGTGTGCGTGTGTGTATATGTTTATGTGTATGTTCATGTCAGTGTAAGATAGTAGTTGTGTGTGAGTGTTTGTGTGTGCTTGTGTGTAGACATTGATGTCTTCATGTGTGTGCTATGTATGCATTGGTGTGTGTGTCTACAGTTATACGTGTGCGTGGTTGTGTGCATCAGCTTGTGCATGCATGTGTAGCCTTGTGAATATGTGAATGCATGCATGCGTATGGGCATGCATGTGTGTGTATGCATGCATGTGCTAGTTGTGAACATGTGAGGGAACGTTTGTGGGAATGTGTCAATAATTGTGCAAGCATGTATGCATGTGTTTGCTTATGTGCATGTGTGTAATAGTGTGTGTGTGTGTGTGCATGCATGTATGAGCATGTGTGTAAGCATGAGTTTGTTTGAGTTTATGTACATATGAGCATGTGTGTGTGTGTGCGTATGAGTGTTCTTATGCATCTATGTGTGTGTGTGTGTTATTTTTTTTGTGTGGATTAGCGTTGGGGTGTGTGCGTAAGAGTTTGTGTATGGGTACATGTACATGGGTGTGTGTGTGAGCATGTGATTATGTGTCTTACATGTGTGCTTGTTTGTGTGTTTGGGGTGCATGCATGGGCGCATCCATTCATGTGTATGGGTGCATGCATGCGAGTGTGTGTGTGAGTGTATGTGCATGGTTGTTCGTGTGGGTTTGTGTTTATGTGTGTTTGTGCATATGTGAGTGTGTGCAAGTGAGCATGCTTGAACATTTGCATTTGTGTGTCCATCAATGTGCTTATGTGTGTGAGTATTGTGCATGCATGTGTGTGTCTCTATGTGCATGCTTGTACATGTGTGTGTGTGTGTGCAGGTCTATTTGCGTGTGTGTTTTCTTGTATGTGTGTGCGTGAGTATTTTTTAGCATGTGTGAGTTTTGTTTGTGTATAGGTGCATCTATTTGCATGTCTAATATTATCTTTTCTTATTCGTATGTGTGGCTATGTATGTGCATGCATGCATGTGTGTGTATTTTTGTGTTCATGTGTATGTGCATTTGTGTGTGTGTGTGCTGTTTTATGTTCATGTGCATTTGTGTTTACATGTGTCTGTGCCTGTGTGTGTATGTTTTTGTGTGTTAATATGCATGGGCACACTTACACATGTATGTGTAGGGGTTTGTTGGTGTGTGTGCATGCATACATTTGTGTGTGTGCCTCCTCTAGTATATGTGTTTTGACGTGCACACATGTGTGTGTTTATGGGTACATGTTTGTGCATGACTTTGTGTTTGTGTGCCTATGTAAGCACATGTGTGTACATACATGTATATATATGCATGTATGCATGTCTGCGTGCTTATGTGTGCCTATGTGTGCATTCGTATTTACATGTCCTTTTACGTGTGTGCGTGTTCTTATTTACGTGAATGTATGCATGCACATGTGTGTATATGTGTGTGTGCTTATATGTCTGTACATGTGTATGTGTGTGCATGTTTTTGTGACCTTGTTAATGTATGTGCTTGTGTGCATATGAATGTGTTTGCACTCACATCTTTGTGCATGCGTGTGTGCTGTGCATATGTGTGTGTGCATGCATGTGTGTGGGTTTGTATGTTTGTGTGTGTGTGGGCATGCATCTGTTTGTGTGTCTGTGTCTATGTGTGTGCATGTCGAGTCTATATGCGCGCATGTGTTTGTGTGTGTGGAGGTGCGGGTGTGTGCACATGCACATGTGTTCAAGGTTTGTGGGTGTGTATGTGTGTGCGTGTTTGCTTGTTTGTGTGTGCATGTTTAGACAGGTGTATGTGCATGTGGATACATGCAACCATGTGTGTGCATATGTGTGCTTGTCTATGAGCCTGTCTGTATTTGTATATTTTTTCTTGTGTGTGGGTTGTCTAGGTGCACTTGTATGCATGTGCACATGTGATTGTGAATGCACAATCATGTGTGTGTGTGTATGTGTGTGTTCATTCTTGTATGATTGTATGTGTGTGCATGTGTGTTTGCATGTGTATACATGTGTGTGTGCATGCACATTTGGATATGCTCGTGCAAGTGTGCTTGTGTGCATGTGTGTGTGTTCATTTGTGTGTGTGTGCATGTGCATATGTGTGCATGTGTGTATATGAGGGTGCATATTTGCATGTGCAATTGTTTGTACTTATTTGTGTGTATGTGTGTATGTGCACTATGTGTGCATGAGTGTGCATATGTCTATGCATGCTCGTGCATGTGTGTGTGTGTGTGCATGTGTGATTATGTGTGTGCTTGTGTATGTATATTTGTGTGAGCTTATGCATGCGCATGTGTGTGTACTTGTTGATGTAATCTTTGTAGAGCTAATTTATAACTTGGTTGTGAGTTGTACTTTTTAATTTTTTTATATTTTTAAAATCTTTTCTTAAATGAAAATTTGATAATCATAAAACTATTGAATTATAATTTTACTAAATTAAAATATGCAACGAAGATAGAAATTTTATAATTTTAAAAATAGTTTTAATAAAATGTTTATTAATTGATAAAAATAATTTTCATAAATTTCTTTCATATACATTTTTAATTAAATATTATTAAAAAATTTGAAAGTAATAAATTACATAATAACAAGAAAATAAAAGCGACAAGATTTTTAGTCGTTCCACCTAACTTGTGCCTATATCCAACTCAGTCAACTAAACTAGGATTCCACTAATAAAGTTACTCTCTTTGCCATAGGATGTAGAGATAATTTTTACAAATCATACCCTTTTGTAATAATAGGTAAGGAGTTTACTATCACAATCTCAATTATAAGTTTATAGTATTCAAGCACAATACAAAATAATAATTAACTATAATGTTTAACTATTCACTTGTAGAAGCATACATGACACAAGTTTATAGACTATAATATTAGAGAAACAATCCAAAGGAATTGGTTTTAAAATATTAAATCCAAAAGATTTATAAATATGCATTAACATTATTAAGAAAAATGGAATCGAAAAACATATTGCTTTAATATAATCTTTTTTAGAAATATAAGAAAGGAATAAATAAATAAATAATCAATTGTAAAGAAATCACCAATATGATATGCAATCAAAGAAAATGCTGAAGCAAGGAAAAGGAAAAATGAGTTGCAAACACAATTGTAGCAAATATTCAAAATCGAATTGTAATTTTTGGTTTTGGACCCTCACTTTCAAAAATATTGATGTAGAAAGATTAAAATCATCAATCCTCCAACTCCTAAGGCTCCTCCATTTATATTAGAATATTTTATACTTCAATAATTTTTGTAAATCACAAAAAAGCAAGACTCAAAATAGTTTTTACACTTTGACATCCAAAACAAATTCAAACAACTTTCTAAAATACTTATTACGAGTAGGAACAACTACTACTATCTGATCTAGGAGGATGGAACAAAAGTCACATAACCAGAATACTGAGAAAAGGAAATCCGAGCCAGAATTGATTTAGAGCATTAAATCCCACATGCTAGAGGGACGATGTTAATGCTCAAGAACATTATTCACAAAGACGAAGATGGTCTTAGCCATTTGATTGAGCTTTATGGATGGACGGCTAGATGAAATGCATTGTTCACATATACAAAGATAATGTCAGTCATTTGATCAGGTTTTATAGATGGATGTTAGTTGAAAATTACTATACAAAATGGTGGATCTGATCTAATTAGTTCAATCAAGCATGTCAGATAAATGGTTAAATGGAATCTATAGTTCATAAAAAAGGATGCAGTCTTGATTATTCGATCATGAAAATGCATGATTGGACAACAATGGTTCACACTAGTTTGGAAGCAAATAGAGTCACTTTTTAGTCCCACAACACAAGCTTTCATATGATGCTTGGAATTTATTATACTTTCTTTATACATAGGAGTTAGCCTAATGGGTTGGTTGCCACTTGTGCTCTTGGCCCATTACACCTAAGCTTGTTCAAGAGTTATTTCATGACCTAATTTAATCCAAGCTACATAAGTAATTGTGTCATGGTCGAGACTCAAGCTTGACCTAATTTAATTTACCCTGTCTCCTCACCTGTGGCTCCCTCAAGGCTTATTGCTCATCATCAATTTGGGCCACTTGGCCTGAGCCTTTAGGCTTAGTATGTGTAGGTGGTTAGGCCAAATGTTTTTATGCCATCTTTTAAAAGTTCATTATTTTTTTACTTTTGAAGCATTTTTGTAGCAATCAAAATAAAAAAAATATTTTTATATGTAATAAAATAATAATATATAAGAAATTAATGTTATCACAAGTGAATGAATGATGCTATACAACCTAAGTGTGTCATATGTAAACAAGTCATATGATAAACAATCAAACCAGCAGATGTTTTAGAGATAGGATCCTAATGATTAACTACACTATTAAGAATTTTATCAATGACTTCTTGATATATAATTTAAGCAATAGTTGCAGCATGACTATAATCGATACTTGACATTTTGTCACTTGTAGATTGCTTCATAAAACATTTGGTTAATAATTTTTTAATTAATTGATCCTACAAGAGCTTAAGATGCATGACCTAAAATGTACTCAAGAAAATATTAGAGAAACTATCATAATGATTTCGTTATTATGGAACAAGTGATTCTATAACAAATGGTATAATAATATCTCCTTTTTGGTGATAGCAGAAACCATTGTCAAAGTAGTAAAATAAAAACATATAAATCATGCTTGTATAGATATGCTTCCCTTATATTCTTGCTTCCCTTTGATATATGAAATTCATATAATTATATGACAAACTTGGGATATAATTAATGTTTTTTATTTCACACATATCTCTCCTTTTTATGCATCAAAAGATAAAATAAGAGTAAAATATAGAAATAAGAACTATACAAAATAATTTTATTTATACAAAATTTGTCTTTAAACTACTAGGGGTACAAATTATAACAAATTTTTGCAAAAAACTATATATAAATAAGATTTATTAATTAATAAGCATAAACAAAAGTAAATAATCAAACTTTATTAGAAAAATATTAATAATCTTAAACAAATATAACAATACTAATTTCTTTTCTTGCACTCTACTTATGTTTAGTTTAATAAAGATTTATGATTTTGAACTTTATCACTCTTTTTATGTATGTTTTTGGCAATTCTTATAAGAAATCAACTTAAAATAAATATATAAGATTAAACATGCTTACAAGGGCTTCCCCCTTTTATGTTCAAAAAGGGTAAAAGGATACACAATAGAACTATGGATATGCATCTATATGTTCTAAAGAACTACACTTAATTCCAAATCAATAAACTACTTGTTAAAAATTCTAACTATAAATACAAAAAGAGTTTGCTTATAGAAATAATTTGTAATTTTAACACAATGATATGGAGTAACAAAGCATTTTTATTTCATTACTCTAAATCTCTTTCATAACATAATAATAACATTCTAGTTTTTATCCAAAAAAATTATTTCTTTATTCTTAATTATTGAATGCTTTATTAAATAATGACCAAGGATATAGTTAACTAATAAAAAAGTTAACTTCCTCTCATTTTTAGTACTATACTCTCCTCCTTTCATAATCACTCAAGTGGGTTAATCATACTTAAGAACAATGCAAGCTTGTGAAAGGTTTCAATTGATAAGGATTTGGTAAAAAGAATCTTTAATTGTTACAAGCAATACTACATTTCAAAATTCATCTACAACAAGATGAAATAATAGATTAATAATTCGTCAAAAGTTTTCTAATTTTTTCAACAAATCTTTAGGTTTTACACATTATTACTTGTTTCCTTAATTTCTAATAAAACCTCTAAGATCTTAACATATATGAACACTATCTATCACATTAATCTCCAAGTTGAACTCTTACAAATTCTATCTTTGGAATTCGTAACTTTCATCATTCCAAAAAAATTTCGCTTACCTCGCTTGTAATCATTAATTCAATAAAATGCATATAACATTAACAATGCCCTAAACAGATTCATATTGCTAATATCAACAACTTAATAATCCATGTAGAAAACTATGTTAATCTAGTTTTTCATAATAACAAATCAAAAAATATCATAAATCTTGATACCATCATCTTCCTAAAACTCATCCAAGCTAGCATTTGACATCAAGCTATATATAAAAAAATGATCTATTAAATTTTTCCAGAGAAATATTAAATTGTTCCTATAAAGCTACTAATAAGATTAAACAATTTATCTTAAAAATAAAGACCACATACATGTTGCAAGTGAGTCACACAAACTCATAAGGCAAGTTTTGTCTCTATAGGACCTAACTATGGAGATAAACAAAAACAACTACCTAAGGTTTAAATTTAGGAACTCAAAATATCAATTGTGATAGTGTGTGATTGAGTTGCTTTTATAAAAGTATTTCTCAAACATGTTCCCTTAGAAATCCATACATATTTATCTTGTTTTAAATTGATGGATTTTTTAACTCAATAATCATAAGAAATATGTCCTTGCCAATCACACTAATTGTATACAACTTAGGATTTAACATAAAAAGGCAAAAATATGTAAACTAGTATTATTTCTATCATATAGTTATATGATGAAGAATGTTTATGAATACATAAAATAAAAAAAATTATATTATTATTCACACACACACAGATATATATATATATATATATATATGAACATTTCAATATATATTTTTGAGTAAAATAAGATGTAACTTTAGAATTTGTATTCATAACACCATTATTTCTATTCATATATGTTAAAGGTAGAGCATTTATAGGAACATATGAATGAGGAAAAGAAGTAGAAGAACATGAAGGTATACCAACAAATATTTCTTTTAAATCTTTTGACTCTTTTTTTACCAAAACAATATTTGTTATGTTTTCTTTTAAAATAAAACTTTCTTTTCTTAAAGAAAAATTTTCACATTCAAAAAATCAATACATGAGTTGCCTAAGGCTATATATTTCTCACATTCATCAAGTTTACTTTGCAAGGTATGTAAACTAGTAGCATTCATAAGTAAATCACTTTAAAGTTGTTCATTTCTAATTTCAAGCTCATTATATTGTATCTCTAATAAGTAAACATGATTCTCTTCTTTGTCATATTTTACTTTAATTCTAATATGCATCCAAATCAATTTCTTATGCGTAACTATAAGTTCATCAAAAGAAATAATCAATTCATCATCACTAACAATATGATTATCACTATTAGAGATGGAAATATGTTGTGCACCTTGGAATAAAGAGCTTGCTATTGAGGTGCATAGAGCTTCTCTCTTCCTCTTTCTCTGTTCCATTTTTTATTTGTCATTTGCTTCTTACCTTGGGTAGGAAACATAACCTATTTGTCATATAAGCTTTCTATTTTCTATGTAACCTCAAAACAAATTTTTTAGATGTCAAATATTAACTATAATTTATTATGACATCCTAAAATAAAGATAATTCATTTCTTTAGCATTTGTGTGCCTTAAACTTCTATGTTATTGATCAAAATCATTTGAAATAATAAAAAAGTTTTTAAATGAAAACCATAAATAAAAAATATTTAAAATAAGTGTTTTAAAATAATTTTTCTATAAAGCAAAATTTTGACCTTCAAACATAGGTGGATCCATGTAGTTAAGAATATAAATAATAATTTGCCACCAAACAAGAAATGAAAAAGATGAGATCTTCTCTTAAGAATTTCATCCCTCAAAATAACCTACACTGATACCACTTGATTTAAGCTATGTCAAGGAAATACACAAGAGGGGAGGCAGAGTTGTACTTTTAAACTTTATGCTTAATAAAAATAATTTTGATAAATTTCTTTTATATGTTTTTTAATTAAATATTATTAAATAAAGAAGTATAATAAATTATATAATAATAAATAATAGAAAAGTGAAAAGAGATTTTTAGGAGATTTGATCTAACATGTGCCTACATCCACCCTAGTTAACCTGATCAAGAATCCACTAGCAAAGCCACTCTCTTTCATCATAATAGGTAGAGGTAACATTTGTAAACTACACATATTTATTATAGTAGGTAAAGGTTCACTATCATAACCTCAATTATAAAATTTACATTACTAAAATAAAATACAAAATAATAATTAACCATAATATTTTATTATTTAATTATAATAGTACATATAGCACAAGCCTATGAATTAGGATGTTAGAATATGAATACACATATGAAAAAAGTTGGAATAATCTAAAGGATTTTGTTTTGAAATATTAAATCCAAAGAATATATCAAAATTAATTAACATTATTAAAAATATGGAATCTATAAAGAACTTTCTTTAATATTAATGTTTTTAGAAAAATAAAAAAGGATTAAAGAAATAAATGATCAATTTTAAAGAATTCACTAATAAGATGTGCAATCAAATAAAATGTTGATATAAGAAAAAAGAAAAATGTGTTACAAACATGACTCCAATGTTGAAACTAGATTGTAAGTTTTAGTTTTGCACTTTCTCTTCCAAAAATATTGATGTAGAAAGTTTAACTCATTAATCCTTTATCATTTAAGACTCCTCTATTTATATTACAATATCTTTTAGATGAAAATTAAAATTTTTGATGACTATAAGAGGTCACCTAAAATATCCATTACAATTCAATGTTCAAAACAAACATAAACATCTTTTTGAAACACTGATTATGATAGGAATAGTGATTGCCTTCTGATTTGGGATGACAAAATAGGAGCTACTCAATCAAAAAAAATAAATAAAGGGTCCATATCTAATTCAAGTGAGATTAGATCTGGATCCTTATATCTCACATGCTGGATGGATGGTGTTGATGGGAACCAGCATCATTCATAATGGTAGAGACAATCTTATTCATTTAATTAAGCTTTATGGATGGATGGCTAGATGATATGTATTGCTAAAAAATGTAGACAAGCTCATAATTGTTTGATTAGGATTTACATATATGTTGTAAGAAGAAAATTACTATTCAAAATGGAAAAATTGATCTGATCCATTTGATCTAGCTAGTTAGATGAATGGTTTGATGGAATTTACCTTTCATAAAGGTGAAAGTGATTCTGATTGTTTGATCACTAAAATGTGCAATTAGATGACAGTAGTTTACTCTAGTTCAGAAGCAAGCAAATCTAATTTTTAGTCCCATTACAAGCTTTTACATGATATTTACCATTTATAATATTCTTTCACACATAAGGGTCAGCCTAATGGGCTTTGTTATCTCCTGATACTCTTAAGAAATAATGGCCCAGGTCACCTATATTTATAAATCTTACATAATTTGGTCCTATTACTTAATAGTTCACAAGTCTTCCTAATACATTATGCCTAATCTTGTTCAAGAGTTATTTCTTAACCAAATTTAATCCACTTAGAATTGGGCTTGACTTGACTTGGTATATTCTATCTCCTAGCCAAAAGCTCCTCAAGGGCTATTACCAAGATGCAATTTGGGCCACATGGCCTCTAGACTTTGGGTTTAGTTGTCTGTGTGAGATGTTAGGTCAATTTTTTAAAGTCATCTTTTAAATATTAATTATTTTTACTTTTAAAATATTGTGTAGCTATTTAAGTAAATAAAAATTTTTCTAAGTACTAAAATAATAGTGCACCAAAAAATAATGATCGTGTAAGAGAACAAATGGTGTTATGTTACCTAATTATGACACATGCAAACATGTGATAGGATAAATAATCAAACCAGTAGATGTTTTGGAGATGAACTCTTAATGGTCAGATACTCTATCAATAACATGATCAATTTCTTTTTGATAAGCCATTTAAGCTACAATTATCACATGGTCATGATCAGAGCTTTACATTACTTGTGGATTTTTCTATGACACATTATATTAAAATTCTCTATTTAATTAAGGCTATAAGATCTTAAGATAATGATTTGAAAGGCACTCAAGAATTGCAAAAAGGAAACAAATGCCATTATTTTATTCAAATAAAATAGATGCCTTCATAACCAATAGTAAACACCAATGCAAGTGCATGTGCATTTTGTCTTTCAACATGAGTGTGCATTTGCACGTCATTGTTTATGTGTGCATGTGATTGTATGTGTGTGTACATATTTGTGTGTGTACTTATACGTGTTTGTATGATTGCATATGTGCACTAGTGCATGTGTGTCCTTTTCTAGATGTGTGTGTGCATGTGTTTGAGTGTGTGTGGGGTGGGGGGTATGTGAGCATGTAGATGTGCACGTCTATACATGAAAGTGTATCTGTGCATGCAAATTGGAACGTGCGTAGGTTTGTGTGCATTTTTTGTGTGTCTGTGTGTGTGCATTCAAGAGTGTTTGTGAGACTTTGTGCGCGAGTCTGTGTAGGTATGTTTGATCATGTGTGTGAGTGTACATGTGTATGTGTATATGCATGCATATATGTTTGTGTGTTTGTGCATGGATATGCATGTGTGCATGTGTATATTTGTGTGTGCATGTGTTGGTGCATATGTGTGTGTTCATGTTTTTTGTGTGCATGTATTGTGTGTGTGTGTATGTGTGTACGTGTCTACGTGCTTTTGCATGTGTATGTGTATGTGTATGCATGTGCGTATATGATTGTGATGAGTGTGCATGTGTGTGTGCATCTATGTGTGCAGACGAGCATGCGAGCTCGTGTGCATGCATGTGCATGTGAGTTCTAGTGCATGTATATGTGTGTTCATGTGTATTCTTATATTTGTTCGAGCGTATGTGTCTATTCACGTGCTTATGTGTGTTATTATTCATGTGCTTGAGGGTGTGTGTAGGCACGTGTGTCTGTGTTGCTGTGTATGTGAGTGTACGTGTTTGTGTGCACATTTGTGTTAGTGTTTGTGCACTTGAGTGTGTGTTTGTATACATGCAAGTGTGTGTGTATGCATTTTAGAGTGTGCATACATGCAAGAATTCGTGTGTGTAAATGTAGTTATGCATGTGTGTGAGTGTACTCATATCTATGTGTGTGTGCATGTGTGCTCCTATGAGTACGCATGTGTATGAGTGTATGTGTTTGTGTGTATGCATGTGTGTGTATGTACTTACATGTGTATGCATTTGTGTATGAATGTGTGTACACTTGTGTGCAAGTTTATGTGGGCATTAGTGTGAATGTTTTTCTTTGCATTTATGTGTGTGAGGATGAGCGTGTGTATGCATATGTTTGTGTTTGTGTATGTGCATGTGTGTGTGTATGTGTAGGTGTGTGTGTGGGTGTGTGTGATTCTACATGGGTGTCTACTTGTGTCTTAATGTGTTCTTGTGCATGTGTGTGCAGGTGTGTACATGTGCGGATGTGCTTGTGCATTTGTGCAAATCTATGTACTTGTGTATATGCATGAATGTGCATGAGTGTGTGACCATGTGTGTTTAGGTTGATGTGTGTGTGCGCGTGTGTGAAAGTGCATGTTTATATGAATGTATATGAGTGTATGAATGTGTGTGCACATGTGTGTGTGAAAGTGTATGTGTATGTGCATGTATATGTGTGTATGTATGTGTGTGTGTTCATGATCATGTGTCTGTATGTGTACTTGTGCGCATTTGTGCGTATGAATGTTTTTTGTATGAGCAAGCATGTGAGTATATATTTGTGTGTGAATGTGTGTGTGTTTGTGTATTCATGTACTTGTGTGTGTTCATGTGCATGTTTTTGTTTTCGTGTGTGTGTGCAAGTTTGTGTGTGTGCATGTGTGTGTGTGTGTGCATGTGCATGTGATAGTGTGGATGTGTGTGCAAGTGTGTGTTTGTTTATGTGCATGTACATATGTTTGTGTGTGTATGTGCTTGTGTGTGTGAGTGCATGAAGGTGTGCTTGTGTGTTCGCATTCATGTATGTCTACTTTTGTGTGTGTGGGTATGCATAGGGGTGTGTGTGTGTGTTTATGTTTGTGTGTATGTGAGTTTTGTGTGTGTCTATTTATGTGTTATACTTATAGGTATGCATATGTGTAGCTATGGGTGTGTGTGTGAGTTCATGTGCCTATGTTTTTGTGCACTAACAAGTATGTGTATGATTTTGTGTTTGTATGTGCACATATGTGCTTGTGATTGTGTGAGAGAGAAAGCATATACGTGCATGTTCTTGTGTGATTGTGTATGCATGTGTGTGTGCATGGGTATGTGTAGCTGTGTGCATGCAAGTGTGTAGGTGATTGTGTGTATTAATGTGTGTGCACATGTGTACATATTTGAGTGCACATGCATGCATATGTGTGCATTTGTATGTGCCTACTTGTGTATGTTTATGTGTGTGTGCATGTTGTGTGTGTGTGTGTGTTTGTGCATTTAGAAGTGCATGTGTTTATGGGTGTGCATGTGCATATGTATATGTGTGCTTTTGTGTGTGCATGTGCATGTGGGTGAGTCTTCATATGCACAATTGTATGCATGTGTGTGCATGTGTGCATGTTTTTATGTATGCATGTGTGTATGTCCTTGCATGTGTATATGTGGGTTCTTGTCTGTGTGTATAAGTTTGTTCATGTGCGTGGGTTCGTGCAAGCATGTGTGTATGCTTGGTTATATATTTGAGTGTGTGTGTGAGAGCATGTTTGTTAGTGTGTGTGCCTATCAGCATGAGTGCAAGTGCATGCGTGCATGTATGCTTGTGTGTGTCTATGTGTGCATAAGTGTGTATGTGCCCATATATACCTTTGCATGTTTCTCTGTGTTGTGCATACATATGTGTGCATGCATGTGGGTTTGGGTATGTGTGTATGTGTGCATGTGTGTGTGTGTGGACACAAAAATGTGTATATGTGTGTGAGAGTTTTTATGCTTATGTGTGAGTGTCCATGCAAATGTATGTACTATGTGTATACATGTCTGTTAGTGCATGTGCATATGTTTGTGTGTGTTGCTTTGTGCAAGAGTCTATACATGTGTTTATGCGAGTGTGTGTGCTTGCATGCATATCCATGTCTAAGTGTGTGTGTATGTGTGTGCATATGTGTGAGTTTGCATGTGTATGCATGTGCGTGCATGTTTGTGAGTGTGTGTGTGTATGTAAGAAAGTGTGTGTGCATATCTACATGAGTGTATATATGTTCTTGTCTGTGCCTATGCATGCACACACATGTTTGTTTATGAGTGGGAGGGTGCATGTGTGTTTACATGTGTTTGGGTGCGTGTTTGTTTGTATTCTTAACTACATGTGTATGTGTTCACGTGTGTGTGTGTGTATGTATGTGCACATAAATGCATGTGTGAGCACATGGTTGTTTTTATGTGTGTGTGTGTGAATGTATGTGATTGTGTATGGGTGCACATGTGCATGCATGTGTGTATGCATGTGTTTGCATGTGTGTGCTTGTGTGCACATCTATGTAGGTGTTTGTATTTACGTGTGCATGTGTATGTCTAAATGTACATGAAAGTGTGTTTGCACGTGCATGTGTGTGTGTACATGTCTGTGTGTCTTGTGCTAGTGTGTGTGTGTGTGTTTGTGTGCATGTATTTGTACATGCATGTGTGTGAGCTCACATGTGTGTGAGTACATATGTGAATGCATGCTTGAGTAATAGAACGTGTGTGTGTGTGTGCATACATGTGTGTGTTTATGTATGTTTGTATGTGTGCACATGTGTGTGTATGTGCATATTTGTATGTGCATGTGTGCATACATCATTGTGTTTGTGGGTGTATCTGTGCATGTGTGCATGCACTTGTGTGTGTATATGTGTATACATGTGTGTGTGTGTGTTCTGTGTTTGTGCATGTGTACATGCATGTATAGATGTGTGTGGGTTCATTTGTGTGTGTGTGTGCATATTCATTAATGTGTGTGGGTGTCTATGTGTATATGTCTTCGATTTTTTGTGTGCATGAGTGTCATGTGTGCATGTGTGTGTGTATTTGTGCATGTTCATGTGAATGTGTGTGTCTCTGTGCAAGTGTGTATGCATGTATTTATGGGTACATTGATGTGTGTGTGCAAGTCTGTAGATACTTTTTTATGTTCGTTTATGTGTACCTTTGCTAGTGTATCTAAGCATGTGCATGTGATCATGTATGCATATGCATATGCATGTCTGTGCATGTGCGAGTGAGTTTGTAATTATGGACAGGTTCACGTGCGCATGTGTGTACGTGTATGTGTGTGCACATAGGAGCACATGTGTGTGTGCAAGTGTGTTCATGCTTATGTGTGTAGGTATGTGTGTGAATGCATGTGTTCATGTGTATGTGTGTGTGAGTACATACATGTGTGACTAAGTGTGCATGTTTATTTATGGGTACATGCATGTGGATGGTCATGTTTGTGTGTGTGTGTGTGCATGTGCAGGCTTGTGTGCACATGTGTGAGTGTGCATGAGTGCATGTGTGTATGTGTGTCTGTGTGCTTGTGTTTGTGTGTGTGCATGTGTGTGTATGTGTGTGGGGATGTGTGATTTTATGTACATGTGAATATGCATGTGTGTTTATGTATGTTAATATTTGTATTTGCATGCATGCTAAAGTATGTGTGTGTGTGTACATGTGAGCATTTGTACTTGTGAGAGTGCATGTGTGCATGTGTGTGTGTATTTGTAAGTCCATGGTTATGTTTGTATATTTCATGCATGTGTGTGGGTGTATGTATGCTTTGTTTGCTAGTGTTTGTAGGGGTATGCACGTGTGTGTGCGTGTGCATGTGCATGTGTGCATGCATGTACGTGTTTGTGTGGGTGTATGTGTGTGTGTGAGTGTGCAAGTAGATGCTTGTGTGTGCATGTTGCATGAGTGTTTGTATGTATCTATGTGAGCATGTTTATGTGTGTGCAAGTGGGTGTGTGTGTGTGTGTGCAAGCCTGCCTACATATGCATTTATTTGTGCACGTGTATGTCAATGTGAGTACAAGTGTTTATGTGCACATCTGTGTATGGTGCTTGTGTCTATGTGTGTGTATTTGCACGTACATTTTGTATGTGTATTGTCCTAATGTGTGTGTGTGTGTGCGTCTATGGGTGTGCATACGATTGTGGCCATATATGTGTGGGTGTGTGCATGTGTGTCTGTGTGCACATGAACACATTTGTATCATGTGCGTGTGTTTGTGTGTGCATGTGCATGTGTGTGTATGTGATTATGCATGTGCGTGTTCATGTGTATGTTCATGTGTATATTCATGCTTTTGTCTATACGTGTGTGCTTATGTGTGTGTGCATATGCTTGCTTGCTTGTCAGTATGTGTCCCTATGTGTGTATATGTATGTGCATGTACAAGTGTGTATGTGTAAGTGTAATTGTTTGTGTGCATATGAGTGAGCATATGTGTATGTAAGTGTGCTTGTGCGAGTATGTGGGTACATGTGTGTGTGCATGTGTGTGTGTGCTCATTCATGTGTGTACATGCTTGTGTGTGTGTGTGCATGAGTTCATGTATGCTTATGTGCATGTATGGCATGTGTGTGTGTTTGTGAGTGCATGTCGGTGCTTGTGTCTGTGCATCTATTTGTGCCCATGTGCAGGTGTGTGTGTGTGTGTGTGTGCATGTATTAATGTGTGTGTGTGTGTGTTTTTATATGTTCATTTAGGTTTGTGCATGTGTGCAAGTGTGCATTTGTGCATGGGTACTCGTGTGTCGTTGTGTGAGTGTGTGCCCATGTGTGTGTGCGATTGTGTGTTGCTTGTGTGTGGAGGAGGAGTGTGTGTGTTGGTGTGTGAGTGTGTGAGTGTGTGTGCATGTGTTTGAATAAAAGTTTGTGCATAGATGTGTGAGCGTGTCTGTGTGAGCACACGTGTGAGCACACGTGTGTGCATATTGTGTGTCCATATATGTGTGTCTACACGTGTGTATACATGTATGTGTGAGCATGATTGTTCATGTATGTATGTGTGTGTGCATGCATGTGTGTGTTCATGTCTTTGTGTGTCAACCTTTGTGTGTGCATGTGCATGCATGTGTGTATGTGTGTGTGTGTGTTTGTGTGTATGCTTATGTAGGTATATTTTCCTGTGTACATGGGCACGTGCATGTGTGTGTTTATGTGCCTATATGTGCATAAGAGCATGCATTTGTGCACATGTGTGTGTGTACATGTTTGTGTGTGCACCTTTTGGCATGCATGTGAGCATGAGTGTGGGTGTGACTACGTGCATGTATGTGTATCTTTGTGTGTATATGTGTGTGTCTGTGTGGATGTGTATTTGTGTGTCTGTATATGTGCATGTGTCTGAGTGTGCATGTAGATGTGCTTGTGCATGTGCATGTCTGTGCATTCGAATGTGTGAGTGGTCATGTGTGTTTGTGTGTGTTCATGCATATGTGCATGTTTGAGTCTGTGTGCCTACATGCTTGTATGTGTTTATGCATGTGTGGTTGTGTTTGTATATCTATGTGTGAATGACTACGTGTGCCTCTACATGCAAGGGTGTGACTGTTTATGGGTGCGGGTGTGTGTGTACGTATGCATGTGCATTTGTGTTCCCATATGAGTCTCTGTGTGCATACATAAATGTGCATATTTATGTGTGTGTACAAGTGCATGTGAGTGTTGCATGTATGCATGTGCATGTATACCTGAGTGTGTGTTTATCTATCTCTATGTGAGTGTGTGTTTGTATGTGTGTAAGCATTCTTATGTGTGTGCATGTGTGTGTGTGCTTGCTTGCTTGCATCTCCATGTATTTGTGTGTCTGTGAGTGATTGTGTGTGCTTGAGTTTGTATGCATATGCATGTGTAATGTGTGTGCATATGTGTGCATGTTTGTGTGCATGCATGTATGTTTGTATATGTGTGTGTGTGTGTGTGCATGATTATCTAACTTTGTGTGCATGTGCATAAGTGCTTGTGCGTGAGTTTTGTGCATATGCATTTACATAGATGTTTATGTGTGTGTGTGTGAGTGTTTGTGGGTGCAAGTATGTTATTGCATGTGTTTATGGATGTGTGTATGTGTCATTATGTGTATATGGCTGTGTATGTGTGTGTGTCTACTTATGTGTGCATGCATATATCTATGTGTGCATGTGTGTATGTGTCTGCTTGTGTGTGTATGTGTGCATGTGTGTGTCTATATGTGTGTTTGTGTGTGCTTTTGTATGTGTGTACAAGTGTGCGCATGTGTTTGTGCATGTGTAAGTTTGCATGTGTTTGGGGAGGGGGTAAGGCCTATCTATAAGTGTCTATGTGTGTGCATATGCATGTGTTTGTGTGTGCATGAATATGTATGTGCATGCTTGGAGTATGCACATACACACACATGTGTTTCTCTGTGTTGGTGTGTACATGTGTGTGTGTGTTTGCACTTACATGTGTGTGTGAAGTGTATGCATATGTATTTATGGGTTTGTGTGTGTCCATGTCTTTGTGTGTGCATGCCTTGGTATGCACATGTGTGTTCATACATTTTTGTATGCACATGTGTGTATGCCTACGTGCACATTCATGTTTGTGTGTGCTTGTGCATGTGCATGTGTGTGTGTGTGCATGAATGTATGTGTGCATGTGTGTATGTGTGTGCTTGTACTTGTGTGTATGTTTGTGGGTGAGTGAGTTGTGCATGTGTGTGCTTGTGTGCACATGAATGTTTTTGCACTCACATCTTTGTGCATGTGTGTGTGTTATGCATGTGTGTATGTGCATGTGTGTATGTGTATGTGCATGTGCCTTCATGTGTGTGTGCAACTATTTATATGGGTGCATGGATCTATTGTGTGTGCTTACACATGTGCCTTCATGTTCATGTATGTGTGTGTGCATAGGTGCATTCGTGCATGTGTATGTTTGCGAATGTGTGAATGAAGGGTAAAGGAAGTTGTGTAGTAGTGCATGCAAGTGTGTTTGTGATTGTCTATGTGTGTGCATGTCTCTGTGTTTGTTCCTATGTGTGTATGTGCATGTGTTTGTGTGTGTATGAGTGCGTGTATGTGTTTGTGTGCATGTGCATGTCTGTTTGTCTATATTGATCGATTTGCATCATGTGTATGCCTGTGAATGCACATGTGTGATTGCATGCATGTGTGTGTTTATGTATACTTGTTTGCATATGTTGTTGTATGTGTGTGTCTTCAAGGGCATGAGTTTGTGTGGCTATCTATGCATGTGTGTTTATGCATGTGTGTGTGTGCAAGTGTGTGTGATTATGCATTTGTGTATGTGTATGTGTGTGAATGCGAGCTTGTGTATGCACTTGTGTGTGTGTGTGTATGTGTGTTTTTGTGCTTGTGTGAGTGCATTTGCATGCGAGTGTGTTGTGTGCATATCATTGTGTGTGTATGTGCTTGCTTACGTGCAAGTGTGTATATGTCTTCATGTATGTGTATATGCATATGTCTGAATGTTTGTGCGTTTGTGTGCATGTGAGTGCATGTGTGTGTGTGTGTAAGTGCATGTGTGCATGTGTGTTTGCATGTGCATTTGCCTCTTTGTTTGTGTTTGTGTGCTGTCACATGAATGTGATTACATAGTGACTACATATGCATGTGTGTGCATGTGCATGTGTTTGTGTGTATGTGTGTGTGTTGGAGCACATGTGTGTATGTGTGTGCTTACGTTCTTGTGTGCATGTGTGCATGCACTTGCACATGTTTGCATGCATGTGTTTGTGTGCTTGTGCACATAGCAATGTGCACATCTGCTTGTGTGTATGTGTGCCCATGTCTACGTGAGTGTGTGTCTTTTTGTGTCTATGCATATGAGTGTGTGTATATATGTGTATGGTCGTGTGTCTGTGTGTGTTTGTAAGTGTTTGTGCATAAGTGTGTGAGCATGCATGTGAGTGTGTGTACGTGTGCATGCATATGTGTGTGCATGTTCTTGTTTGTGTCTGTGTGTATATGTGTGTGTTCATATGATTGTATGTGTGCATATGTGCATTTATGTGTGTATGCATGTGTATGTGTGTGTATATGCGGTTGTGTGTAGGTGCGTCGGAGTGTGGGAGTGTGTGTTAGTGCATCAGAGTGTGTGTGCTTATATGTGTGTGTGGGTGCATGCATGTTTTCTTGACTACATGCATTTGAGTGCATGTGTGCATGGTGTGTATGTCTGTGCATGTGTGTAAGTGTTTGTGCATGTGAGTGTGTGTCTCTCTATGTGTGTTAATTTGTGTGCATGTGTGAGTGCTATCCATGCATGTGTGGATGTGTGTGAGTGGGATGTCTGTTTGTGTATCTACCCACATGTGTATGTACATGCAAATGTGTGTATGCTTGTTTGTGCTTATATATGTGCATGTAAGCCTATGTATGTGTGTATATGTGCATGTGTGTATGTTTCTATCTATTTATGTCTTTGTGTGCATGTGTGCAAGCATGCCTGTGTGTCTGGCTACATGTGTGTGCATATGGGTGCACTTGTGTATGTTTGCATATAAGTCTATACATCTATGTATGAGTGTGTATGCCATGTGCGTGTGCATGCATATGTATGTGTGTGGTTTTTTTTTTGTGTGCATGCTCATTGGTATGTGTGTGTGGGGGTGGGTTTGTGTGTTAGAGTGTGTTTGTGTGAGTCCATGAGAATTCGTGCATATGTACGTGTGTGTGTATGAGTGTGTGCACACATTCACATGTGTTTGTGTGTAAGTGCAAGTGCGTATGTTCATGTGTGTTGGGTGTATTTTGGTGTTTATGAGCATGCCTACATTAGTGTATGCATGCATATGCATGTATATGGATGCACATGTATGTCTTTTTCTGTGTGTGTATGCTTTTGTTTATGCATGTGTGAGCATGTTTGAGTCCATGTGTGCTTGCATGTGTGCATGTTCTTGTGTGTACATTCATGCATCTGTGTTTGTGTGTGTATATGTGTGTTTTTGTGCATGCATGTGCATATGTGTGTGCATGTGTGAGTACGTGTGTGTGTATTTGCATGCATGTATGCATGTGTGTGCTCACATTTTGTGTATAGGTGTGTGCATATGTGTGTGCATGTGTCTATGTAAATATGTGCATGTGTGTGTGTGTGTGTTCGTGTTTGTTTGTTTGAGTGCATGTTTGTGCATGCATGTGTGTGTTTCTACAAACATGTCTATATGTGTGCGGATATGTGCATCTACAAGTATGTGTGCACGTTGTTGAATGCGTGTGTGTGTGTGTGTGCTTGTGAATGTGGGTGTGCATGTGTTTGTGTATGTGTGTATGCATATACAAGTGTGTATATGTGTGTATTTTTTGTGAGTGTATTCATGTGTTTTGATCTATTGGATATGGGTGTGTCCATGCATGTCTATTTTTGTGCACATGTTAAGCACGTGTGTCTGCTTGCATCTATGTGTGTGTGTGTGTACATGTATAGTTATGGGTGTGTGTGTGCCTGCATGCTTCATGCATGTGTCTGAGTGGGCATGTGCATGTGTGCCTATGCGTGTGCATATATGTGTACGTGTATGTATGTATGAGGATGCGTGTATGTGTGTGAATGTGTACCTATGTGTGTATGTGATTGCACATGCATGCTTATGTATGTGTGTGTGAGTGTGTGTGTGTGTGTGTATTTGTTTACATGTCTATGTGCATGTGTGTGAATATGTGCATATATGAGCATGCATGTGTCCACATGTGTGCTTATGTGTGTATGCATGTGTGTGTATGTGCAAACATTTTTATGTGTGTGTGAGTGCATCTACATGTGTGTGTTTGTGTGCATGTGTGGGCATGTGTGGTTATTTGTGGGTGTGTGTGCCTATGTGTGTGAGTGTGTGTCTGTGGATGTGCATGTTTATGCATGTGTGTGGGTGTGTGTTTGCATGTTGGTGTGTGTGTGCCTACATGGGTGTGTGTATGTGTGAGTGCATGTGCTTGTATGCACTGCACGTGTGTGTTTATGCATATGTGTGTATCTAAAAGCATGTGCGTGCATGCACTTATGTGTGTGTGTGCATGTGTGTGTATGCACATGTGTGTGCATAAGCATGTGTGTTTGTTTATGTGTATGCAGTGCATAAGTACATATGTGTGTATGTGTGTGCATGTGTGTCTAGTTGTGGGTGTGAGTGTAGGTTGGTGTGTTTGCATCCATGTGAGTGCACTTGTGTGGTTGCATGTGCATGTATGTGCATTTGCATTTTTTTATGTGTGCATGTTTGCATATGTGTTTACATTTGGGCATGGTGATGATTGGGTTTATTTGGGTGCATGTGAGTGTACGTGCATGTGCTTATGTGTGCAAATCAATACTTGCCTATGTGTGTGTGCACATATATGTGCATATTTGTGTTTGTGTGTGTGTGTGTATGCACATGTCTATGTATGTATGTTTTTGTGAATGCACACATTTGTATTTGTGTGTGTGTGCACAGTTGTGTGTGTTTGTGTGCATGTGTGTCTGCCCTCTCTATCATAAATTGGATTGGCTATGTCTACATGCATATGTGCATGTGTGTCTGCTTCCACGTGTGTTTTTGTGTGTGCATGTACGTATGTGTGTGTATGTTCTTGTGTGTGCATGTGTGTATGTGTCTTTATGCATGTGTGTATGCTTATGCATATGCATGCATGTATATATGCGTGTGCTTGTACGAACATGTGTGCATGCTTATGTGTGAGTGGGTACATGTATGTGTATGCTTTCATGTTTGTTTGTGTGTGTGTGTGTGTGTACATTTGAAAATGTGTGTACCTATGTGCATGTGTGGGTTAGTGCATGTGTGCATGCCATGCAAGAATGTAAGAATGCATTTGCATGTGTGTGTGTGTTCCTTGGTATGCATGCATATGCACTCACGTGTGTTTGTACATGTAGGTGTGCATATTTTGTGGGCATGTGTGCATTTTTGTGTGTTTGTGTGCACGCATGGATGTTTGCATTTGTGTGTGTACATGTAAGGTGAGTTTCTTATACATGCTTGTATGCATGTGTGTGCATGTGTTTGTGCCTATATGTACCTTTTTTATATACATGCGTGCATATTTTTTAATGTGTATGAGTGGGTACTCATTTATGTGTATGAGTGTGTTCATATGCATGGGTCCTTGCAAGCATGTGTGTGTGCTTTTGTATGTATTTGCAAGTGCATGTGTGCATGTATGTTTGCATGTCTAAGTGTGAATAAGTGTGTATGTGCCCATATGTACTTTTGCATGTTTGCATGTGTTTTGCATACATGTGTGTGCATGTATGTGGATCTGGGTATGTGTGTATGTGTGCATGTGCATGTGTGTGTTGACACTCAAATATGTATATGTGTGAGCATGTGTTTATGCTTATGTGTATGTTTGCATGTGTGTGAGTGTGCTTGTGCATGTGCATACCTATGTGTATACATGTCTGTTAGTTCATGTGTATATGTTTGTGTGTGTCACTTTATGTAGGAGTGTGTACATGTTTTTTTGCTGGTGTATGTGTGTTTGAATGTATATGTATCTTTAAGTGCATGTGTATGTGTAATCATGTGTGTGCATTTGTATGAGTTTGTGTGTGTATGCATGTGCATGCATGTTTGTATGTGCGTGTGTGTGTATGTGAGAAAGTGTGTGTGCATGTGTGTGTGTGTTTTTGTCTGTGCTTATGCATGCACACACATGTGTGTTTATGAGTGGGAGGGTGCATGTATGTGTGTTTATGTGTTTGGGTGTGTGTGTGCTTGCAATCATAACTACATGTGTATGTATGCACGTGTGTGTATGTGTTCGTGCACATATGAATGCATGTGTGAGCATGTGGTTGTTTGTATATGTGTGTGTGTGTGTGTGTAAATGTATGTGATTATGCATGTGTGTATGCCTATGTTTACATGTGTTTGTGCTTGTGTACACATCTATGTAGGCATGTACATTTTTGTTTGTGTGTGTCTATGTGTACATGTGCATGCAAGTGTGTGCATACATGTCTGTGTACCTATGCTTGTGTGTGTGCATGTATTTGTACACTTGTGTTTGTGAGCACAAATGTGTGTGTATGTTTGCATGTGTGTGTGCATGTTTGAGTTTGAGTTTATATGTGTGTGAACATGTGTGTGTGCATGTGTGCTGGTGTGTGTTTGTAGATGTATGTGTAGATGTTCTATGTGATTGTATGGGTGCATGTGTAGATGTGCTTATGCATGTGTGCCTACGTGCTTAGTTGCTTGGGCATGAGAGCCCATTTGTGCGTGTGCGCAAGTGTGCTTGTATGTGTGTGTGGGTGCATGTGCGCATTTTTGTATATGTTTGCATGTGTATCCAGGAGTATGTGTTTGTGTAAGAATTCTTGTGTGAATATGGGTGTGAGTGTGTGCATGCATGTGTGTACTGGCATATATGTGCACATTTGTCTTTGTGTTTATGTATGTGTGTATATGTGTATGTGCATATGTGTGTTCACTTCAATGGTTGTGCTTGTGCATGCTTATGCACGTAGGAATTTTTTAGTGTGCTTATGTGTGTTCGTGTATGTGAATATTGATGTGTGAGTGTGTATGTGGGTATGTATAGAGGTGTATGCATGTCTGCAAGTTTGTGTGTGCATGTGTGAGTGTGTATGTGTGTGCAAGTGTATGTGCACATGGGTGTAAATGCGTGCTTGAGTGTGTGGATGTGTGTGTGTGCATGCTTGTTTATGTGCATGTGTTTCGGTGTGTGTTTGTGTGCATGTGCATGTGTTTATGCTAGTGTGCATTCGTGTGTGTGTGTGTGTATGTATATATATGTATTTGCATATGTGCATACATCTTTGTGTTTGTGAGTGTGTTTGTGCATGTGTATGTGTACGTGCACTTGTGCATGAATATGTGCATGTATGTACATGTTTGTTGCACATTTGTGCATGTGTGCATGCATGAACACATGTGTGTGTTCATTCATGTGTGTGTATATTTATTTGTGTGTGTGGGTATTTGTGTTTATGCATGTCTTCATACTTGCGTTTGCATCTATGTCTCTATGTATGTGTGTATGTCTGTGTGCACAAGTGTACGTGTGTATGTGTGTGCATGTGCGTGTGTGTTTCTATGTGCATGTGTTTTGTACATGTATTTGTATGTGCATTGATGGGTGTGTGTACAAGTGTGTAGGTGCTTTTGTGTGTTCGTGAATGTGTGTACCTTTACTTGTGCATCTAAGTCTATACATGTGATCATGTATGCATGTGCGAATGCATGCATTGCTCATGTGTGTGTGCAGGTATGAGTGAGTTTGTAACAATGTATGGCTACACAAACTTATGTGTGTACATGTATGTGTGTGTACATGGGAGCACGTGTGTGTGCATGTGTGTTTGTGTGTACGCATATAAGTGTGTGTGTGTTGATGTGTCCATGCATCCATGTGTTTGTGTGTATGTGTGCATTTGTACATACATGTGTGTCTATGTATGCATGTTTATTTATGTGTGCATGTATGTGCATGGTCATGTGTGTGTTTGTGTGCATGTATAGGCTTGAATGCTTTATTTTGTGCATGTGTGAGTGTGCATGAGTGCATGTGTGTATGTGTGTGTGTGATTGTGTTTGTGTATGTGCTCTTTTGTTTGAGTGTGTGCATATGTGCATGTGTGCATATGTGTGCGAGGGTGTGTGCATGTGTGTACATGTGCATGTTCATATGTGTTTATGTATGTCCATATGTGTATGCTTGTGTGTGCATGCATTCTTATCTGTATACATTTGTACATGTGCAAGAGTGTATGTGTGTGTGTATTTGTAAGTGTGTGGTTGTGTTTGTATGTTTTCATGCATGTATGCGTGCAGGTGTATGTGTGCTTTGTTGTCAATGTCTATAGGGGTGTGCATGTGCAGGTGCATGTGGATGTGCATGTGTGCATGCATGTACATGTTTGTGTCAGTGTATGTGTGCATGTGAGTGTGTGTGCAGGTGCTTGTGTGTGTGAGTGTGTGCATGTTGCATGTGTGTTTGTATGTATGTTTTGTGAGCATGTTTATGTGTGTGTGTGGGTCTGTGTGTGTAAGCCTGCCTATGTATGTGTGTATTTGTGCATATGTGTGGAGTGTGTATGCAAGTGTTTGTATGTAAATTTGTGCATGGTGCTTATGTCTGTGTGTGTATTTGCATGTACGTATTTGTGTGTGTGTGTGTATTGTTCTTGCACGTGTGTGTGTGTTTATGGATGTGAAAATAATTATGTGCATATATGTGTGTTTGTGTGCATGTGTGTATGTGTGCACACGAACACATGTGTGTCATGTGTGTGTGTGTGTTTGTCTATGTGTGTGCATGTGTGTGTATGTGATTATGCATGTGTGTATTCATGTGTATATGATTATGCATGTGTGTGTTCATGCTTGTGTCTACGTGTGTGTGCTTGTGTGTGTGTGTATGTGCATGCTTGCTGGTTTGTATGCGTGCCTATGTGTGTGTGCATGTGCATGTACTAGTGTATGTGTTTGTATGTGTGCACGTGTAATTGTGTGTATGCATGTGTGAGTTTGTGTTCATATGAGTGAATATATGTGTTTGCGAGTGTGCTTGCATGAGTGTGTCGGTACGTGTGTGTGTGTGCTCAAGCATGTGTGTACATGCTTGTGTGTGTTTGTGTGTGCATATGTGCATATCTGCTTGCATGCATGTGTGGCATGTGTGTGTGCTTGTGCGTGAATGCGAGTGTTTGTATGTGTGCATCTGTGTGTCCATGTGTAGGTGGGTGTGTGTGTGTGTGCATGTATTAATGTGTATGAGTGCATATGCATGTACATTTGTGTTTGTGCAAGTGTGTACGTGTGAATGTGTACTCATGTGTCATTGTGTGTGTGTTTTTGTGTGTGTGTTGCATGTGTGTGAGGGGAGTGGGGGAGTTTGTGCATGGGTGTGTGTGTGTGTGCACAGGTTTGATTGCAAGTTTGTGCATTCATGTTGGAGCATGCATGTGTTAGCATGTCTATGTGTGTGTACCTATGTGCATGTGTGTGAGCACATGTGTGTGCATGCATGCTTGCTTATGTAAACGTATGAGTGATTATGGATGCATGTGTGTGTGTGTGTTTGTGTATGTGCTTGTATGTAGGTGTATGAGTGTTTCTGCATGTGCATATGTGTGTGTATATGTGTGTGTACACGTGTTTCTACATGTATGCATGTGCCTGCATGTGTGTTAGTGAGTGTATGTGTGTCTGTGTGTGTGTCTACCTTTTTGTGTGCATATTCATGCAGGTGTGTATGTGCATGCATGTGTTTGTGTGTGAGCTTGTGCAAGTGCATTTGCATGTATGCTTGGGTACGTGCAAGTGTGTGCGTGTGCATCGTTAGGCCAAATTTTTTTAAGACATTTTTTTAAAAATTAATTATTTTTTACTCTTAAAGCATTTTTGCAGCATTTAAAATAAATAAAATATATTTATAAGTACTAAAATAATAACATATAAGAAATTAATGATCACCCAAGTGAATGAATGATACTATGCAACCTAATTATTTCATGTATGCATGATATTGCTTCACTTGTGGATTGCTCCATGAAATATTTGGTAAATAAATTTGTAATTAATTTATCCTATAAGAGCTTGAGATGCATGACCTAAAATATACTCAAGAAAAATATTAGAGAAACCATCACAATGGTTCTTTATTATGAAACAAGTGGTTCTATAACTAATGGTATAATAATATTTTATTTTTTGATGATAATAAAACCATTGATGAAATAGTGAAATAAAAAGATATAAATTATACTAGCATACATATGCTCCCCCTATATTCTTGCTTCCCCTCAATATATGAAATTCATATAATTATACAAAAAACTTAGACTAATTAATGTTTTTTATTTCACATATATTTCTCCCCTTTTTTGTTATGCATCAATAAATAAAATAAGAGTAAAACTTGCAAACAAGGAGTGCACACAATAATATTATTTATACATAATTTGTCTTTAAATTACCAAGGGTATAAGTTATAAGAAGTCTTGCAAAATATTATATCAAAAACAAAAGGATATTTTAATTAGTAAGCATAAACAAAACTTAATCATCAAAATTTTAAGAAAACTATTAACAATCTTGTACAAATATAACATTATTAATTTGTTGTCATACACTTTATCTATGTTTAGTTTAATAACATTTATGATTTTGAACATTATTAGAATTTTTATGTATGTTTTCTATAATTCTTATAAGAAATTAACTTAAAATAAATCTATAAGATTAAACATGCATACAAGGGCTTCCCCTCTTTTAAGTTCAAAAAGGCAAAAGGATATATAATATAATGATGGATATGCATCTATAGGTTCTAAGAACTATACTTAATTCTGAATCAGCAAACTACTTATTAATAATTCTGACTATAAAGACTAAGAGAGTTTGCTTATAGAAATTTTTTGTACCTTTAACATAATGATATAGACTAACAAAGAATTCTTATTCCATTATTTTAAATCTCTTTCATAGGATAATAATAATATTTTAGTCATTATTCAAAAATTATTTCTTTAATCTTAATTATTGAATGTTTTAATAAATAATGACATAAGATACACATAATAAATGAACATGTTAATTCCCCCTTAAGTTTTTGTACTAGATTGTCCTCCTTTCATAAATGCTCAAATGGGCCAATCATATTTAAGAAAAATGTAAGCTTGTAAAAGGTTTCAATATATAATGATTTGGTAAAAAGAATCTTTTATTGTTGCAAGCAATATTACATTTCAAAATTCATCTACAACAACATGAAATAATAGAATAATAATTTCTCAAAATGCTTCTAACTTTTTCAACAAATCTTTAGGTTTTATATATTATTACTTGTTTTCTTAATTTCTAATAAATCCTCTAAGATCTTAGCATATATGAACACTATCTTTCACATTAGGCTCCAAATTGAATTCTAACAAATTCTATCTTTGGAATTCATAACTTACATCATTCCAAACAAATTTCACTTACCTGACATGTAATCATTAATTCAATAAAAAACATATAACTTTAACAATGTGCTAAATAGATTCATATTGCATATATCAAAAACTTAATAATCCAAGAAGAAAACTTTGTTAATCTAGTTTTTCATGATAACAAATAAAAAAATATCATAAATCTTGATAGTCTCATCTTCCTAAAGATCTTCTAAGTTAGCATTTGACATTCAAATTCTATTAAAAACATGATCAATTAAATTTCCCTTAAGAGATATTAAATAATTCTAACAAATCCACTGAGAAGATTAAACAGTTTATCTTAAAAATAAGGACAATGCATATTTTGCAAGTGAGTCACATACAAACTCATAAGGCACGTTTTGTCTCCATTGGTCCTAGTTATGGAGATAAACAAATACAACTACCTAAGCTTTAAATTTAGGAACCCAAAATATCTTGGGTTCAATTGTGATAAGGTGTGATTGAGGTGCTTTTGTAAAACTATTTCTCAACATGTTCCCTTAGAAATCTATACATATTTATCTTGATTTAAATAAATGGATTTTCTAACTTGACAATCGTAAGAAATATGTCTATTTCTATCACAATAATAGCATACAACTTGGGATTTACCATGAATATGAAGAGTATGTAAACTAGTTTTATTTTTATCATATTGTTTTATGATGAAGAATGTTTATGCAAACATGAAATAGAATAACTTCTATTATTATCATTCATACATATATGTATATATATGAACATTTCAATCTATATTTGTTAGTCAAATAAGATGTAATATTAGAATTTTTATTGATAATACTAATATTTCTATTCATAAGAGTTAAAGGTGGAGCATGTATAGGCACATATGAATAGCGATAAGAAATAGAAGAACATGAAGGCACATATTTAACTCTTTTTCAACCAAACAAATATTTGTTATGTTTTATTTTAAAATGAAATTTCTTTTCTTAAAGAAATATGTTTACATTTCGAAGAATCAGGACATGAATTGCCTAAGGCTAAAGATGTCTCATATTCATCAAATTTACTATATAAGGTACTTCAATTAGTAGCATATAAACATAAATCACTTTAAAATTGTTCATTTCTAATTTTAAGCACATTTTATTATCTTTCTAATAAGTAAACATGATGTTGTTAATTATCATATTTTACGTTTAAGTCTAGCATACATCTCAATCAGTTTCTTATGCACAACTATAAGTTTATCAAAAGAAATAATCAATTCATCATCACTAACAATATGATTATCACTATTAGAGAAAGAAATATTATGTGCACCTTGAAATAAAGAGACTACTCTTGAGGTGCTAAAAGCATCTCCCTTATTTTATCTTTATTCCTTTTTTATTTCTCATTTTCTTCTTATCTTGGGTAAAAAATAAACTATTTGTCATATAAATTTTCTAATTTTTTGAGACAAAGCAAAATAAAGATAATTCATTTATTTAGAATTTTTACCCTAAATTTCTATATTATTGATTAAAATAATTTGAAACAATAAAAGACATTTCAAGCATAAATTAAAATTAATATTTAAAACAAAAGGTTTAAAATCATTTTTCTATAAAGCAAAATTTTGATCTTGAAACATTGGTGGATCAATGTAGTTAGCAATATAAGTAATAATTCACCACACAATAAGAAATTAAAAAGATTAGATCTTCTCTTAGGAATTTCATCCGACGATATAACCTGCTCTTATACAACTTGATGTAATATATGTCGAGGTAATGCATAGGAGACAGGGTGAATTATGATTTTAAACTTTTTGATATTTTTAAAATCTTTTCTTAAATAAAACTTTGTAAATAATAAAATAATTTATGTAATAATTTTGTCAAATAAAAATGTAAAAAGGTTCTAAAAAATTTTTAATAAAATATTTTATGCTTAATAAAAATTATTTTGATATATTTCTTTATATGTGTTTTAATTAAATATTATTAAATAGAGAAATATCATAAATTAAATGTTAATAAAGAAAAACAAAGTGATAAGAGATGTTTAGGTGGTTTAATCTTACTCGAGCTTACATCCACCCCCCCAGTTAATACCATCAAGAATCTACTAACAAAGCCACTCTCTTTCATTATAATAGGTAGAAGTAACATTTGTAAACTACACTCGTTTATCATAATAGGTAGAGGTTCACTATCATAATCTCAATTATAAAATCTTAATATTGAAGTGAAATACAAAATAATAATTAGCCATAATGTTTCATTATTTATTTGTAACAACACATATAGAATAAGTCTATGAATTAGGATGTTGGAA